>JAHFWL010000076.1:0-545990 GCA_021292165.1 Shinisaurus crocodilurus | reverse complement strand
CTTGTGGAAGTGAATTCCATAGTTTAACTCTGCACTCTGTGAAGAAGCCCTTCCCTTTATCTGTCCTGAATCTCCCACCAATCAGCTTCATGGGATGGTCCCGGGCAGTGCCAGCTCTGGGCTTTTGAGGGCCCTTGGGCAAGACACTCTCAATGGGCCCCTTCCCTCAGTGAGTTTACCTTCTTTCCACCATTGTCACCCGCTGCTCTTGCTCCTCCTCCACTTTCTCATCACTGCTGCCACTTGCTTGTTTGACAGGCAGAGAGCCAGTGGGCAAGTAGGCAGTGGCATCTCCTCCTCCTTTCATCATCACCATTGTCTGGGCCAGAGTGAGAGGCATGGTGAAAAGGAGCAACTCCAACAAGTGCAGGGAGGTAAAGTGTGAGAAAGTGTAGGGAGCATACTTCATTTGGGGCCCTGCTGGGGTGTGAGCCCTTGGCAGGGATGCTGGCCCTGGTCCCAGGGTAAGTTTGCAATGTGTTGAACACATGTTCTGTTAAAATATGGATTTCTACACATATATTCTCTCCAAGTGTGTGTATTAAAAATGCATTTTTAGACTTCTTTTGATTGAGAATTATATTGCAAATTAGTAGAAGTACAAAATCTGAGGATAGCTATGCTTTGATCCACACATTAGTCTGAGAGGTGTGGATCAGGTCAGTTTGTCCTTGGAATTTGCATGGATCAAGTTTCTCAAGTGTCCTTATGTGGTGGCTGCAGGCAGCCATTTTTGCTCCTCACGTCCCACAGGAGCAAGGTGTATGATGATGGAGCCTTGCTCCATCATGGTGGCTTCTGGGAGAAAATGATGGCCCCTGCTATGTGTTGTTTGTTTGTTGATGAAAATGTTGTTTTGTTGATGTCAGCAAGGGAGACATCCAGTCAAACAACTATTCACTTGGACAGTGCAGACTGAGGCACCCTATTATCCTGGCACTTAAAGATATTTATTTATTTATTTATTTATTTATTATTATTATATATACCCTGCCTTCCCCCCCCGCAAGGAACCCAAGGCAGGTTACATAATCAACCTCCTCCTCTCCATTTTATCCTCACAACAACCCTGTGAGGTAGGTTAGGCTATATTGGTGATAGCCCCTTTCCCCCCTAAGGAGGCCCCCTCATGAATGGCCAAAAAAAGATGAAATTCATCACCCCCAAAAAGGACAAAGCGGGCAGTGATTTGCATAAAAATTGCACATGATGGTTTATGCCAGGTTGGAAATAATAATTATTATAAGAAATCAGAAGAGCCCTGCTGGATCAGACCAAGGGTCCATCCAGTCCCAGCATTCTGTTCACACAGTGGCCAGCCAGATGTCCACAGGAAACCAAAAGCAGGACATGAGCGCAACAGCACCCTCCCGCCCATGTTCCCCAGCAACTGGTGCACACCAGGCATATGTGTGTGTGGGAGTTGGCCTGCCTTTTGTTTCCCTCAGCCCCTCCCCCACCCAAATCTGAGTGGAAACTTTCTCATATGAGAATGTTTGGTTCAGCACTTGCTCAAAGGCCCTGAAGTTGGGTACCAGCCTCCAGCTAGAAAGGGCTGTTAACATTGATTTTAACTGAAATGTCCACTATTGACATGAAATACATGTAATGATCACTTCCTAAGATGTTCTGCCCTAAACATCCCATGAATCAACATGCTGGAAAATTGGGCAAAACAGGGAAAGGAGTGGAAGAACAAGATGCTATTCCATCAGGAGTGTATGGAACTTGTTTCCACTAGATGGGATGATGACCACTGGTTTAGATGGCTTTGAAAGGGCATTAGAGAAATTCACTGAGGATAAGCCTATCAACAGTAATAAGCAGCTGAGATGGAGCTCCTGTTCTCAGAGGCTGGATGCTTCTACATAGTACTTACCAGGAGGCAAACAGCAGAGGAAGGTTCTTGCCCTCATGTCCTCCGTTAGCTTCTGGCCTAGCCACTATTACACGGGTACTGAACATCTTTCAGCCCGAGGACCAAATTAAATTCTGGAGAAGCTCTCAAGAGCCACATTCCAATGGCAGGTAAGGTCAGAAGCAAAGGGGTGGGGCCAAAATACAAAAAAAAATAAATGCCAGCCTATTGCAGCTTAAAGCTCTTACTGTTAGTAAGTAACCCTTAGGAGAGGCATTTTGACCTTTTAGAATACGGGAAACATCCGCAGAGGAGCCAGGAAATCATCAAATGATTGGTGGTTGGGAGAAAGGGGGTGTGGCCATTTGGGGAACCCTGGAAGGCCAGATCAGGATCCCAAGAGGGCTGGATTTGCCTCTCAGGTCTGAGGTTTCGCACCCCGGCACTACTGGAAACTCTTTGGTCCAGAAGGACTTCTCTGGTGTTTTTATGTTTGTTTGTTGTTTTTCATTCTTACATTCATACCAGTTCCCAGTGAGTGATTTTCCAGGTTCTTGAAGATCCCAAAATGGAGTTATGAATTCTTATTCTAATTATTTTTAAATGTCACCAGTCAGATCAAGCCAAAGTAGGGTGGCCACTTATCCATTGCCAATAAAAAGGAAATGCATCACCCCAAAAAATAATAATTTGAAAATGGACAAACGAGGGTACAGATTTGCATAAAATCTGCATCTGCTAATTTATGGGTATACATGCAGATTTAGAAATAATTACTATAATTCAAATAGAAATACAATGCATAACACAGAGTGGGGGGTTGTTACCAGGGGACCTGTGTGCCTGCTCAGTCTTCTGTCTAGGTAGGGGCTAACTGTTGATGGGCAGGTTCAAGACCTCCGCTCTCCCTGTCTTATGCTTCTTTATCTTTAAACTGCACTTGGACAGCCCTTTAAATAGAGGACACCTTTAAATAGAGGACTGTCCTCTCTCTGACAGCCCTGCAAATAGAAGGTTGTCATTTGTCATCTGTAAAGTAAAGTAGGATACATGGCCACCCTAAGCCAAGGTCCATCACATCCTCTGAGTCAGGCCACTTCAGATCTCCAAAATCATTTGTTGCCGTTTAATTATCGTCAGGAAGCAAGGACTTGCCTGAAATGTTTTCTCCAGCCCGGGCACAGAACTTCCCATCACACTTACCAACTTTTTCTGAGCACAGAAATGGCCTCCTCTCTAAAGGAGTTATGGACCTCGTTATGGTCTCCTCTCCTTATGTCCGCTGCTGATCTAACCTGGTAGCCAACCTCTGGACCATAACTGGTTGGATTTGGACTCCCATGGGTTAGTCAGTCAAGCTTCTGAGGGATGCATGCCCTCATGCTACTTCCTCTGTAAGTGGAGAATATACAATTTCCCGAACACGACATCTGCCGCCGTTCCTATGTTTCCCATCCAGATTCATACTCTGAATCTGTTGATTTATGGTACTTGATGTTCTGGATTCAGAGGGGGAGAGAAAGTTGGCTCCCTAATAAAACTGTATTGAATGGATAAACTGTCAAACATATCGTGAGCGCAAAGCATTTGAATCATCATAACCAGAGCAATTGGAATAATAAGGTTGCGCCCGAAGCTTCCAGAAGCCGGTTCTGAGCTACAGCCCCACAGCGTGAGTGGCAAGGCAAACATCCTACCAACTCCCTTCATTCGCAGTGGGGTTATTCAGAAAGTATTGCTGGGGTCTCCTTTGACTTGTTAATTGTTTGGGACCTGACATTATTCCTTGCTGAGATGCACGAAGGAGACCTGGCAGAGCTTTCCCTGTCCAAGGTCAGTGACCAAGATTATTGCTTCACGGTGGAATTTTAGGCTCAATAAATCTTCCCTCCAGATGAACTCTGACAGTCTATTATAAACAATGCTAAGAACAGCATCCATATTCTCTTTTCCGCTAGTGCTGACCACGAGTCAATTAAACTAAATTATTTTCTCAGGCCAGTTTTTCATTCTCTGTGAGAAGCAAAACAATCTGAAGATCCCCCCCCTTTTATTATTGTTATTATGAATATATATACATATATATATATATATATCAGGCAAGATAGGTATTGACCTGCTTCTACTCAGACAGGTATGCAGTTATTTCTTTTCTTTCATTTATTTAAATATTTCTGTATCCTGCCTTCTTGGCCACTAAAGGGTTTCCAAGGCAACTCACAATGGTTGGCAGTTGGCCATATGGTTGGCTAGGCAAGAATGTCAGTGGCCAGCCACTGCATTGTGATCAAGAACCAGAGGGAAATTTCCACACATACCTTGGAGGGCTGGCAAGGGGCGGTGAAGGCCAGCACACCTTTGTTGACTGCACTAATACAGGCCTGTGGATTATGCTGGCTCAGCTTGTCTGAGCGTGGAAAGGTAAGCAGGGTCAGGCCTGGTTATGACTTGAATGGGAGACCCCTCCTCTAGTTTCCTGCATTGAGCAGGGGGTTGGACTTGATAGCCTTGTAGGCCCCTTCCAACTCTATGATCTATGAAATCTAAGACTAGATTGTTCCCTCTGTTGAAAATGTTGTTTGTTGATGTCAGCAAGGGAGACCATCCAGTCAACAACTATTCACTTGGACAGTGCAGACTGAGGCACCCTATTATCCTGGCACTTAAAGATATTTATTTATTTATTTATTTATTATATATACCCTGCCTTCCCCCCCCCCCCGCAAGGAACCCAAGGCAGCTTACATAATCAACCTCCTCCTCTCCATTTTATCCTCACAACAACCCTGTGAGGTAGGTTAGGCTATATTGGTGATAGCCCTTTCCCCCCTAAGGAGGCCCCTCATGAATGGCCAAAAAAAGATGAAATTCATCACCCCCAAAAAGGACAAAAGCGGGCAGTGATTTGCATAAAATTGCACATGATGGTTTATGCCAGGTTGGAAATAATAATTATTATAAGAACATCAGAAGAGCCCTGCTGGATCAGACCAAGGGTCCATCCAGTCCAGCATTCTGTTCACACAGTGGCCAGCCAGATGTCCACGGGAAACCCAAAAGCAGGACATGAGCGCAACAGCACCCTCCCGCCCATGTTCCCCAGCAACTGGTGCACACAGGCATACTGCCTCTGATACTGGAGGTAGCATACAGCCATCAAGACTAGTAGCCATTGATAGCCTTAGAGCAGTGTTCTCCAACCTTGGGTCCCCAGATGTTTTTGGCCTACAACTCCCAGCATGCTGGCTGGGGCATGCTGGGAGTTGTAGGCCAAAACATCTGGGGACCCAAGGTTGGAGAACACTGCCTTAGAGAGATTCTTAGTAAATGAAGATGGCAGGCAGCTGCAGACAGATACTTTCCTCTGCAGTGTGCCCCGCCACCAAGAAGAAGAAGAAGAAGGGAGAGAAGAAGGCGGGCACTGTAAACTGTGGGTTCCAAGGAGTTGTTTAGTGTGTGTTGGCTAAGCCCCCACCTCTGCTTTGTACACAGTCGTTTGGGCAGGTCACTTGTCCTTTGTGGCTAGCTACACCTCCCATGGCAGCCATTTTGCGGTGGCGCCTCTCTGACCATTTCTCGATTACCAAATGTGCCCACACAAGTCCAAAAAGGTTGCCTGCCCCTGGAGTAGATAATACTCAGCTAAATGATCTGACCCAGTGTAAGGTAGCTTCTGTTCTTATTTTTTATTTATTTATTTATTATATTATATTATATTTATACCCCACCGTTTTTTCCCTGCAAGGAACCCAAGGCGGCTTACATAATCCTCCTCCTCTCCATCTTATCCTCACAACAACCCTGTTCCACGCCACCCTTTCTCCCTTGCCTGGAACTGCCTGCCAGAGTGTGACGTGGACCAGGAACAGACCGAACTGTCTGCTTCACTTTTCTCCTGCATTTGAATTTTTACTGTCGTAAGTTCTTTCTTTCCCGAATATATGAAGAACTTTGCGAATCTCAGTTAATTCTGGTCAAAAAAGGAAATGAAACAAAATTATCCCCCTCTGCACCAGCCAAATCCAATAGGTGCAGCTATTCCCAGCATGGAGAGCACCATGTTGAACCTGCCTGCCATGTATCCATTAAAGACAAGGAGCCTGACAGAACAAAAGAGCTGGCAACTCTAATTCAGGCCCACAAACATGGATGCAGGGGGATTCAAACCCAGACTTTTAAGAGTGTAGCACTCAAAAGTCTGGGCCTGGATGGGCAAATCTGTCAGTTTTGTTTTTTCCAACATTTGAATTTTTTCAAAAAATCTCAAGTTCCGAATATCCCGAATATGGGGAACTTCGTGAATTTTGGTCAGTTCTTATTGAGACCAAACTGAAACAAAATTCTCACCCATCCCAACCTAGGACTCGGCAGACACCGGTTCAAATACACACACTCAGCCATGAAGCTCTCTGGGTGACTTAGGGGAAATCACACACACACACACACACACACACTCTCAACCTAACCTAAAATGGGGAAGGGGAAAGAGGAAAGAGGAGAATAATGTATGCCACCTTGAGTTCCTTGGACAAGAGGTGGCATAGCAATAACAATACGAAGTCATTTTGTTTTGTGGAAGAACATTCAGTCCTGGGATGCTCCACCTGCAGTCTAAAGTGGTACAGCCCAGATGTAGGATATGCCACCTTATCTGCTTTCGGTAAGAAACAGGCCACTGTAAATCTCAATGTGCATTGATGTCATTAAATAAATATTAGATAGATGATAGATTGACAGACGGACAGATGATAGATAGATAGATAGAGCGGGCCTTTCAGGGCCAAAGGGTGGGGTAGTATATAGATATTTATAGCGCAATCCTATGGCCACTAGACAAGAGTCTAGATGGCCATAGGATTTTTCGGAGTCCCAGCTCCAACTAGTGACGTGTGAGGAATCCATTTGGGGGGTGGGGGATCCAGCAGATTTGCCCAGTTTGACCCCTTGGACACCACCTCACATGCTGTTTCCCCCAGCATTGATTTGCGTTCTCCTGAGTCAAGCCAGAGAAGCGACTTCCAGCCATGAGGGGCAGCAAGGGAGAAAGAGGGGGCATGGAACATAGGAATTTTGGCATAGCCATTTCCTACGCAAACAGTGGCCCACCAGGAACCCGGAAGTCTGGCAAGTGGTGCAGCGCACGCCCACTTTTGGCTTGGCTCTGGCGAGCAGCGCGTCGTCGTCCGCCGAGCTGGAGGCAGGTCGCGTCCCACCGGATCGCCCATCACTAGCTCCAACCTCAGAAACTTGCTCTGAGGTTGGAGCTGGGACTGTGAACTTTGAGCACCCTCCCCCCCCCCCCCCCACCGTTGCAGCTGGCACAGAAAGAACCTCACCAGCTGTGGCTCTGAGGTCACAAGAGCAACCTCAGAGATGGGCTTTTGGGGACAGGGAGGGGGAGGGGAGCAGTCAGGCTCCGCCATCATATGAAGCATCCTGGCAGTGCCTTGAACTCCTTGATGCCCGCTCCCAGGCTGAACACCTAGACAGCCAAAATCGGTTGTCTAAGCATCTTGCATGGTGGGAGGAGCCCGGAGGCAACCTTTGCCTCCGGGCTTCTCCCGCCATGCATAGGATGCCCGTAATTCTCCGAGTTCGGAGGGTTCACAGATTCATAGATCATAGAGTCGGAAGGGGCCTACAAGGCCATCGAGTCCAACCCCCTGCTCAATGCAGGAAACTAGAGGAGGGGTCTCCCATCCAAGTCATAGCCAGGCCTGACCCTGCTTAGCTTTCCACGCTCAGACAAGCTGAGCAGGGCAGCCTCATTGGATTGTGCCCCTTACCCAGGGAGGTAGTACTGAGGCAGAAGGCATTCCAGCCCCTCAGTTATGGATCCTAAGACCTACACATGGCAAACAGCATGCCTGAAAGCGGCTGCCGTCCTTCAGAGGTGTACGCTGACTTTCAAGTTAGAGAGCTGCTCCAAGTAAACACCA
The DNA here is from genome assembly GCA_021292165.1 of Shinisaurus crocodilurus. Lineage (NCBI taxonomy): Eukaryota > Metazoa > Chordata > Lepidosauria > Squamata > Shinisauridae > Shinisaurus > Shinisaurus crocodilurus. The sequence continues at coordinate 538,193 of JAHFWL010000076.1, read as the reverse complement.
TAAGAGAGCTTAGTGCCGCTGTATATTCTAATCTTATAAGCACCACTCATTGTTGCCCAGGCTATCAATGTGAAATGTTTCTACAGGGAAGTACATTTATTAAACTCCTAATGGAATTAGAGTACTCTCACCAATAAGCCAGATGGTTGGCTTTTTTTTTTTTTTTTATGTTATTAGTTAATGCAATTGGATATTAAAAGTTTTGAGGAGAAAAGAAAAACAGTGCTTGCTGTTTCTTTATTATTATTTTTTAAAAATAACAAAACACTTTACACCATCTCTTTCATTCCCCCCCCCCCCGTCTCCCCCACATCACAAAGAATCATTTTGGTTTCAGGAGGGCCTCCCAATTTATTAAAGACTGAGCAACACATCCATGTTATCATTTTTTTTAAAGGCTCCGGGCTTGTTCAGATCTTCCATCCACATGTCAGCATCCCCGAAAATCTTTTTCCCGGAGCAATATCAGATGCTCAACTGTCCCTATTTATTTATGTATTTATTTAAAATAATTAGTATATCTTACCTTTCTGTGCCATCATCAGCATGCCCAAGGCAAAGAGAATCACAAAAACAATATAATTTAAAAAACCACCACACACATTAAATGTATTTATGTTATTTATTTAAACTATTTTTTATCCTTCTCCTCAGCCAACAAAAGGCTTACAATCAGCAAAAAGGCTTACAATCAATCCCTGTCCGCCAGCTCACAATCTAAAATGACATGACACACAAGGAAAAAGGGATGGGGAGGGAAGAGGAAAAAATAAGTAGACTTCCAGCAGGGCTGATGGAATGGCATGCCTTCCCCGCACATCTCCTGGGGATGGGCAGCCCAAGTGGAGCAGGCCCCGATGTTTCCTTTGCCTGCTCTTGTCTTTCTCATTCCAAAATGCAACAATTTCTATTTTCTGATGCTTGCCCCTGTTTTCTCTATGTTGTTGCTTTGCTTTTTGGGGAAATGCCTTATTAAAATTTTGTTAATGAGTGTTGCTAAGCTTGTCGTCCAGCTCCCTCGCTCAATTTTCTAGCACACAGATGGGGAACGTGTGGCCTTCCACACGTTGTTGGACTACTACAGCTGCCATCATCCCTCACAATTGGCTATGCTGGCTAAGGCTGATGGGAGTTGCAAGCCAACAATGTCTGGAGGACCATATGTTGCCCACCTGAGCTCTGGAAGGTCAGTCGGAGGGTGCATGCACATCCACGTAAATGCACGTACATGAACATTAAAGCACCAAGGGGTGCACACTTCACCCTCTCCAGCTGCTGAGCTATATTTTGAACTGCTAATAATGTATTGTATAGAAATTATGTTTTCCTAGTATATCATGCGCCAAGACATCCACTTTGCTTTTAAATTAGAATCGTAGAATAATAGGGTTGGACGGGACTTTGGAGGTCATCCAGTCTAGGTGCCTGCACACTGCAGGATCGGCATTGCATGATGCAACTGCAGCACCCCTGAAAGAGGGCTGTCCAGCTTCTGCTGAGACACTTCCAGTGAAGGAGAGACCTCCGCCTCTCAAGACTGTCTGCTCTGCTCCACTGTTGAACAACTCTCATCATTAGGAAGTTTCTCCCCATTTAGCCAAAATCTGCTGCTCTGCAATGTCCACTTGTTGTTTCTAGTCTTGCCCTCTGGGTCAAAAAAGAACACGTCTGCTCCATCTTCTGTGGGACGGCCCATCAGATATTTGAAGGCAGCTAATATGTCTCCCTTTGATCTTCTCTTCTCCAGACTAAACATACTCAGTTCTTTCAACTATTCTTCATAGGACTTGGTTAAATTAGTGCAGAGTAACACAGTCTATACCAGAGTAAACATATATAGCATAAAGCAGGCAGAACAGAGTCTTGCTATGAGAATGGCAGTGCCTAAAAGCTTCTTAGGGTGCAATCCAGGGGAGGCTGGTGGGTGCCTCCTCTGTCAGTGGGGCTCCTTATCCATTGCAGCTTTTATTCTGAGCTTTATAAGAGCTATCCATGGTGCTCCATGGGGGTGAACCTATTTTGGGGATGGAGTTCGGCACCACGGATAGCTCCTATAAAGCTCAGAATAAAAGCTGCAATGGATCAGGAGCCCCACTGACAGAGGAGTCTCCAGCCTGCCCTGGTGCAATCCTATGCATGTTTAGACAGAAAAAGGTCCAACAACTCCCATAATTTCCCACCCAGGAATGTTGGGAGTCGTAGGACTTTTTCTGTGTTAGCATGCATAGGAGTGTGCCCTTAGTAAAGTTGGATGAACAGAAGGATGAGTCCCAGGGGGGGATTAAGGCCAGCTGATGCCCTGAGCACAGCCCAATAATGGTGCCCCCTCGGCCCTTCCATTGCTTAGCTGGCAAGACGTTAAGACTCAAGAAGTGCTGAAGGTGAAATAAGACATTAAAAACTCAGTTTTCTTCAAGGCCATCCCCCACGCCAGAGCACACGACTATATTAAATATAAACTGATTTTTATTATATTTATTTAACACTAAATAGCAGCAAGCAATATAAGCCAATGACTTATTTATAACTAGGGCAACAGAAAGAAATACAAATTTTCATCACTGTTTTATGCATTTTTTAAAAAATAAAACTGTTCTATGGGGGAAAATGCAAATGCAAAAATTTGTGGTACACTGGTACTCTGTGGTGCCCCCCCTTCCCTTGGTGCCCTGAGCACATGCTTCTGTTGCTTAATGGTTAATCCAGGGCTGATGAGTCCTCTCAAATGAACTGGGTCCTGTTCAGTGACCTTATCGAGGTAGACTTTGATGTTTGGTTAGTCTGCTTGGGGGGAGTGGATTCGTCCCACTTGCCAGACCCTTGATGGGGGAAAAGCTTACCCTTGGTGCTGGGATGGGGTTGCAGGTGATGGATTGGTAGACATATGAATTGTCTTCTTCTGCCTGGAAGAATTCCAAAATAGTTAGGTTTGTATTTTAAATTTACATTTTGAAGCCCCCTCCTTTTTTTTTTTTTTTTTAAAAAAAAGCTAAATCTGAAGTCTTACTTGTAAATATTTAGACAACAATAGTAAATACTAATTTGCCAAAGTCAACACTTTAGTTTGTTCTTCTCAAACCCCTGAATCCATCAGTGCCCATCAGTGTACAGTGTTGTTGTTTTTAAATCCAATTAGGGGGAAATATGTGTTTGAATTTTTGGAAGCAAATTCAAATTAGAAGAATTTACTTTAGTATTTCTCCCAGCATTGCTACAGCTAATATTACTTAGCATTTATACTGCATCTTAGCTTGCCCAAGGAACTTCACATATACATCCTAAGTAATTCTTACGATAGGCCAGTATTATTATTATTATTATTGTAAGATGGGGCAGCATTATTATTCCCATATTACAGATGGCGGGGAAAGGGACTGAGGTTGGGGGGGGGGAAATGGCTTGCCGGACAGAATAACAATAGATAGTGACAGAAGCATGATTTGAACCTCTTCATCCCAGTTCACAGTTAAGGGAGCAATCCTATGGCCCCTAGACAGTGTCTGAGGGGCCGTAGGATATTTCAGATTCCCAACTCTGAGGCTGCATACAGCACTCCGATCGACCTTGGAGCTGGGAATCAGAGCCCCGGCCAGCCTTCCCCTCCCGCTCTCAGGTGGCACGGAAAGAACCATGCTGGCTGCTTCTCCAAGATTGGGAATGCGACCTCAGAGAGGGGGGGAAGGGGGCAGTTCGGTGGGTGGGGAAGGGAGGAGACTGGAGAGGCCAGGATACAAAGTATCCCGACACTTCTCTAGCCTCCTTCCCCCGGGTCCGACACACCAAAAAGCCCATCCAGCAAAAATGCAGGGTGTGAGGACAGGGAGGCGAAGATCGCATCTGTGCGTAACCCCACAATTCAGTTCCCTGGTGTATGTCTGCATTAGTATGTTTAGTATGTCTAGAATGTTGAACTGAGTGGGTGTGGTTTGTGATGTCTTGGAAAGGGTGGGGGGAGGAGTATATAAGGAGTGTCTGAGGGATGTCAGTCGAGTTAAGGCAGTTAGTGAGTTGAGTGGTTAGAGTGTGTTGGGAGTGTTAGAGAGTTTGGGAGTTAGGTTAGTTGGATTATTCGTGTCTTGTCAGGAGTTTTAAGAGGAATCAGTGCTTGTCTGAGGAGTGAAAGTATTTAGAATTATAGGGACTTAGGTTAATTATCAAGTGGGTGTAGGCAGGTTTAAAGTTATTTTTTGGAACTAAGATTTTGAGAATTAAAATAAACTCATTTTTATTTTGTTTGCTACCCACCCAAATCCTACGTGTCAGCTTGGCGTTATTAACCTGCATTACCTTCAAATCTACACACACACCTTTGTACCCTCAGTATCATAAACTTAAAAAACAGATCCTTAATAACCAGTATTAATCTTTTCCCTCATTGGTAGGGGAAATGTTTCATTTGACCCTCCCCTCAGGTTTTTAAGTGTTGATGCTTAGCCTGAGAAGGGTTTATGCGCCTGGTCCCAAAGTGCAAGGGGCCGTGTCGTCATAGCGTCCACCGCCCCTCTTGTCCCTCAGAGGATGACCATAAGCCTCCAAGTTCGGGGACTTAGGCGCATCGCCACAGAATTGCACCCTTAGTAGCCACGACAGTGTACTCTCCATCAAGGTACTGTTCTTTACCAGCACAGATCTAGGGAACATGTATAGGATATTTGGATAAAGCAATGCCTGTATCTAGGCAAATTTGCACACCGGCACAATGTCGGAATCTATCATGGCAGAGCAGTCCGTGTTACATCTGCTCCTCTCAGCGCAAACTGAGCTTCTATCGTGCCAGTCCTTGCCCAAATACATTGATATTAAAATCTCAAAATCAGAAAGAAATGCCAAATCAAGTAAAGGTACACATCATGCAACCCTAATTCGTTGTGCATGCAATGAAATGATGGTACGGGGTGCATGCCTGTCTCTAGGAAGCCTGCCTGTCTCTGCTGGGGTTCAATCTAACGGCAGACAGATTTGGACAGGAGAAGCATTCGCCGTTCCAGTAGTTTAACCTCTGCAAAACAACAACAACCCACATGTCAAGGAAAGAGGTTGTGGAGTTGGGGTGAGTGGGGGGGGGGGAGAAAGGGAGCAGCCCGAGAGGCTTCACTTTTCTCACAATGACATATCTTCTTGTCCATGATTTGCACCTGTCAAAGGCTTGTGTACGACAAGGATTTGAAGAGAGATGCCCTTGGTAAGGAGCGCTCGGCTACCCTCATGGTTTTCTTGATCCTGATCTTTCAATTCATCGACAGCAGGGACAGGGAGGGGGTTGTAGTTTAACGAAAAGCTCCGGACATAGGTCGTTGGCTGCATAATAACATCTCTGTTGCAAGGCGGACAGTGGCAAGTTGGAGGTGTTCAATACACCTGTATGTTGCCCAGAATGAAATGATGGAATTGGTTGATTAATTGAGTGATTGTAAATATTTTTACCCTGCCTTACTGCTAAAAGTGCATAAGGCAGAATTATTAATTAAGGACAGGTTATTAAAGCAAAAACAAAACAAAACACCAAACAGCATCAAGCCAAGACATAGCAGAGAGAGACCTAAGGACCAAAAGGTGAGTCGAAAGGGAAGGTGTCTTCATTTTTGTTATGGTGATGAGAATTGTCAACAAGAGGGCAAGGCAAGCCTCTCTAGGGAGCGCATTCTAAAGCCTTGGTGCAGCCACCAAGAAGGCCCTTTCTTGTGTCCCCAGCCAAACACAACTCAGGTGTTGGCAGGGTGCTCAGAAGGGCTTCTTAATCCTGGGGCAGGGCATGGTGCAACGGGTGGCTACGGTTGCCGGCCAGATGGGCGATTAATAAATGTAAATAAATAAATAAATAAATAAAGAGGCTTCTCTGGGGAATGCCCGTCCCATCTGTAGCATGCCCTTCCCAGAGAGATCCACGTGGCACCTTTGTGTTGTACATTTAGACGCTGGGTTAACACTCTCCTCTTGAAGCAGGCATTTAGTATTTGTTCTGTTGCTCTGATTACTGATTTTACTGCTGGTAGGGATATGCGAGGATTTTGTTCAGGGGTGGAGATCCGGCGGACTCGCCAGGCTCGACCCCCTGAATTCCGTCCTGCTTACCTCTTCCCCGGTGTCGACTCGCTTTCTCCCGAGTCGAGCTGGAGAAGTCCGGGGTCCTGTTGGGCTGATGTTTATGTAGAAAATGCCTTCAGATACACCCGAAGTGGCTGCAGTTTGCATAACTTGCACAAATTGCAGCCGCTTTTGATGTATCTCGAGGCAGTTTCTATGTAAGCAGCAGTCCACCGGGAACCTTGAAGTCCAGTGAGTAGTGTGGCATGTGCCAGCTTTCAGCCCGGCTCAGCGGGTGCAGCATAGTTGTCTTCCAAACTGGAGGAGGGTCGGCTTCTGAGGGTTTGCCCACCCCCTAACTGCTGGCTTTTAATGTTTAATATTGTATTATTTTGCTACTTTTAAGGTGCAATCCTATGCATTTTTAGACAGAAAAAAGGCCTACAACTCCCAGCATAGCTGGCTGGGGCATGCTGGTAATTGTAGTCCTTTTTTTCTGTCTAAACATGCATAGAATTGCACATTTATTGTTGTATTTTAAAAATTATTATTTATTTTATTTTATTTTTGGTCAGCTTCTTGTCATCGTTTCTTTTGTTTAATGATTGTAAACCACCCTGAGGGCATTTGCCAGTTGAGCTGTATACAAATCTAACAAATCAATAAATATTTCTGTAGACTGTAGACTGTTTGAATGCTACCCCATGTTCAAACTAAAATAAACATCTCCCTGTATGTGGAAGGGGGCAGACAGGAAGGGAAGGTGGGACCAAAGCTCAGTGATAAAACCCCATACTTCGTAGGGATGTATGAGAAATTTGTTTCAGTTCATTTCTGGTCAGGATTTGCCCATTTTGCACCTTCTGGATCAAACGCAGACTCAGATGTAATCTGTGGTTGAAGTCCATACATTTCCAAGCTTGCAATGTGATTTGTGGACCCCCCACCCACCCAAGCAATGCATTTGACAGCATGCATACGTTTGAAAAATGTGCTTGAAAAAATGCATTCCTACATACCTTGCAAACAGAACATCCCATGTTCAACCCCTGGCATCTCCTGCTAAAAGAAACAGTCAACAGGTGAAGGGACAAGACCTAGTGAAACTTTTCCTGGCTCATACCCCATATCAGGCCGCAGATGGTGGCAACAAATGTTTTGAATGTCCCATTCACAGACAAAATTCCCTGTACGCAGAACGATCACCTGATGCACAGAAGGCTTTTTATAGGCAGAGAGGCTTTTGTGTGTGTGTCCCCCCCACACACACACATAACGTGCCCTCTCCACCTCCAACCTGAAGTGGTACAATCCACTTGATTTAATAGGGATAAATGCCAAGTTCTGCACCTAGGAAAAAGAAACCAAATGCACAGTTAAAGGATGGGGGATACGTGGCTCTATAGTACCGCATGCGAGAAGGATCTTGGAATTGTTGTAGATCACAAGCGGAATATGAGCCAGCAATGTGATGTGGCTGCAAAAAAGGCAAATGCTATTTTGAGCTGCATTAATAGAAATATAGCTTCCAAATCGCATGAAGTACTTGCCCCCTCTACTCAGCACTGGTTAGGCCTCATCTTGAGTATTGCGTCCAGTTCTGGGTGCCACACTTGAAGAAGGATGTAGACAAACTGGAAAGGGTTCAGAGGAGGGCAACAAAGATGATTAGGTGACTGGAAACAAAGCCCTATGAGGAGAGACTGAAAGAACTGGGCATGTTTTGCCTTCAGAAGAGAAGACTGAGGGGAGATATGATAGCGCGCTCTTCAAGTACTTGAAAGGTTGTCACACAGAGGAGGGCCAGGATCTCTTCAACATCCCAGAGTGCAGGATACAGAATCATGGACTCAAGTTACAGGAAGCCAGATTCCAGCTGCCTGAACATCAGGAAAAACTTCCTGACTGTTAGAACAATACGACAATGGGGCCCAATGACCTTGGGAGGTCGTGGGCTCTCCCACACTGGAGGGATTCAAGATGCAGCTGGACAGCCATCTGTCAGAGATACTTTAACTTGGATTCTTGCATTGGAGGGGGGGGGGTTGGACTCGATGGCCTTACAGGCCCCTTCCAACTCTACTATTCTATGATTCTATGAATCCAGGAAAGCCTTTAACACCTGATTCTGCTGACTAAATGAACTGGCCCTAAGGCTGCTACTTGAATCGTCCATCTCTTATATTGGACACGTTGCGTCCACTGCTGTCAATGCATCTAATATAAGAGGAGCATGCTATATTAATTAAATCTGCAGGCATTGACCTTTCAATCCCCGAAGGCAGGTTTTACAGGCATTCCTGATAGCTATTTGCATTGGAACACAGGTTTCATACAAAAAAACCCCCCTGCAAGTTTCTTTTATAATAAATCCTGCATGCTTTCCCCCACCTTATACAGAATACAATACCATTGCTGGTCCTTTATGTTTACTTGTTATTGGTAAAACAGAGTGAAGGATTTCTATCCCATACAGATAGCCTTCCTCTCTTCTTGAAGAGCCACAAACTTCTGCTTTTATTCTTTTTGTTAAAAGAGGAGAGTATGGAACAATCTTTCGTAAACGGCGATTCCTGCATGCTGCCATGCGAGACATTACAGAGGCCATCAAAGCAATGGCAAGACAGAGAACAGAGGCTTCTAGCATTCTTCGCAGGCAACAGCTGGAATGTGAAATGTGCATGGATTTTAGTGGTAAAAATATTACTATAAACCAATTTGAACAGACTTTGGGGCTCCATTTGGTGTGTTGTCAAACGGTTGTGAATTGCTGCAAAAGTCTATTTATGAACAGGATTGGTGGGATGTCTTTTTCTTCTTAACCCATTTATGCATCTTCTGTGGTCATAACTGACCTTCAAGTGACATCAAAAATGTAAAAGCTTCTCCGCTGATCAGCACCTCTTTCTGCTCTGTGCAGTTTATTACAATAAAGGGGGTATTTTTTCTGTGATGTGTAGTGTAGTATAGTGTTTTTAACTGAAAATTTTACTAAGAGTGTCATGCCCCCATTGGAATCCTCTGAGGAAGAGAAAGAGGTAGAGGCCCCAACGGGGGTTGAATGATGGCCAGTTCCTGACAGGGCCCACGCTACAATAGGGGCCTGAACCTGTGGAAGAGCCTGCTGAGGTCCCAACCACTTGGGAAGAAGGGGACTCTGTCTCAGAAGGGGAGGCTGAGCGCGCATGCGCGTGCACACACACACACCAGGGCCGGCGCTACCGCTAGGCCAACTAGGCGGTTGCCTAGGGCGCGCGGCTGAAGAGGGTGCGCGGCTGAAGAGGGCGCGGAAACGCTGCGCTCCTCTTCGCTGCCGCTGCGCCGCCCCCGCCAGGCCTCCGCCGCCGCTGCGCCGTCCCCGCCAGGCCTCCGCCTCCCCCGCCAGGCCTCCGCCTCCCCACCCTCCTGCCTGCCGCCGCTGCGCCTCCCCCCGCTCGCTCGCTCGCTCGCCCGCCCGCCCGCTCGCCCGCCGCTGTGCCTCCCCCCGCCCTCCGCCCTCCCGCTCGCTCGCTGCCACTGCGCCTCTCACCACCATTGCCACCCCCCTCAACCCCCCCGTCACCCCCCCAACCCCCCCCGTCACCTACCTTCGTCGCGTCGCTTCCGGAGCCCCGCCCGCGTTGTTTTGGCGGGAGGAACCAGGGCAACAGGGCTTAAACAGCCCTGTTGCCATGGTTTCCCTGGGCAAAAAACAGCGCGGGGGTCCCGTCGCATCCCGTCGCGTCACTTCAGGAGCAGCAGCAGCCGCAGCACCAGCAGCCGCAGCCGCCGCAGCCAGGGCGGGGGGGGGGAAGGTAGGTTGGTGGTGGCGGCGCAGGGTTGTTGTTTTTTTTGCTTTGGGGGGCGCTAAATATTTTTTCGCCTGGGGCGCCAAACTGCCCTGCACCGGTCCTGACACACACACACACACACACACAAGTCCCAGGGAGCGATGGAACCAGAGGAGACAGAGGCCAACTCAGGGAACCTTGTTAAAGTGCCAGACTGCAGCAGAGGTCTACTCAAGAGGAAGGGGGCTCCTCATTAGTAGGGCTCTAACCAGAGAGCTCTAATATACTGCAGCTGAGCCCTGGGTGGGCCTCAGCAGGCTCCAGTGTTAAAAAGCCTTCAGTGTCTGCCTAGTCAGGGCTGGAAATAGTGCTGTTCTTTTTTGCTTCAGTGTTTTCAACCTTGGCTCCTGGACCTTGCTCAGTGCTATGAACCCTTGGACTCCTTGACTCTGTTACTGGGGTGTGTAATGCATCTGACTGTATTCTGACCTCTGCCTGCTATTGTGACCACTCCTGCCTTAGCCTGAACCTCACTGGACCAAAACCTGTGTACATGACCATTGGCCTGCTTCATTACCTGGCTTCTTGGTTAGCCCTTCGCTCAGAGTCTGCTGCAGCCAATGCAGGACAAAGAGAATTAAAATCAGATCACAATTCAAGTGAACGGCGGACAATGAAACACTGCACGTCTAGGGCATTGGGGATCCAAATAACCCCAGCATGGTGAAGACTCTCCTTTAATCACCATAGCTAGTTTATGTTGATGTAGCTTTTAAGGTAAGGAGCTGTTAACCATTCACAGTTTTGTTTTTAAATCATACCTCCAGGAGGTTTGGAGTTGGAGGGGGAAATGGAAGTATACACTATTAGCAGAAATGGGAAACTTTAGAAGGTCCAGAGACCATTCCCCCCCAGACCCTCTTGGGCACCTTAAAAAAAAAAAAAAAAAAAGGCATCTGCACTGCTATGGAGAACCAAAAGGGTCAAAATTAGCTTGTTTGCATTACTTTAGGAACATTGTGGAAAATTTTAATGGCATCCGTCAACTACCCACTGCTGATCAGAGCATTGCTGCTGCCTGCCGCACCAGTGCCAAGTCACCCCACTAGGGCTCACCCACATAGGAGGGGGGCAGTGACATAGGAGGCGCTTGGTCAAGGGCCCCTTCGAACATGGAGTTAGGCATGGGACAGCCTTCTACCAGCTCATTCCCAACTCATTCTGATGCATGTTTAGATCCAGCCTTAGATATGGGCTTGGGAAAACCCGCACAGAGGGAAGTCATATTATCAGGCAGGGCCGGTGTCAAGGGCAGTCATAGTTGGGCACCTGCCGAGGGCCCACACCCCAGCAGAGACTCACCGACAAGAGCCCCCTGGATTTCTTCCTCCTCTCTGCTGCTGCAACCTGCTGGTTCACCTGTCTCTGGGTCTGCCCAGGCAACGATAGTGGTGAGAAGGAGGAGCCAGTAGTTTCCACTGCCTGCCTGCTCCCTGGCTCTCTGCCTGTCAAGCAAGCAAGTGGTAGCTATGATGAGAAAGAGGATGAGGAGCAAGAGCAGCTCGTGACCATGGTGGTGGGAAGGTGGTCTCACTGAGGGAGGAGGCCCATGGTGCCTTGTCCAAGGGCCCTCCAAAACCTGGGGCCAGCACTGAGAGGGTTTCATCGTCAAATGGAACCTCGTAGGGGGGAAGAAGAGGAGGAAGATGAAGATTGCCTCTTTATCATCCTTTGAGAACAAAAACTGTAGTTTCTTATTTAAGGAACACTTTGCTAAAAATAGAAACCAGATAGAGAGACGTTCCCCCACAGATAAATCTCTCCTCTTCCTGGCTTTGCTCTAAAGACACATTTCTACCAAGATTTCAATGCTCCCGCTCCCCACCCAGTGCTTGGAACAGTTCCTGTAAACCAAAAAGATATATGACTTTTTAAAGAGAGAGAGAGAGAGAGAGAGAGAGAGAGAGAGAAAAGAGTTTTAATATTTTTACCAGTAACACTTGGGCACAGATGTGAACAAAATATGAGGTTTATTGCTGCTGAAGAATTGCATGGCCATTTCGAAGATTTAAGGGAGGTCAGCTTTACAGTTACATGGTTGCACATTAACATTTGCAGAAGCTTGATGGAGGGGGGGGAGAGAGACGCTGCCCAACGTTCTCTCCGATCCAGAGCGTCGCTTGCCAAAACCTTTCGTTCTAATAAGTCAGATTAAACCCAGCCCACAGACAGGCCCGACTGTATCCAGAAAAGCTACCTCACTTTCTATTTTTACAGACTATGCTGACAATAAGTACTTGCACGTCTGATGGGATCTATGGTCTGTGCCCATTGCCTCTTATAACCTGACAGTGAAAAATGAACACTTCAGCATCCAGGGAGTCGTTCGTTACCTCTACACTTCCTTCTAATTAATGAAAACATAAGGGAAAGAACAATAACCAGGTCTGCTGTTCAGGCAGAAAATGATGATTGCTCAGATACACACACAGAGCATTTGATTACCTCAGCAATGACATAGTCACTATGATGATGATTATCATTGTTATTACTACTACTACTACTACTACTACTACTCATTGTGCAATAAAATGGCATTATAGCTGGGTTGGGTTTGGATTCTTACACTTTCAGTTCTAAGGTTGAAACTAGCCATTTTGTTAAGTTGGATGGTTTTCCTGGAAAACTTCAGTTGTATGAATATTTCCCCTTTTTTTTCTGTTTCAGGGATCACGGAGTGAATGGGATGGATGGTATCACCATACTATGTGGTCAGTTAGATATGCCTGTATGATGACATCACTGAAAAAGGCAACTGGAAGCAACTGAAAAGCACTGTCAAAACTGTGAAAAAGGAAGGTACTTTTTGGATCAGCTTTACAGATAGATTTCCCTGGTGAGTGTATTCCAGGCATGCTGGGCCACCAGAGAAAAGGCCCTGTCCTAGATGCTGTGTGAATAAGTGCTGTGCTGTGTGAATAAGTACTTCCTTTGGTTTGTCCTGAATCTCCATCCAGTCCGTTTCATTGAGTAACCCTGAATACAAAACACCCAGAAGCCCTCTCTCACTGCTGTTTCCCTGCAACTGGTATACAGAAGCAAACTGCCTCTGATACTGAATGTGGCCTATAGCTATCCTGCCTAGTAGTGATTGATAGCCTCATCCTCCAGTAACTTGTCTAATCACCTTTTAAAGCCATACAAGATGGCGGCCATGATCACGTCTCGTGGCAGCAGACTCCATAAATTTATTATTATTTTATTTTCTAGTTTTAAACCACCTTTCAGGATAAATTATCCTCCCAAGGCGGTTTCCAATAGTGCCGAAAACAAGCATAAAATCACATAGAAGAACAGCAACATTAAAATTAAACAAAGATCAATAAATCAGATAAAATGAAATAAAAATAACAGCAGCAAATATAATAGAAGCAGCAGATAAAACAGCTACAGCACTGCAAATTATCACCCAAAAGCTGACTAGAATCAAAAGGTCTTTAGATCCCACCTAAAGGCCAGCAAAGGGAGGGTCAAACGTATTTCCCTGGTGAGTGTATTCCAGGCATGCTGGGCCACCAGAGAAAAGGCCCTGTCCTAGATGCTGTGTGAATAAGTGCTGTGCTGTGTGAATAAGTACTTCCTTTGGTTTGTCCTGAATCTCCATCCAGTCATTTTCATTGAGTAACCCTGAATTCTAGTATTACGAGAAGGGGAGGGGAAAAAATATTGCTCTATCCATGTGTGATGACGCCCCGTTCTGGCACTCATCACTTGATGTTGCAAACATGTTTGTGCATGTGTAAACGAGTCTCATCTTTAAAAAGAGGGCAAAGGAGCTCTTTGTATACAAATGCCCTTGTGCTGCTAGTGAGGGGGAAAATGAGATGGGTTGGATCCAACGCTTCGCTTGCAAAAAATAACCTAAGATGAGCTGGCACTTTTCGTTGGCAGACTGAAGCCTACCAAGAAGCCAGGTTTTGACTCCGGCTGTAACTCTCCATTCTACTTACCTGTTTTTCATGAAAGGTCTAGTTAAGTAGGGGGCAGCCTAGAAGTCACTCAGGTTTCATCCCCAAGGTAGACATCAGTAGAAGAACAATAAAAAAGAGACCCATTTGAGAGCTCACTATTGCTTTGGAATTTGATCCGGTCAAATTAACCTTCAGCAAACTTTCCCACACATTTGGCATGAATAATTTCCTCCTTTACATGCCGCTGTGTGTCCAGGATGAGAACCCGGCCCGTAGGGATTCTATGGAGCCTTTTCCCTTGCTAGACATCAGCTGGGCATGGCTGCTGGTGCTGCTGGTGTCGGACACACGGCAAGATGACCAGCCCATTCCCAGTCAAGGGAGGCCCTTCCATAGAGGTATCCTGCAACCTTAAAAGGCGGAAAGCATCAACGGCAAACCTGTGTTTTTTATGTTTATCTTTTAAAAATGGAAATAATAAATTCATTGACAATTCCTCTGTGTTTTAATGGTGTACAAAGCGAATGGTCCAAAACAACTGCCCAGTTCTTCATAGTGTAGGCTGACCACATGTTCCCTTTTATGGAGAACCATCTTCTATTTGAAGGGCCAACTCCAATTTAAAGGTACATTCCAGCTTAAAGATAAAGAACCATCAGAACGGTTGCCCATCCACAGTTGGCACCTGGACAGAAGACTGAACAGGCGGGCACACAGGTCAGTTGGTCACAGTCTTCTGCACTATGGTGAGACCTATGGTATTTCCATTTAAATTATAATGACAATTTCTAAATTTGCATCTATACATATAAATTAGCACGAGCAAATTTAATGCAAATTTTTGTCCTCTTTTGTGGTGATGCGTTTCCTCTTCTTTTTTTTTTTGGCAATTCATACATGGCCACCTTTGGGTGGGAAGGGAATACCACCCGTATCTTTAAGTGCCATGAGGAGGTGGTGGAGGAACGGGGTGCTGCAGTCATCTTTTGTGGTGATGTGTTTTTCCTCTTTTTCAGTGATTCATGAACGGACATCCTAGCCTGACAGTAAGGCTGGCCCTGCACCACCACCATTCCCTCCCAGGATTGAGAAGAGTGGTGCTCTTTTGCTGAACGATGCGCAGCACTTCTAGTACATCAGTCTCCTCCCATCACTGGTTGGCAACAGCTGTCAGTGTTCTGGGGTTATCCCCAGCACAGCGCATTGTGCCAGCAAACAGTGGAGAAGGAGGGGGGCTGAGCGCAGGTGATGTGTACAGCTGAGGAAAGAAGACTCTGCCTCTTCTCAAAGGTGAAGGGTGTCCGCTCAGGGAATAGCCATTCCAGTGTGGGGCTTGTGAACAGCAGAAGAGGCATGGCTTTGAGTGATGAGATTTAATGATCAAGATGTGTCAATGGTCAAGTGGGCTTAGTTGGGCCAACTCAGTGATTTGTGGGTGTATACATCCTATAATACATGTGTACATGTCTAAGGGTAGATCCTCTCATTGAGTTCTCAAACAGGTGAGATGCACCACTATAACATAGGGTGGCTATGTGTCCTCTTCCACAGAGGACAGTCCTGTATTTGAAGCACTGCCCAGTCCAAGCCTGGTATGAAGAAAAAGAACCACCAGAAGGAAGAGCTGGGCCTTGAAGTTGCCCACCAGCAGACTGAGCAAGGCACACCGGTCACCTGGTCACAGCCTTCCACACTATGGTGAGATGTTCTGTATTTCTGTTTAAATTATAATAATATCTAAATGTCCCTCTATACATATAAATTGGCATATTCAAATCTTATGCACACAGGTGTCTTCTTTTATCCTCTTTTTTGCTGGCACAGGTCCTCTTTCTTTGGTGGTTCACAAGTGGCTGCCATATATAACAGTGAAACACACGCTCATGTTCTTGTAGTCATGGATGAAAACTCACTCATCTTCTCTCACACCTGTGAGCAAAGCCTTGCATTTTCATGCACACACATGTCATCTGGGACTCTGGGGATTGAGCGAGGCGTGTGCCGAGTTCCCCCCCTCCCATTCCCTTCTATTGTTCCATCAGTTCACTCTGCACTGCCTTCAACCCTTCCTTGATTCTGGTTAAACTAGGAGAATTCCTAAAATTAAATCTGATAATGACTGGCACCACTAAGGGTTGGGCAAATTTGGGGGAGGGCAGGTTTATCAGTGTGGCTATTAGACAAGATAGAACGATTACACGAGTTCCTGTGAAATGAAAGAGTAAATAGGTGTTGAACTGGTTCAGGGAGACAGTTCTTTGTTTTTTAATACTTTATTTAAATTTTTAAAAATATACAATATAACAAACTTATTCATACACAAAAGAAAAAGAGAAGGAACACATACCAATATAAGTGCACCCCCACCCCCGGGACCAACCATGACACATACCTATTCATTCTTCCAAAATTGCATTGAATCTTGTAAAGGTATATACCCGCTCCCTCTTACTAAAACAAAATCTATAAATACGCCCCAAATATCTTTAAAATCATTCCGTTTTGATCATCCCTTTTTAACTGTAATACTACATGTTAATTTATCATTGGTGGCGATGTCCCATACTTCTTTATACCATTCCTCTATTTGGTAATCGTTATTGCGTTTTCCATTTTCTAGGTATCATAGATTTCATAGATCATAGAGTTGGAAGGAGCCTACAAGGCCATCGAGTCCAACCCCCTGCTCAATGCAGGAAACTAGAGGAGGGGTCTCCCATCCAAGTCATAACCAGGCCTGACCCTGCTTAGCTTTCCACGGTCAGACAAGCATTAACCTTGCTGCTGTTAATAGATTCGAGGTTAACTCTTTAATAAACTGAGTACAATAAACCTTATCATAAATTGATAACAATGCTATTTCAGGACACGCCTCTACATTTACCCCAGTTATTTCATTTATCTCAGGGAGACAGTTCTTATGGTCTGAAGATACCACTTACAGAGATGGGATGAAAAGCAGGCTTGGGCCAAATTAGTGACTAGCGGGAGTTGCCTGTTTTTATACACGGAGATGAGGTTTTCCAGTACAGTTTAAAAGCCACGTTAGTAATAACCCAGTTCAGCCTGCATAAGTAATAAACAGTGCCCCTAAATGGGAAAATCCTGTTACTCCTTAACTGCCGTCACTTCCAAAGGGATGGAACGAGAGGGCACAGGGGTGGTTTATGATGGGGAAAGTTCCCAGAGGCTGTAGACTTTTCATGTACTGAAATAGGAGGGGAGAACTGGAGGTTAGGAAGAAACTCTCGAGTTAATAATCATGATACACAGCCAGAAATAATTAGAGGCTTGAAGACTGGCAATCATAAATTACTTTTTTTCAATAACACAACGAAGGCAGAGTTGCAGAGGTAATGGGAAAAAACGGCTCAAGCAGCGAAGTTCAAATGAAAGAACCAGGGCCAAGTCCATTGCTTTAATTCCTTTTCTGGAAGATGGAGGGTGGTGGGGGAGAGAGAAAGAAAGAACGAAAATAAATAAATAAATAAATAAGGCCAAGTAATGGAGAAGAGTTTCCAGTGGAATGATTTTAATTGCATGTGATTTTTGTCCACCGTTAAGTCATTCGGTGAAATGAGAAAATCTAAATGAAATCTTATGGACTTCGGAAATGCTCCGACTAGGTGTGTCAAGCAAGCGTTGGATGTGCTGCCTCTCCTCTCAGCTCTCTGTCAGAGGATGGAGCGGGATGTGATCCGGGAACTTCATGGAACTGATGGATGGGAGCTGGCGAGGCCGTAGGGATGCATGAGAACTTCATTTCTATTCACAAGATATACGGGCATGCCATATTCGAAGCCCCAAACGTGACCGCAAGCGTGAGCATGTGTCTGCTGAAATTATCCACAAATTGCCGGGCATGCGCTCGTGTTAGATTTTGCACAAATTTCCTAATTTGTGCAAATTTCCTTGTAGACTGAATCAGCACCACTTTATTCTATGGAGGGAATTTGTGCAAATTTGCGCAAATTTCACATTTGCTTGCTGCCCAATTTGTGCAATTTCCCCTTTTGCACAGAGCGAGCAGCAAGCAACTGCAAATCCAAACAGGAATCAGGCAGGCACGAGGAGACGAGCAGAGAGATGATGCTGGAGAATCCTGGCAATCTTGAACCTCGCTCATTCGCCTATCCCTAGGCGAGAGTGACCTACCCAGGATTGTGTGTGCCCAAGCCCCAAAGTCTTCTTCAGACAAGAACGAACTCCAGCATTGGCCTGAGTAGGGGTGGGCGATCTGCTGAGACCCGACACTCCCCCGGCTTGGGGGACACCGCTCGTCATAAATCCGTCCAGTTCCAAGATAAGCCGTGGTCGTTATCACAGTCCAAGGGTCGAAGCCAAAATATATCATTCCAAAATACAACAAACATAAACCAGTTCGGGATCAGGCAAAGTCGTGGTCAAGGTCGTTCCAAGGTTCAAAGGTACAGAAGTCTGAGGTCGGGAATGTCAGGAGCGTCTGGCTGTATCTGTCTTAACAAACAATTGCTTCCAGCATCTGAGTGTGTTTGGGGCCTGCCTTTTGAGCAGGCGCTGATTGGTAAGGCTGCCCAGCTGGGTCAGGCTGCACGTAGCCTGGCCCCACCCCAAACACACCCCGGCCCGGCTGGTCTCTGTCTGACCTACTGGAGGCACAACACCGCTGCTGCTCCCACGGAGCCAAGCCGGAAGCTGGTGCACGCCGTGCCACTCGCTGAACTTCCGGGATCCCGGCGGACTTCTTTACCACTATCCAGCATGCCTAGGATTGTGCCTTTAATATTTCATATATCAAGCCACACTAAATATAGGCCTGTGGCTCACGCTGGCTCAGCTTGTCTGAGTGTGGAAAGCTAAGCAGGGTCAGGCCTGGTTATTACTTGGATGGGAGACCCCTCCTCTAGTTTCCTGCATTGAGCAGGGGGTTGGACTCGATAGCCTTGTAGGCTCCTTCCAACTCTATGATCTATGAAATCTATGAGTCCCCCTTTTTCTTAAATCAGAAATGGTGTGGCACTACTTTTAACTTCTGTATGTGTGTGTGTGTGTGTGGGGGGTTTGCATTGTTTTGTTATGCTGCTGTTCCGCATGTATAAATACAGTACGTGTATTTAGTTTACTTATCGCCTAAAAAGGTGAACCTGCACTGGTTTCCTTTGCCTTGGGCTAGATTAGATCCACTCACGACACATGCCGGTACCGTAATCCTAAATGCACTTATGGCCAATAGCGCAGAAGCCTTTACGAGGGAATTAAACCAATTCATGGATCCAATTCATGGATCATCGGCCTAATGGGATCTCCCAATGCAGAGGCAGTGTGCCTCCAAATACCATGTGTTAGGGAGCTGCTGCAGTGGTTGGCCACTTATAGGGATGTGTGCGGAGCTCGATGGGGGTGGTGGAAGCCCCGCTCGACCCCCCCCGAGCTCCGCACGACTTACCTTTCCCCAGCTTGACTCATGTCCTTGCGAGACGAGCCGGCCAAAGGAACGTCCGGTTTCCAGCGCTATGTTTTTTACATAAAAAACAGGGTAAACTACCTTGCTGGGAGTTGGAGGACTTTTTTTCTGTCTAAACATGCATAGGATTGTGTCATTAGTTACAGTAGTTTAGTGTGTCAAAACATAACTCCTGCATTCGTGGATTTTTGTCCGTTATTCAGAATCCATCTGAGTTCTTTTGATGCTGTGCTTCTTTGGCATTGTTTTCTCTCTCTTCTTTGCACTCACTGTATCTGACAGAATAATTGCATTGCATAACTGAATTGCATTGGCTGCACTGACCCATGTGGTTTCATTGATGATATCACAATGCTACATTTGATAGCTGCCAGGGAAATAGCCATGTTAGTTGGCTGCAGCAGTAGCAACAACACAGAGTCTCATTGCAACTGAAAGAGACTAACAGATGTTTGCTGCAAGCTTTTGATCTTCTTTACGGTGACACAAGAACACCCTCTGTTGGTTTTTTTACACCTGACAGTATGAATTGCTTCACTCATAATCACAAGGATTGCCAGAGCCTATAGGATTGACCTGGCAGATCGCCTTCCCCAAGACAGACCTGTGCGATCATTAAGATCATTGGAGGAGGTCTTGCTAGGGGTACCACCACCTGCAGACGGTCATCTCACAGCAACCAGGAAGTGGGCCTTCTCTGTGGTGGCACCCAATTTATGGAATGATCTCCCCCCCTGGTATTCAGGAGGCACCAACTGCATCATGCTTTGGGCGCCAATGAAAGGCCCATTTCTTCACATAGGCCTTCCCTGAGTGAATGTGCTGCCTAGTCTGTTTGCTTGTAATGATGATGTTGTATTGGTTTTAATTTATTTTTAAAAGTTTTTATTAATGTTTTATATACATGTATTAGCAATTTGTATGTATTTTAATTGTATTGCAATGTATATTATAATGTATTTTTTGATTTTCTTGTGGACCACTTAGATATATTTTTAAATCTATTCAGTTGTATATAAATCTATAAATAATAATAAAAATAATAATAATGAAAATGGCAGGGTAGGCCAATGTGGCCGAGCAAAGAAACAGAATGGAAATGATGCTGAAAAGACCAACAGGTCACTAAGCAGCATTGCAACATCACAAATGTTCAGCTAGTGAGTATTTTTTTAGTTATTCAGTGTTAGAGAGCCAGTGTGGTGTAGCGGTTAGAGTGTTGGACTGGGACTCGGGAGATCCGGGTTCTAGTCCCCACTCGGCCATGAAGCTCACTGGGTGACTTTGGGACAGTCGCTGACTCTCAGCCTCTCTACCTCACAGGGTTGTTGTGCGGGTAAAATGGAGAGGACGAGGAGGATTATGTAAGCCGCAGGGGGGAAAAGGCAGGATATAAATATAATAAATGGATAGATGAATAAATAAATTATAAATTCATTTGCCGAGCCAAATATGTGCTCTTTGAAATAAATCTCAAAATGAGAGAATATTCGACCCAGTACTAGTTTAAGAATATGAGAATGTAAGAAGAGCCCTGCTCTTTAGTCCAAAAGCCTGTCTGGTCCAGCAACCTGTTTCCCACAGGGGCCAGCCGGATGTCTATGGGAAGCCCACAAGCAGGACGTCAGTGCAATAACATCTTCCTGCTCATGTTCCCCAGAAACTGGTACACAGCCTCTGATACTGGAGGTGATAAATAGCCTACCTGTCTAGAAGCCATTGAAAGCATTATCCTCCATGAATTTGCCAGATCCTCTTTATTGATATATTTACAACATTTATATACCTCTCCACATTTAAACAGATTCTGGAGCGGTGAACAATAAAAAGATAGAAACAGATAAAAAGAATGAAACAATACGTTAAAACAGAATTAATAAAAACCGTGGCTGGTCAGTCAAGGAAGGCTTCTTGTAATAAAGATGTTTTCAGGAGGCAATGAAAACAATACAATGTTGGTGCCTGCTTGACCTCCAGAGGCAGGGAGTTCCAGAAAAATGGAGCCACTACACTGAAGGCCCTTCTCCGGGTGGACTCCAGTCGGGGCACAGGTCCATGTGGAACCACCAGAAGTGTGCCTTCCAATGACCTCAGCGACCGGGCAGGTTGGTAAGGGAGAAGGCTCTCGCTCAAGTTGAAAGCAATCTAAGTTGGTGGCTGTCATGTCATCCCGTCTTGTGGTGCTGAATTCCATATATCTCAGTGCTATAAGAATGTTACTGCTTACCAAGTGCCAATGAAAGTACCGCCTATGGTCGCCTTGTGGTATGCCCAAATGAGTTTGGAAACGGGGGTGGAATATTAGGAAAAAGGGAGGAAAGAGAATAATTGTCGCATGGGCTACTTAGAAGGAAAATAGAAGATAATGCAAAGATTTACCTCTCCATATCTGCTGGCTTGTGAAGTGATGGGAAGGAAGCTCGGTTGAGCTCCTTCTCTGGAACAGAAGGGGAGACAGAGAGGAGGGGAAATACAGCGCCAGGGGTATCAAACCTCTTTCAGGCTGAGAGTCAAAGTCAATTTTGGAGAAGCTCTCAGTGGCCACATTCTAGTGGAGAAGCTCTCAGTGGCCATATTCAAGGGCAAAAGGGGTGGGGCCAAAATACCCAAAGTTTCAGCATACTTCAGCTTAAATCTCTTACTGCCAGTAACTAAGCCTTAGGAAAGGCTTAGAAATTTCAGAATGGGGGCGGGGGCAATGAGCAAAAGCCGGAAAACCACCGAATGATTGGTAGTTGGGGGAAAGGGGTTGGGTAAGGGGAATGGGGTGTGGCCATGGATTGGGACCCTCAGGTAGGCCAGATTTGGTCTGCAGGCCTGAGGTTCAACACCCCTGTACTAAGTGATACCAAAAAGCACACCGAGGGAAATTCTTACTTTGCTGCAGGACGGGCATAGGAGATCAGCTTTTTGGGGGAAATC
This sequence comes from Shinisaurus crocodilurus, assembly GCA_021292165.1. Classification (NCBI taxonomy): domain Eukaryota; kingdom Metazoa; phylum Chordata; class Lepidosauria; order Squamata; family Shinisauridae; genus Shinisaurus; species Shinisaurus crocodilurus. The sequence continues at coordinate 516,063 of JAHFWL010000076.1, read as the reverse complement.
TGCCCCTTCCAGGCCATTTCTCAAAGTAAACCCAGAATGGAAAGTTCTCTTGAAATAATACCAAACAGTGAGAAAATAAGCAGGGTGGCATTTATTTTCGCTGGTGTCTTCTAGTGAAAAATGAATGCTTCCTGAACACCTGGTGATTTGTTGTATAAATGTTAACATTTGCCCGAGTCCCCGATTTGGCTTCCAGCGGAGGTGTTCATTGCTCACTGTTGCACTGCTGTATGTGAGTCAGCCTCATTAAGTAGCGCTTCCCCCCGCCCCTCTCCCTGCGGGCCGCACCATAAATCTGAAACAGACCCTTCCCAGCAAAAAACGGTAGTGGATGTTGCACAGAGACTCTCTGAAACAAAACAGAGGCTCCTAACCACTGGCAGGTCAGACAGCACTGAAAGGCTTTTTTGAGCTGCCTCTGCCACAAAGGACTCAGGAAGGATCGTAAACCAAACACAAACATGAGGGATCTTTTGGCATTGAAATCTGGGTGGGTGCTTAGGAAAACCCGGTACCCCCAAAGGCTCAGAGAGTCGAAGACAGCAACAAGGTCCTTGAAAGCAATGCTTTGTTTTTATTAAAGAAGAATTTTAAAATGGATTAAAATCACACATCAGGGGAATTAGAACTATACATACATAGCTAAAGATAAGAAGCATTGAAAGTCAACACTGAAGCTAGGTGCAGGAGGATGCATAGGGAATCGTGTGTGTGGGGGTGGCTGATTATGGTGAAGCGGGAAGAGAATTGTGGAGAAAGAAGTTTCAGCCTGTTCAATCAATCAGTTCAATTTATTGTTTGTAGCCAATGGCCATGACAACATAATACAAAACATTAAAACAGTTAAAACAGTTAAAACATTAAAACTAAGTAAAACAACAAATGAATACACATCGTCTTGAATTAATATATGATATACCTCTTGCGATATTATCAACCTTGCTCGGGATCAAGGTCTACACCCGCCAAAAAGGCCTGTTATACTTTATATGGGGGAGAAACCGAGTGTTTTGAGGGGGATTGTGACAGGGTTTAGGAAGAGAGGTTTAGAGGCGAGCAAATGCAGGGGTTTCAGAAGAAAGTGGATAGAGAGGCATAAAAGAGTGTCAGGGACAGGGAGCTCATATTAAGCCAAAGGGTTTTGGAGTTTGGAATGGGGTGGGATATTAGGAAAAAGGGAGGAAAGAGAATATGTCGTATGGGCTACTTAGAAGGAAAATAGAAGATAATGCAAAGATTTACCTCTCCATATCTGCTGACTTGTGAAGTGGTGGGAAGCTCAGTTGAACTCCTTCTCTGGAACAGAAGGGGAGACAGAGAGGAGGGTGGGGGGAAGGAGGGCTTGCTCTCCTGAGCAGAAGTGTGAGTGAAGGGTCCCTCCTGGATGGACGGGATCTTCTGTGTGTGTCTATGGATTTGGGTTGCTCTTTTTTTTATCTTCTCAGGATTTAGTAATCAAAATGAAACAAAACAAGTTCTTCTTTGAAGATGGCTCATGAATGTTGGAAAATGGGTTTTTAGGTGTCAGACATTAAGGGAGGAAAAGACGACAATGAGCTCTTCTTTCCTTCTTGATGTGAGGAAAGGACGGGAGCTGACGGGTAGTATTTTGCCTCTCTTTGGCTATTATAGGTCCAGGGGCGATAGCCGGGGGGGGGGGGATTTTGGTGATTGTCTTAAACAAAAGTGACAAAAGAGTCATGTAGGCATGCCTGCTTACACAATATTGGGTTTTCAGGGATTCACAGCTTTAAAGACACTGATTTTTTAAATTATTATTTCCCCTTCTATCCAGCTTAAACAAGAAGGTTAGAAAATATTTCATGGTGGGGGCTTTGGTGGTTGTAGTCCGGACACGGAGATATTAAGGCAACCAGAGCACAATGGCTGGCCAGAAAGCTGTATGCAAGATGGCTGCAGCTTTCACTTGGGACATGCAAGGCCTCGATATTCTATGGAAACTACTTTTCTGCTCTTCTCCATGACCAAAAAAACCCCCCTAGTCCCCTTCCAGATACAGGCCTCTTCTTCCCCAGACAGCAGAATTTGGGGGTGCTTCCAAATTGCAGAGCTGTTGCAGAGCTGAATGAAGGCGCCCACACCCTGACCCTTGCGGGATAACAGAGAAATCTGCAATGGATTCCAATGAATTCAGATTTCTATGAATCTGATCCACAGATTCTGCAGCAGCAGACTTGTCATGCAGATTCTGGAGAAGTGCAGAGCGGTTTTTCACTTTGTTTGGGAGGTGGGGGGTGGGGATTTGTGCCAATTCGCATTGGTGAATTCATTCACGTTAGCACTGATGTGCACTGTGCTGATGAGAATTGGCGCAAGTAGAACGAAATTCTGGTAAGACAAATCCCAGTCCCATTAATGAGTGGACAAGGGAATGAAAGACACCTGGCAATCCGCAAAACCCAGAGAGAAGAGATTTAACAAATTCTGTATCCCCCTATCCATAAGCCAGGGGACTGGGGGCTGCGAAGCTGCCTCTCCTGCCTCCCAGGAAGTAGTTCATGGCAAGAGGGAGACCAACCTGGCCCTATCCTTTGGCCAGAGAAGGAGGTGCTGCTCCAGTGCTTCCTTTCCTCTTCCTTCCCAATTCCTTTCGCCATCTGTATTGTGTCTATCAGGTTGGGGCTGCCCTATTTTTCAATACCTGCGCAGCCCTTAGAACATTTCAGGTACTTTATAAGTGTTAAATACCAATAATCTGGGAAGGCCACAGACAGGGCATGAAGGCAACAGCCCTCCTGAGCTCCTGCCCCCCAGCCACCAGCTTGCTGCCTGTCTCTGAACACAGGCATTCCACAAAGACATGAGAATTACACATGGAGAACAGCTTGTTTGGTGTAGAGCAGGGCTGGGGGAATCGTTCCCTCTAGATGTTGTGGGACTTTTACTTCCATCAGAGGCAGTGTGGTGAGGGACTGGGACTCAGGAGATCCGGGTTCTAGTCCCCGCTCTGCCATGAGACTCACTGGGTGACTTTGGGCCAGTCACTGACTCTCAGCCTAACCTACCTCACAGGGTTGTTGTGAGGATAAAATGGAGAGGAGGAGGAGGATTATGTAAGCCGCCTTGGGTTCCTTGTAGGAAAAAAGGCGGGGTATAAATGTAATAAATAAATAAATAAATAAATTTGGAGCCCTGAATCTCTGGGAGGCCCTCTGCCCCACCATCCTGCTGTCCATGGGCACGTGCTGAAATAAAGGGCCCCTGATTATCTTCTGATCCCCCTGGCTTAGAAGGCTTTTTGCCCATATGCCATTTCATGCACTAGGCTTCTTTTACACTGCCATGTTTCATGCAAGCTTCTCTTAGGGCACAATCCTATGCAAGTTTAGACAGAAAAAAAAGGCCTACAACTGCCAGCATGCCCCAGCCATTGTAGGCCTTTTTTTCTGTCTAAACTTGGGAGTTGTAGGCCTTTTTTTCTGTCTAAACTTGCACAGGATCTCACCTTTACTTACTTTAAGTAAGTCTACAGCATTCATAATTTTAGAAAGCTCGAGCACATGCCTCCGCTCTCCCACACCAGCTTCTCTGTCCTAGCAGAAAGATCCAGTCCCATATGTCTCTTCCTTGAGAAAGATGCCTTCCCTAGCAGTAGGGATTTCGGGAAAATCAGAGAATTACACCAGAGAATCTAAAGGAACATCTCTTCCCATATGTACCTGCTTGGACCCTTAGGTCATCTTCATAGGCCTTCCTCTAGGTGACACCACTGAAGGAGGTTAGGCAGGTGGCCCCAGGAGACAGGGCCTCCTCAGTTGTGGCACCCCATTTATGGAAACCCCTCCCCAAGGAGGCTTGCCTGGTGCCTACAGTGTTATCTTTTTGGCACCAAAGAATGTTCTTTTCTCCCAAGATTTTTGGGGCTTAGTTTCTATATTTTATGGCTGTTTTTTAATAATATTTTATTTATCTATCCCTGTGCTGTGTGTAGTTTTTTAAAATGTATTTATTATTTTTAAACAGATTACTTTAAAATACAAATCACTGGGAACACTAAGACACTACTATTTTTTAGACATTGGACATACTAAAACCTATTACAACAAACATTAAAAAGCAGTGAGACCCATCAAATGCCTTACCACAATAAAACATCTAGACATAAATAACCTTTAAGCTTACAATATAAGAAATGGATTACCATGTATCACACCTTGCTTATCATTCCAAAATCCCCTAAATGGCTCCCAGTTTGTCATTCTTTTCTTCATATTCTTTGAACTGTTTGTATCATATTTTATTCTTTTAACGGTTTGTATTAGATAGACTGGAACAGAATAGAACAGAAATCTTCTTTGCATCAGCCACAAGCCATTGTTACACTGTTTGTATTATTTTTTATTCATGGAGGGAGAAATGGTATGGCCCCTAGACAGTGTCTCAGGGGCCATAGAATAGTTTGGATTCCCAGATCCAAGGTCGGAGACTGCGCTCCAATCTCGGGGCTGGGAATTGGAGCTCTGACCCCCACCCACCCCCACCCCTCATCTGGCTCAGAAAGAACCACACCGGCTGCTCTTCAAGGTTGGGGAATCAACCTTGGAGAGGGGGGAAACGAGGTGTTTCGTGGGGTGGGAACCGAAGGGGAGGAGACTGGAGAAGCCAGGATACAAGGTATCCTGCAGCCACTCTAGCTTCCTTCCCTCCTCCTCTGAGACTCTCCAGCTAGATGGGTGGAAAAGCCCATCTAGTGGAAAATACAAGGCAGGAGGATAGGGAGGCAAAGATCACCTCCATAGATTCATAGATTCATAGATAGAGTTGGAAGGAGCCTACAAGGCTATCGAGTCCAACCCCCTGCTCAATGCAGGAAACTAGAGGAGGGGTCTCCCATCCAAGTAATAACCGGGCTTGACCCTGCTTAGCTTTCCACGCTCAGACAAGCTGAGCCAGCGTGAGCACCGCTCCTCCCGCTCTGCATGAGATGCTGATAAGCCTCCACATTCAGGGGCTTATGCGCATCATGCTAGGGTCGCACCCTTAATTGTTTGTAATCCACCCAAAGAATATGCATTATTGGGTGGATAAAAAATGGAATAAATAAATAAATAAAACGCGGAAATGCGTTATTATGGGTAAAATAGCTGGCAAAATGAATCTATTAGCAAAATGTGCACACAAAAATGTAAACATTTAGGGGGAAAAAGTGTGCATAAAAACATGTTGGTGTCACGTGAGCCTCCTTGGGCATTCCACACTTGCGGTGCCACCATCAAGAAGGCCCTCTCCCTGTTGACATTCATCTCAGCTCCAATGGAAGAGGCACATAAAGAAAGACACTGACAGATGACTTCAATCAAAATGCAGGCAGGTTGCTATGGAATGAGGTGCTTCTTCACTTTATGACTCCTGCCAGAGGTGGTGTTAGGGGGCAGTCCACTAGGGCTGGAGCCCTGAATTTCACATTTGGAGCCCCAAATATCTGGGAGGCCCTCTGCCCCACCACCCTGCTGTCCATGGGCACTGGCTGAAATAAAGCTACAGGGGGCCCTGATGATCTGTGCTGCATCTGATCCCCCCTGGATGAGCTGGCTTTTTGCCCACATGTGCTTCACCTCCTGTTGCCCCCCCCCCGAATCTTTCTGCCTGAGGTTTTTCCCTGAAATCAAATGCCCTCCTCCCCCCTGTCCATACATCCCTTTTTACAAATAGGGGTGCCCTTAGGACACAGGGTCCTTTAAACACACACACACACACACACACACACACACACAGCAAGAGAGAGAGAGAGAGAGAGAGAGAGAGACTTTAGAGTATATGTAAATTAGCATATGCAAATTTGTGTATTTTTTTAAATCCTGTGGGCCTGAGCCCCAGATCATTTCGGTACCTAGCACTGCCCCTGACTGGGGTGGCATGGTGAGTGGTGGGCTAGGCAGTCCAACACATTTTTTTGAGCGAGCGACACTGTCTGAGTGCTGGTTCTCCTTTACTGAACAAATGTAAGTCCGGTCTGGCATGGCAGGAATGCGTTCCCGTTGCCAGTCATCGTGTGACTGCATTAAAGGTTCTTCAAACGTTTCCTGCCACAGGCAAGATTGAAAAGAGGCTTCATCTAGTGCTGTGATTCCAATGGCAGATTTCAGCCTTGGTGTGAAATTAGAGTGAACTGATTGCTCTTCCTTCTCTTGATTGTGCCACTAAGAACTGCACACAATGTTTCATTAAGTCATTAAAAAAAAAAAAGCTTCCCAAAACATCCTCTTTCCGGGTTTTGTTTTTTTCTTTGCTTTCCAGTATGAAAAAGGCTTTATACTCAAGATCGTTTGAGCCAGATCGTGCCCATATCAAATGACGAATTACATTTCTCTGGAAGCTCTGTGCGGGACATATAGATGGTTGGCTTGCACTTCTCTTCATTAGCTTCTTTCATGCATGATATTGTGGCTTCCTTTCACCATCATTATCTCTCTGCCCCCCGATAACCTCTGTGACATTGTCAGGGCAATATTTTCTTAGGCCTCTTGGCCCCACTCCTCTGCTGTCACGAATGAGGTTCAGCGTGAATATTTCTCCTGTCCCATGTGACAGCTAATAATGTCTTTGTCTTAATTGCTAATTGTGTCTATTAGTGAATTACTTGGAGGAGAACAGCTCGTTTCAGACTGCTTCGGCAAAATGGCAAGCTCTAGGTTCTGCAGCGATTTCTCTAGGATCTGCAGTGTCCAGATCTGCAAGGACAAAGAAAGTTGGTGTTCTGATCCATCCGTGTCCGGTACCCATGAAGCAAAGAAGCAAAGCAGGCTGGTTGTCCCCAGCCCATCCCTCCCAATGTCTGTCCCTCTGCGCAAAGAATGGAGATCCTTAAAGGGCCAAACTCCTGGCCTGGAGATGAGCACTTCTCCTCGGCTCAGTGGCCTCCCACTTGGCATACTCCTCCTGGCACTGTTGGGCCAGTGTGGCAGTGCAGGGAGCACCTGGTGACTCAGGGGAAAGCAGGGTGGCCACTTACGATTTATTTATTTATTTATTTGACTTGTACCCCTCCACCCCACCCTTTCCACCAAAAATGGCACTCAAGGCAGGGTACAAGTCAATCACCAAAAAAGAACCAATGCATCACCAAAAAAGAGGACACGAGAAGGGGGAGATTTGCATAAAAATTGCATACGCTAATTGATATGTATAGATGCAAATTTAGTGTCATGGCTCCACTGGAGGAATCCTCCTCAGAGGAAGAGCTAGAGGTCCCAGAAGCTGAGAGGACCCTAGATCAGCCACTGAGTGTCACCAGACTAGAACTGCGCCCTCGGGGGAGATGGCTGCTCGTCCATCCCTGTCAGGGGGATGGGACTCGGCCTCTGAGGCAGAGGCTAAGCAAGCCATGCCCCCCCGGAGTGTTGTCGCCTCAAGTGGCAGGCCAGTAGGGCTCCCATGAGAAAGAGCGCTCACTTGCAAAGAAGGACTCCTCAGGAGAAAGCGACTCCTTATGAGCAGGGCTCTGGCCAGAGAGCACTAACGTACTGCAGCTGAGCCCTGGAGGGGGCTCAGCAGGTTCATTTATTTATTTGTTGCATTTCTGGATCGCCCATCTGGCCGGCAAACCGGCCACCCTGGGCGATGCACAACATGATAAAATACATTTAAAATACATGATATAAAATATATTTAAAACAGTATAAAACAGCACAACTTTTAAAATCTTAACCCACCCCATATATTCCCGCCTGAATAACCATGTTTTTAGTGAGCGTCGGAAGCTCAACAGAGAGGGGGCATGGATGGCCGATGTCACTAGGGAGGGAGTTCCACAGTATGGGGGCCACCACAGAAAAGGCCCTCTTCCTAGTCCCCACCAGTCTAGCTGCCCTGGCTGAAGGGACAAGGAGAAGGCTGTCTGTGGCAGATCTCGTTGAGCGGCCTACTTGGTATTGCTGGAGACGCTCCTTGAGATAGACTCAAGGTTCCCATGAATGATACGAGCATTCAGTGTCTGCCTAACCAGTGCTGGAAACAATGCCATTTTATCCAGCTCCGGTGTCTTCTACCTTGTCTCCTGGACCTTGCCCTGTGACTGTGATTTCATAGATTCATAGATCATAGAGTTGGAAGGAGCCTACAAGGCTATCAAGTCCAACCCCCTGCTCAATGCAGGAAACTAGAGGAGGGGTCTCCCATCCAAGTAACAACCAGGCTTGACCCTGCTTAGCTTTCCACGCTCAGACAAGCTGAGCCAGCGTAAGCCACATGCCTGCTACCTTGACCACTCCCTGCCTTAGCATGATCCCCATTGGACTGAAACCTTTGTGCTTGATTATTTGCCTGTTTTGTTACCTTCCTTTTTGTTGTTGTTTTTGGATAGCCCCTTCACTCAGAGCCTGCTTCAGCCAAAGCAGGACTCTTAGAAATAATTGTTTGTTTGTTTGTTTATTTATTTATTTAATACATTTTTATACCGCCCAATAGCCGAAGCTCTCTGGGCGGTTTACAACACTATTTATTATAATTTAAATAGTGCAGAAGTCTGTGACCATGTGATCTGTGTGCCTGCTTGCCTGTGCAGTCTGCTGTCCAGGCACTAACTGTTGACGGGCAACAGTTCTTATGGTTCTTTATCTTTAAACCAGAATTGGACAGGGCAGCCCTTCAAGTAGGGGATGGTCCTCTGTAAAGGAGGACACATGACCCAGGCTCTAGTTCAGGGTTCTCCAACCTTGGGTCCCCAGATGTTGCCGGACTACAGCTCCCAGAATCCCTTGCCATTAGCCATGCTGGCTGGGTATGCTGGGAGCTATAGGCCATCAACATCTAGGGACCCAAGGTTGGAGAGCCCTGCTCTAGTTGGTGTGCTGCTTCAGCAGGCTGTTGTTTAGTGAGCTCAGGCTGCATGTCAGGAACCTGGTCCAACTCTTCAGACAGTGGCTCAGCCATCTCCTCCTCTTCTGAGCTTGAGGCCAGGGCCACGACAGTTGGGGCTCTTTCTGATTCAATGCTCATGAAACAATGACTGGGTTCAGACAACACGACAACCAAACTCAAGGGTTGAGTATGGGTTGAGTGTGGGTTGTCGTTGAACCATGGGTTGCTGTTGAAACATGGGTTATCGTGTTGTCTGAACCCAGCAGAGATAACAGACCATGGTGAACAATCCACAGTTCACAACCTAACAACAAACCATGGGTTCTCTTCATTGGTTGTTCATGGTTAACAAGCCAAGACTTGTTAGCATGGGTGGGTTCAAACTAGTGGTGGGCTGGCCCGCCTCTGGCTTGGCGGACACTGCTGCTGCACCCACCAAGCCGAGCCAAAATAAAAAAGTGAATGTGCGCCGAGCCGCTCAGTGAGCTTCTGGGCTCCCGGCGGGCCACTTTTTATGTAGAAAATGGCATAAGATACATTAAAGGCGGCCACAATTTGTGTAACATGTGCAAATTGCAGCTGTTGTTGGTGTATCTTACACCATTTTCTATGTAAGAAGTGGCCCAGCAGGACCCGGAAGTTGCTTCCCCGGCTCAGCTCGGGAGAACGCGAGTTGAGCCTGGAAGCAGCTAGTGAGTGAGTTCACTGGACTTCCACACACACCCCCGAATGAAATTTTCACACATCCCTAGTTCAGAGAACACAATAACCCATGGTTCAACAACAACCCATGGTTCAACGACAACCCACACTCAACTCTTGAGTGTGGCTTATTGTGTTGTCTGAACCCAGTCAATGGGATCTCTTAGGGCACATGCAAAGGTCAGGACTGGTGCCAGTCTAAATGTGAGCAACTGTGGCTCAAATTTTGGACTAGTGATGAAGGGGAGGAGCCACAGATCAGTGTCTGAGCAGTCCCTGCTTAACACGCAGAAGCTTTTAGCTGCCGTATCCAGTTAAAATGATCTCCAGTAGCAGCAGGGTAGCCACCATGTGTCTTCTTTTTACAAACAACAGTCCTCTATTTGACGGGCCACTCTAGGTACCTGTTCCCCTCTCTGTTTTTGAAGTCCACAGCTGATCAGAAAACAGGAGTTTTATTGACCACCTGGTGGGTCATTGTATAATGCTGGTGGGTTTTTTTAATTTGGCTTGGTGAGCCACTCAGGCTGTAGGCCAAACTGGGGGGCAACAGGTCCAACTGTTTCCCCTCATTTCCTCTCCCCAACAATATACACAGAGAGAACTAAACCTCTTGTTTTCTAAATAAGGGCAGAACATATGTTTTTACCCTGTAATTGGACTTCAGTTTTTACCTCTAACTCTCTGCCTTGAAAATAATTCCCCTCTCACCCCTTGCCCCCCAGCCCCAAATTTTCTTCATCACTGAAGTAATTTATGTCCTCATTTGATTTTGTTCTCCCACCAACAAAAGCCGACGTCTCCAGCATCCAAGCCATGGCGCTCCGACTCATTGTTGAAGGTCATCGGCAAAAAGATAAATGCACTCACACAAAAGGCGAACAGGTTTTGGAAAGATCACCCGGACTGAAATACACAACGTCTCTCCCCACACCAACCCCCCTTTTTATTTGTAAGTTGCCCTTTGTTTCTTATTTTATAGTATGATGGTGCAATAATCTTTTAAAGAAGAGCCTGGTCACTGCAGTAGCAGGTGTATAATGAACTCGTAACTGGAGACTGGAATGTTAAAACCTTTTGTCATACTAAATTCCATTCTGTTGTTAAACCATGACCCCCTCCATAGGTTTTAGTTCAAAATAGGAGGTGGTCAGTGGAGCATTATGATTTTTTCTCCCCAAAGCCAAGATAAATATAGATCCACCAAGGGAGCAAACAATTCCCTGTTTGATGATGATGATGATGATGATGATAATAATAATAATAATAATAATGTTCAGCATTTTATGCAGCACTAAAGGGTTCAATCCTATGCATGTTTAGACAGAAAAAAGTCCTACAACTCCTAGCATTCCCCAGCCAACATGTCTAGCTGGGGAATGCTTGGAGTTGTAGGACTTTTTTCTGTCTAAACATGCATCAGATGGGGCCCTAAAGCAGCTTCCCCCAACCTAGTGCCCTCCAGCTGCTTTGGACTACAACTCATCATAGAATCATAGAAAAGTAGAGTTGGAAGGGGCCTACAAGGCTCAATGCAGGAATCCAGGTCAAAGCATCTCTGACAGATGGCCGTCCAGCTGCACCTTGAATGCTTCCAGAGTGGGAGAGCCCACCACCACCTCCCTAGGTAGTTGGCTCCAACTCCCAGCATTCTTGACCACTGCCCATGCTTGCTGAGGCTGGTGTGAGTTGTAGTCGAAAACATCTGGAGGCCAGCTCCCACCGGAATCAATCAGCAAGCATGGACAGTGGTCAGGCATGCTGGGGGTTGTAGTTGAAAGCATCTGGAGGGCACTTGGTTGGGGAGGCCACTTTACAGCATTCAAAGATGAAACGCCTCTTTGAACTTCACCACCCTTTTCAGGAGTTGGGAAGTTGCAGCTGGCATTTGGGCAATATATGCCTGTTTAGGAGATTTCAAATTCTGCACTAGCCACCTTCCTCCAAGTCTGTCATCAGACAAATCAATCTCTGTAAATGAATCTTGTAGAAGAGACATGTCTCTCTATTACTACTACTACTACTACTGCTACTACTACCACCACCATTAGTAGTAGTACTAGCAGTAATACTAGCATGTGTGCATCACCTTTCTGCTCAGAAACTGAGCCCTCAAAGTGATGTACAATAAAATTAAAAACAGATTCAAAACATAAGCATTTTAAATGCCACAAGTAAAAAACAACAACACCAGGTGACATAATTCAGCAGTAGCAGCAACAACATCCTAAAAACAATAACTCAGTGCCCATAAATGTCTTGGAAAACAAAAGCATTTTTAATGGATGGAGAAAACTATACAGTGAGGGTGCCAGCCAGACTTGTCAAGGGAAGCATTTGAAGAAGTGGGAGCCACCACAGGGAAGGTCCTGCTCTGAATGGTCTCAGATCTTATTGCAATGAAAGAAGAAATGTGGAGTGTGACCTCCTCAGATGATCTCAGTGAGTGGAGAGGAGGACATGGTAGTAATAAGTGCTTCTGGAGGAGGTATGCAGGATGCAGGCCGTTCAAGAATTTAACAAACTAGCACCTTGAATTAAGCCCAAAGCAAGTTGGCAGCCTCTGTGCTTCTTTTTAAATGGCTCAGAAGGTGAGATGTTGCATCCTGCATTAGGTGAAGCTACTGAGCCACCTTCAAGGTCAGCCTAATGCAGACTGCATTCCCACCATCTAAACCAGATGTTATTGTTGCTCAAAATGATTGAAGCATGTTCTTAGTCGGTGAGGAAAGACTTCAGGGGGTTGAAAAAGCTCTCCTCACCATGCCAAAACCTATGCATCAGGAAGCAAAACAGGTTCAAGGAGCACCCGCCCGCCCGGCTTTTTCAGGCAGGGGGAGTTTGGCCACATCAGGAGTAGGTAATTAGGGATGGCTGAGAATTGTTTCAGTTTGGTTTTGGTAAGAATTTACCAATATTTTCAAAGTTCTCCATATCTGGGACAAATGGAATTTGAGAGAGAGATTTTTATTTTTTTTAAATGAATGTGGGAGAAACTGAAACGGACAGATTTTTGTCCATCCATGCACAGGGCTTTGAGTGCTTAGTGCAGTGTTCTGGGGACCCAAGGTTGGAAAACACTGGCTTAGCGTTTTAACTGGTGCAGTCTGCGTGTGAAATTGGCATTTTTATTGCTGGGTTATTTTATTCTTATTATGTCTGTTGGATTGGATTTTAGTCTTTACTGTATTGTATAATGCTTCTTAAACTATTGGTTATTTATACTGTGCACTGCCCTGGAATCTCTTGTGATGCAGGGCAGTGTAGAGATGTTTAAAATAAACCAATGTTGTTGCCCACTCATCAGCAGTGTCAGGAAGAAGGCATCTGGGCTTAGACTCAGGACTCGGGGCTGGTCCTACCATTAGGCAAAGTGAGGCAGATGCCTCAGGCAGCAAATGCTGGGGCAAAGTGAGGCAGATGCCTCAGGCAGCAAATGCTGGGGCGGGGGCAGCAGCAAGGTGTTGGAGGAGGAAACTGTGTGCTACGTAGCCTGCCCTGCTCCCCCCTATGCTAGCCTGCTGCCTTCAGGTATAGTGGAGGATTCTGTCCCATTGCCAGTGTTGGAAAGAAGCCCGTCCAGACGGTCTCTGTATGTGGAATGGGAGAGGGTGCCATCTTGTTCTTCACCTCAGGCAGCAAAACATCTTGGGCCAGCTCTGACAGGACTCTTTTGCCACCTTGCCCCATCTGGGGTTGATATGCAATCAGCAGACGAGATCAGCCTTCTGCCAGGGCTCACTCTCAATTCCTTTCCCCACAGATGAGATGTGTGTGGGGAAAAGTCCCCATTAAACAAGGTGCTCCCCCCCCCCCATTTTGTGATTGGGAGGCTGGCCATGGAGATTGTACAGTTGCCACTGAAACCTGGCTTGATGCCCTTATATTGTGGGCTGCCAGGAACAAGTTTGAGGTCAGTGCAATATCAGAAAATCAGTGTCTGTATGTACTGCAGAGCTCATAAGAACATTGATGCATTTATGCCACTCTTCAAAAGCTCTGTGCAGGAATGCTCAAAGAAGCAGATATGTAGAACTCCTAAAATCTTTACCCATTTCTGGGATTATAATAAAGTGCAATATATTAGAGAGAGGTGAAATTGCTTGGCTCTGCTCTGGAAAAGGGATAGGTGATCTGGATTTCACACTGGATTCCGGAAGGGCCGCCTCCAAATCAGAGCCCAGAATGGCCACTAGCGCTCACTATGCATGTATGAAAGACCACAGTGTATCATGTGGGTCAATGATATTTCATAGATTTAATAGATTATAGAGTTGAAAGGAGCCTACAAGGCTATCGAGTCAACCTATGCTGCTGATTGGTGCACTGGAGACCTCTATGCATATGTGGTAAGGCTTGGCATGGCTCAGAGAACATTCTTATCACCAATGCATGAGCTATGCTGAAGGCCTTCACCATGCATGTGTAACAGGGATGAATGTGGCCTACCAAGCCTAGCATGGACCCAAGAATGGATTCCAATTAATGACTGATCCGATGTGCCCAGAGCTCCACCAGATTGGAGCCCAACAACTACCACTCACATCTGGCCAAATATAATTTTGGGTGAAATTTATGGTGGTATCCCAAGTTTATTCCAAGAACTGGGGGGCAAAAAGTCATTTGTGGATGCCAAAAAGGTTAGGGTTATTTTCTGAGTCCTGATGGATGACTCCATAATGAGGGTTTATGGAGTCATCCATCAGGACCATCTAATCAAGGTTTGCTGTGGAAATCTGATAATCTGCTACAGAACAGAAATCAGTATTCTGAGAATCCTAGTCTTTATTTTAAAAGAATGCTTCTAGCACTCATGATTCCTGTCTCTCCCTCTCTTTCTCTCTCTATTGCCCTCCAACATAAACTCCCTTGCCAAAAGATTTCCAAATAATTTGAAAAGCTGAATCACATAGAATGTATTATGCAAAATGATCAAAATATGTAGAAATATACAGTAATACCTTGGATTGCAAGCATAATTCGTTCTGGAAACGTGCTTGTAATCCAAAGCACTTGTATCAAAGCGAAATTCCCCATAAGAAATTTGTACATATATTTTTAATTTAAGCTGCAAGAAAGAATGATAGTGTAAAGTCTTCATTTTTCTTGACCGTACTACAGTACTTGTATTGCAAGACGTCGCTTGTTTATCAAGTTAAAATTTATTTTAAAAATTTGCTTGTCTTGCAAAACACTTGCAGACCAAGTTACTTGCAATCCAAGGTTTTACTGTATTGTTGAACTCTTTTATTCTGACGTTAAAATCTGAACATGCAACCTTGGCCATATGTTGTTACATTTTCCATTGCCAAATAACCCATGAATCAAGGTGTTCTCATCTAGGTTTTGATCCCAGACTGGCTATTCATCTGTGCATTGCATCCCCGGCCTTCCAGTTGGTTTCTTCCTCTGCAAAGTGAGGCCGATCATATGCAATGTCACATCCAGCACCAAGAGAGGGTGAAGATGGACTACTGTTTGTACAGCTCTTGGAAAGTGATAAGTGGTAAATATGCTTAGTACTATGATACTACTCTCTCATGAATACAGTGAAAACAAATAAAAGGGAGATAAAGCAGTATGTGCTCTTCGACGAGCACTGACATGATTAAAAGCCTCTTCATTTCCCCTCTTTTAAATCTTGTGTGTAATACGTTTATAGTTCAACATTGCCTATATATTTTAATGGTTTAGCATTTTGAGTGGCTTGGGGATTGTTGCGATGGCAGGCTGCCAACCGACTGGTATTTGGGGGTGAGGCTTCGCAGTGCTTTTCGCAGGGCCGGCCCTACCATTAGGCAGAGTGAGGCAATTGCCTCAGGCAGCAGATGCTGGGTGGTGGAAGCAAGCAACGTGTTAGAGGAGAGAGCTGTGTGCCAAGTGCCCTGCCCTGCACTCCCTAAGCTAGACTGCTGCCCTCGGGTGCAGTGGAGGACGTTGCCCCATCCCCAGCGTTGAAGTAAGAGTTGGCTGCCAGTCCAGTCGGCTTTAGTACATGGAATGGGAAGGGGGCGCCATCTTTGCAGCTCAGGGATCAAAACATCTTGGGCCTGCCCTGACTGTCCAACTAGGGCCCTCAGACCACGAGGCTCCAGGAGTTCAGGGGAGCTTGCGTATGTGTGCATGCCGTCCATGCTATGGCTGCAATATCAACTGATGGAGCAAAGGAAGCTGTCTTTTACCAGATCAGAAGATTTGTCTTGGGATGTATCCGAGAGTCTCGAGTGGACCTCTCGACCCACTTTCAGCCCCCTCGAAACTCGCGCGCCTTACCTGGCCGCCGCTCGTCCCATCGCTCCACTCTAAAGAGTCGCCACTAAAACAGTGAAAGACACTTCAGTTGTTTAAGAAATCTGCAGACTCTTTTACAACCCCTTGAAGAAGGGCCTTAGAAAAAAACACGGGCCAAAACGCGTCGGGCTCCTCTATTTAATAAAGTTTGCATCCTGAGAACCCAGTTCTCTCCTTTTTTCCCCGTTGCTACTGGATGCTCATCTCTTCCGGTTTCTGCGACGTACGGGGTGAGCCCATCCCTGCCCAGACACAAGCCATAGTCCTACATAGGCATCCCCATGCTCTTGATGGATGTTGGAGGCAAGCTCTCTGTGTGTGTGTGTGTGTGTAGTTGAGTTCTTTCTGGCTGAGATTAAAACCAAAGACAGAAAAGAACTTAAGTGGGGGTTGCAATGCTCACCTCCTGTTTGATGTCGAAGAAATCTGCAACAGACTCAAATGAGTTTGAATTTATAATCTGACCTTCAGATTTCACAGCGGACTGGCTTCTCCCGAGTTGTGCAGATTTCATGGACTTGCAAACCGATTTCTTTCTTAGTTTCCGTAATTTTACGCACATTTGGTCATAGAAAAATATGCGGGGGGGGGGGGGACACAGACCAGAAATGTTCATTTCCCCCAGAGGAGAAAGCGTGAAAAAACATGTTCCAGGGATTTGTGTATTTGGGGGGGGATCTGTGCACTTTTGGGAGCGTGAATTTGCCCAAGTGCAAATTTGTGCACATGTGTATGAATGCATTTGCACAAAATCTGATTCCGTCAATGAGAGGGTGATGGAACGAAAGGTACCTGGCAATCTGAGACATGTAGACGGAACAGATTTTGCAATGTCCACACAACCCTGAGGTGAGCATTCTGATCTCCCAAGTTTTGAGCTGAGGCATGACAAAGCTCTACTCTGTACTGTTCATACCTGCTGACCTACACCACTGCACCGTGCTATCCAATCCAAGCCCTTAACCATGCCAGGCACCACATCAGTGGGAAAGTAAGAAGCAAAGAGCATGTTCCCTAACTGGGGTGTAAGACTTGATCTTTGAGACCACCGAACAACACCCAGTGCCCTCTTATTACTACCTGGAGTATTTACATTACAGAAATCTAACAGCTTAGAAGGCTATAAATGCCTCTTTATTCATCAGCAGTTCTTAAAAGTCTATAAATATCCACCACTATATTTGTTTAATGCAGTCTTAAAGCTTCCAGAGGAGCTGTTATTATTTGGCTTGTCAACTCCACAGTGCCTTGAACAAGTAGAAGAATCCTTCTCAGCTTGCTTCCAATATTTTGCTAATAAATCACAGTAAACCAGTAACAACACCCTAAACTTTGGCACCCTAAGGGTGCAATCCTATGCTTGTTTAGACAGAGAAAAAGTCCTACAACTCCCCAGCATTGCTGGCTGAGGAATGCTAGGAGTTGTAGGACTTTTTCTGTCTAAAGCATAGGATCGCACCCTAAATCTTCAAAATGCCTTGATGGGTATGTGCGTTTCTTCTAACAACGCATCGCCAGACACAGAGGGAAGGCATTATAGCCTCAGGATGCGATGCAGGGATATGCATGCACATGTCGAAGAACCCACCAGATTTCAGTCCATTTCTACACAATCTGCAAACAGGAACACAGGAAACTGCCCTATACTGAGTCAGATCATTGTTCCATCTAGCCCAGTATTGTCGACACTGACTGGCAGCAATGGCTCTCCAGGGTTTCAGGCAGGATTCATTCCTAGCCCTACCTGGAGATGCTGGGGATTGAACCTGGGACCTTCTGCATGCAAAGCAGGTGCTGTACCACTGAGCCACGGCACCTCCCTGTGAGCGACTGGTCCCTTTCTATAGATTATATAGAAATACAATACATCGCACCCCAGTAAGGGAAGGCTAGGACCAGATGACTTGTGCATTGCCTGCTCAGCCTGCTGCCCAGGACCAAGTTCAGCGGTTGATGAGAAACTTCAAGGGCCTTGCTGCACTCCCTTCTTCTTACCATATCTTATGATTCTTTATTTTTAAACAGACTTGCACTGGGTGGCCCTTCCAATATTTATTTATTTATTATTTGCATTTATTTATCGCCCATCTGGCCAGCAAACCGGCCACCCTGGGCAATGATAAAAACAGACTAAAATACATTAAAACAGTATAAAATTTTAAAATCTTAGCCCACCCCACATTCCCGCCTGAACAGCCAAGTTTTTAGTGAGCGGCGGAAGCTCAGCAGAGAGGGGGCATGGCGGAGGTCACTTGGGAGAGAGTTCCACAGTACGGGGCCACCACAGAGAAGGCCCTCTTCCTCGTCCCGACCGGTCTAGCTGCTCTGGCTGAAGGGACAAGGAGAAGGCCGTCTGTGGCAGATCTTGCTGAGTGGCCCACTTGGTGTTGCTGGAGACGCTCCTTGAGATAGACTGGACCAGAGCCATATAGGGTTTTAAAGGTCAAAACCAACACCTTGAATTCGGCTCAGCAAGCAACTGGTAGCCAGTGTAGCTCCTTGAGCACTGGCGTGATGTGATCCCGCCAGCGGCTGCCTTTAACCAGGCGAGCTGCCGCGTTCTATACCAGCTGTAGCTTCCGAACCGTCTTCAAGGGTAACCCCACGTAGAGCGCATTACAGTAGTCTAGGCGAGAGGAGACCAAGGCATGAACCACTGATGGGAGCAGATGGTTAGGAAGGCAGGGTCACAGCTGCCGTATCAGATGGAGTTGATACAGAGCCGCCCGGCTCACAGCTGACACCTGAGCCTCCATGGACAGCTGGGAGTCTAGAATGACCCCCAAGCTGCGGACCTGGTCCTTCAGGGCTAGATGTACCCCATTCAGCACCAGGTCAACATCCCCTAACCTTCCCTTGTCCCCCACCAGAAGTACCTCGGTCTTGTCGGGGTTCAGCTTCAGCATATAGAGGACGTGTTCAAGTAGAGGACTGTCCTTGGACAGCCCCTCAAACAGACATATGGCCACCCTGTTCTACACCAAAGTGCTCACTTGGGGCAATGAGCAATTTAAAGCCAGGCCTGCAAGCAGTAAACTGCACCTGGAGCTCCATCCTGACACTGCTGGACATAGGAAGCTACCTTATGCAGAGTCAGACCGAGAGTCCTAGGGATGTGTGAGGATTTCGTTTGGGGGTGGAACTCCGATGGACTAGCCAGGCTCGGAACCCCCCCCCCCCGAACTCTGTCCCACTTACCTCTTCCCCAGTGTTGACTCGCGTTCTCCTGAGTCAAGCTGGGGAAGCGACTTCCGGGTTCCTGGAGGGCCGCTGTTTATGTAGGAAATGCCTTAAGACAGTGTTCTCCAATAAATTCATGGAGGATAAGGCTATCAATAGCTACTAGACATGATGATGGCTATATTACTCCAGTATCAGAGGCAGTATGTCACTGAATACGAGTTGCTAGGGAAGATAAGCAGAAAGGTGCTATTGCACTCATGTCCTGTTTGTGGATTTCCCGTAACCATCTGGCTAGCCACTGTGGGAACAAAATGTTAGACTGCATAGGCCTTTGGTCTGACCCAGCTCTTCTCTTATGTCATTTACCTAGAGGGGTGGTAGGTTCCACTTTCAAGGCCTTCAAGCAGAGGCTGGACAGCTATTTGTTGCCAATGGTATAATACTGGATTTTCTGGATCAACATGGGGCGGGGGGTTGGACTAGGTGGCTTAAAAGCCCCACCCAACTCTTCTATAATTAAACTGCCTCTCTTATGTGCATAGTATTTTTCCCTTAAGCCCCTTTTGTGATATCCATCGGTTCAGAACATCTGAGCCTTGCTCTGTGTTTCTCTGCCTTCAAATGTGAGGGACATAGGCATGAGAGACAGGGCCTTTTCAGGGATGGGGACTCGGACTCGAGGACTCGACTCGTGAGTCGGACTGAGTCCCCCCTCTGACTCGACTCGGACTCGAGTCCCAATATTTTTAATGGGACTCGAGACTCGACTCGGGACTCGAGACCAAGGACTCTTCAACATCCCTGGGCTGTGCCAGAAGGAGTGGAGAGGAGCGTGATTGCCGGCGAAGAGCGCATGGAAGCGAGGTGTGCCGCTGCTCGGCCACTATGGACGGCTACCAGGAGTGCAGCCCCAACAGTGTGTCAAGATTTATTTTGATTGATGTGTTGCGTACTTGGGAGAGGCAGAAGAAGGACCTGAGATTACTCTGTGTGGCTGCTCTGAGTGTGTTTCTGGTTCCAGCAAGTTCATCACCAGTGGAGCGGGTGTTCAGTGAGGGTGGGATTGTGATGAGATCTCACCGTTCCAGAATGGGGGCCAAACATTTAGAAAAAATCATGTTCCTCAAATGCAACATGGATAAGTTTTAGGAAGTACAGCAAGTTTATTTTTTAAAATCATTTTTCTAAAATGCAACCTTTCAGACATTTTGGGTTTGGCTGCCTCTGCCTGCCTGTCTGGGGTTCCCAGCCTCCTCTGCCTGCCTGGTCTCTTCTTGACCAGTTCAACAGTTGAATTGTCCAAGACAAAGGCCTCTGCCTGCCTGCTTTGGGGTTCCCTGCCTCCTCTGCCTGCCTGGTTATTTTGGGTTTGTCTGCCTGGCCTGTTCTTGCCAAAATCAGTTGCAGAGTTTTGAAATAAAAAGGTGCACTTGTGCCTAGAATGTATTTAAGCCACACATCTGAAGTAGCCTTATTTTGTTGGGAAAAACCCCCATTGATTTTAATAGGGACTCGTGGAGTCAGCTTTGGGAGTGACTCGTGACTCGTGACTCGTGAGTCACCATTTTGGACCAAGGACTCGGACTCGGACTTGAGACTCGGGTCCAAAGACTCGTGACTCGACTCGTGACTCGAGACCAAGGACTCTTCAACATCTCTGGGCCTTTTCAGTTGTGGCACCTCAGCTTGGTGGAATGTCCATCCAAGTGAGGCCCAGCTGGCTCAATCACTGCTTGCCTGTTGGTGAGCAGTGAACAATTGGTGCTTCAGGAAGTCTTTTGGGGTGGACTCCTATGGTTCTTCTGCTGGATTGATAGAGATGGATGAATCTGTCCATTTCAGTTTCTCCTATTTGTTCATTTTTTCCAGTCTTCAGTTCAGTTCATCCCAAACTGAGAATTTCCTTTGACAAAAAAGTCTGCATAATAATTTATGGATTTTTGTGTGCATTTCTCCTATAACATGCATTTTTGTATGCAGGTTTGCCTACTACACATTTTTGCAAACAGTTTTCCTAATTCAATGCATTTTAATGTTTGTTTGTTTTTTACAACTATATGCATTTTTATGTGCCATTTTTCCTAATATGCACAGTTTTGTATGCATTTTTTTAAATTGGAGAACTCTGTTACAAAATTCAGAGACGTGCAAGTTTGGAAAGATAACTGAATTTTGGTCCTCATATTGCAGATGTGGGCAACATGTGCCCCCCCACTGCTCCCCAGTGCAGCCCCTGCCACACCCACTGCCCCCTCACCCTGAAAAAAGGTGAAAAAAACCCCAACAACTAATGAAAAAACTGGTCTGGAGCAATACAGAGTGCCCAAAAGATCAAATCTAGCTTGTTTGCAAGCTAGATTTGATCCTTTTAGGGCTCTGCAGCTGCTACAGATTCCTAGAAGGGTCAAATTTATCTTGAAGACAAACTAGATTTGACTTTTTTGGTACTCCATAGTGCCCCAGACACCATTTTTCATAATAATTTTTAAAATTATTTTTTTGGGTCAACTGGGAGACGATGGCTGCAGGGGGGCAAAAATGGCCCCCGGACCGCCCAAAGTTGCTCACCTTTGATGTAATGTTTCAAATGTGCAAAATTAGGTACGTTCACATTAAAATGCAAACGAATTTGTCCCTCATTCCAAATTGCTACACAGATCTAAATTTCTAAATGGTGCTTTGCCTTTAAAAATAAAATAAATCAATGTTGCTAGATTGTCCCATTCTGTTGCCGTGTTTTGTAATAGTTTTATTATTTTATATTGTTTTACATTTTTGTAAGTCTCCTTGAGGGATCCCTTGGGACTGAAAATGCAAGGCAATAAACGGTATAGTAAACAAATAAAATTGTCCAAACTGCTCTTAAACTCAGGGAAGCTTAAAATCTGCTTGCAGTTTGATTAAGGGGAGATCGGCTCCAAGTATTTCTGAATTCATAATTCTGGTGACCAGGGAACTGTGCAAGTGTGTTCTTCTGCATTTCATCCATTGCATCCCAAGAAGCTCTACCTAGCTCAATAAATTCACGATAGGATGGAATTACTACATCACTGGAGGCATAATACAGCTCTCATTATCTACTATATAATAATGTTCCATGTGTCTGCAAGTATGAACAAGTGAATCTGTCTGCTTGCTTTCTTCTCAAGAAGTACTTTGCCAGCATAAGCAGAAGGTATCTGATTGGAAAGTGGAGACACAGGAACTGGGGCAGTGCTAGGTACCAAAAAGATCAGGTGCTCAAGCCCACAGGACCAAAATAAATAAAATTAAATAAATAAAAAGCCCAAATTTGCATATGCTATTTTACATATCCTCAGTGTTCTCCAACCTTGGGTCCCCAGATGTTTTTGGCCTACAACTCCCAGCATGCCCCAGCCAGCGTAGCTGGCTGGGGCATGCTGGGAGTTGTAGGCCAAAAACATCTGGGGACCCAAGGTTGGAGAACACTGCTCTAAAGTCTCTCTGTCTGTCTTTAAAGGACCCTGTCTCCTAAGGACACCCCTATTTGTAAAAAGGGATGTATGGACAGGGGAGAGGAGGGCATTTTATTTCAGGGAAAAACCGCAGGCAAAAAGATTCAAGGAGGGGCAGCAGGAGGCGAAGCACTCCTGGGCAAAGAGCCAGCTCATCCAGGGGTATCAGATGGAACAGAGGTCATCAGGGCCCCTGTACCTCTATTTTAGCAAGTGCCCCTGGGCAGCAGGGTGGTGGGGTAGATCGCCTCCCAGAGATTCAGGGCTCCAAATGAAAAGATTTGGGGCTCCAGCCCGAGTGGGCCACCCTTTAACACCACGGGGGGGGGGGGAGTAAAAGGCTGCATCTGGGGAATCTATGTGGTGTCTCCAGGAGACTTCCCCCTGAGTCTCTCTCACACTAGACCAGTGTTCTCCAACCTTGGGTCCCCAGATGTTTTTGGCGTAGCTGGCTGGGGCATGCTGGGAGTTGTAGGCCAAAAACATCTGGGGACCTAAGGCTGGAGAACACTGCACTAGACACTGCAATGGGGAAAGCACTAGCAGTGCTACTTTAGTGTGCGGAACTGAATGCATTTGTGATGCTAGCAGCAGGTAGACCAATCTCCTCTCTCTGCCCCCCCCCCCATTTGCCTGTTTACAGATTCTGAGCATTTACAAGTAAGAGAGGACACTGGGCCACGGTCCTTGTTCAAAGGTTACCTAGACATCAGAGGCCTGCAACATAATCTAAGGTTAGCTATATGCAGTTGTCAAGGAACTACTTGCCCTAGAAGAGTGATATTAGGATGGGGATTTAAACACATCATTAAACACATCATTGAATAGAAACATAATACACCCAGAAAGCAAGCCGGAGATTTATTAGCCAAAGCGAGTGTCCTAGGAAAGGAGTTCTTGAGAAAGCGGCGGGATGCAGGGAAAGAGCAGCTTGGGCCGAACCACTTGGGGGCATTTAGGAAAGGTAGAGGAGACGAGGGCAAGGGGAGGGGATGGAGGCACCAGGGACCTGACGGAAGGGGGACAAAGGCAAGGGATCAAAGAAGAGGAAGCCTTAATGAAACAGGGGTCAGATTAAAGGAAGTTGGCTTAAAACTAGCTGGAACTGTGTGCTTTAAAGAAAACCACCAAAGCTACTTCCTATTGCCAAGCTTCAAGGCACAACAGTGGATTGGAACATTATTCTATTCTACTTAGAGCATCTAGGAACCCTCCAGTCTCAGAGGCTTCCACGTATCCAGTGCCTTGCTGGGCTGCGGCCACTAGGGCAGGAGAAGCGACGGAGGTGATTTTCACCTCTCCGTCCTCCATTTAATTCCCCCCTTCTAGATGGGCCTTTACTGGGGGTGGTGTTGGGCCAGAGCTGGGGAGGCTCTAGGAATTCTCATATCCTGGCCTCTTCTCTTGCATCCTTGGGAAGCAGCTGGTGCGGTTCTTTCCACAGTGGCTGCGAGGGGGTGGGGGATTGGAACTCAGAGTCCACCTCCCAAGGTCATAGCAGTGTCTATGGTCTGGGGAGGGGGACTCCAAACAATCCTATGATCCTGGGATGCTCTCCCAGGGACCATAGGACTGTTCTCTGACTTCTTGGAAGATCCGCCTGCAAGGTCTCAGATCTGAGCTCTCTAACAACCATCTAGCAACTCAAATGCAACACTGCTAATATTTAACCTCACATACAAACAAGCCAGTGTGGCACAGTGGTTAGAGTTTTGGACTGGGACTCAGGAAATTCAGGTTCTAGTCCCCGCTTGGCCATGAAACTCACTGGGTGACTTTGGGCCAGTCACTGACTCTCAGCCTAACCTACCTCACAGGGTTGTTGTGAGGATAAAATGGAGAGGAGGAGGACTATGTAAGCCACCTTGGGTTCCTTGCAGGAAAAAAGGCGAGGTATAAATATAATAAATAAATAAATAAATAAAAGCTGCCCTTTTTGCATAACCTGCAGGAGAGCTGAACTTTCTTGCTTTGATCTAGCAAGTGTAGATCTACCCATAAGCAATTTATCTTAACGGAATTAAAATAATATTGCTTCTGAAGCTAGGGTGGAGGAAAAATTGATCAGAACCAAGGGGAAGTCAGGAGAAATCTGGGGAAAGCAGGAGGGAAGGTTACCCAAAACTTAATGTCTTTGTACGTTTGAGGCACAACCAGGGTGGGATCTTATTTTTGTAGTGAGACGCTAGGGGATGTATGAGAAATTCATTTCAGTTCATTCTTGACCAGTATTAACCCAGCTTGCACTTGCCAGATTGAAACACATACTAAAGTCCATACATTTCCAAGCTTGCAATGTGATTCACGTAAGAAAATCAAGCTGTTCAAAAACTGCATACATTTGAAAAATGCATATGGGGGGGAAAGTGCAAACTTTTGAAGAATACCCACAAACACACTTTAATCCACGGAAGAAAAATGTGTATGCTTCAAAAATGTGCACAGTCTATGTGTACATTTGGAAAAATGCACATGAATATACGCAAGAATGTTTGTGCAGAAAACAAAAAAACAAAAATGAAGCTCTCGATTGGATATGCACATGAGTCAGAAAGAACTTCTTCAAAGTGGAATTTGAAGAACCTCGAATAAGGATGCGTGACATTGGAAAACTTCTTCCACTTGAGCTTGACAGACTTTCAACACATTTCCAACCCAACAGCCAAAAACAGGCTGAGGTTTTTATGTTTATTTCTTTGGCTTCTTTGAAATTGCTTGAAACATTTGTGCAAATTTGGAGCTGAGAACTGTGTATATCTAGTGCAATTTGCGCAAATCAGGGCCAACTCATTAGATTTGAGTTGTACTTGTCGTCCTTGTTGTAGCCTGTAACATGAGAAGTATAGAAGCATCGTCGAGAGCACATAAGGCAGGCCACATGCTGAAGCTAAGCAGGTATGAGCCGGGTCAGTGCTTGGATGGGTGACTGCCTGGGCTGCCCACATCTGTTCTCCTGCATTAAGCAGGGGGTTGGATGGACTCGATGGCCTTATAAGCCCCTTCCAACTCTACGTAGTATTCTATGAACCATCAGAGCTGGGCCTTAAAGTTGCCCGTCAACAGCACCTGGACAGCAAACTGAGCAAGGCATACAGGTCACCTGTCACAGTCTTCTCCTATGGTGAGATGTACTGTATTTCTATTTAAATCATAATAATACCCTCACCCATAATGCAATCCTATGCAGCTGGCTGGGGAATGCTGGGAGTTGTAGGCCTCTTTTTCTGTCTAAACATGTATAGGATTACACCCTAAAGTCAGGGGAGTCTGGTGACTCCTATACACTTCCTGCAGGTGGTGTCAAGAGCACATAATTCTGGCCACATGCTGAAGCTAAGCAGGTATGAGCCAGGTCAGTGCTTGGACGGGTGACTGCCTGGGCTGCCCACATCTGTTCTCCTGCACTGAGCAGGGGGTTGGACTCGATGGCCTTATAGGCCCCTTCCAACTCTATGATTCTATGATCCCCCTCTCACTGTATATGCACACACTCCACCTTGAATTTTCTGACAGTTAATTTCAGATTTGTGCAAAATTTGGGCCTCTGCTCCACAATTCGCACAAATTTATTTATTTAATACATTTTTATTCCGCCCAATAGCCGAAGCTCTCTGGGTGGTTTACAACAGTTAAAACCATAAAATACAATATAATATAAATATAAGATTTAAAACCACAGATTAAAAAACAAACAGCAAAGCTAGCAGCAGCAGTTCAAATTACAATAACAGAGTTAAAAACAACTACAAGATTAAAATGATTAAAATGATTAAAATTCCTGAGTGAATAGAAAGGTCTTCACCTGGTGCCGAAAAGAGTACAATGTAGGCGCCAGGCGAGCGGTGAGCCTCTTTGGGGAGTTCATTCCACAACCAGGGTGCCATAGCAGAAAAGGCCCTCCTCCTGGTAGCCACCTGCCTCACTTCCTTTGTCAGGGGCTCTCAGAGAAGGACTGCTGACAAAGATTTTAGTGTCCGGGCAGGTACATATGGGAGGAGACAATCCTTCAGATACCCTGGCCCCAAGCCATTTAGGGCTTTGAATGTTAGTACCAGCACTTTGAATCAGGCCCGGAAACA
Source organism: Shinisaurus crocodilurus (assembly GCA_021292165.1). Taxonomy (NCBI): domain Eukaryota; kingdom Metazoa; phylum Chordata; class Lepidosauria; order Squamata; family Shinisauridae; genus Shinisaurus; species Shinisaurus crocodilurus. The sequence continues at coordinate 489,512 of JAHFWL010000076.1, read as the reverse complement.
GACTGGCAGCCAGTGCAGATGAGAAAGCACTGGCATAATATGTTCATGTCGGCCAGTATGCAATTTGCACAATTTGCAGAGTGGATGCCTGAATTTTGCACAAATTTCCCTGGCTTAAAAAAAAACCCTATACAAATTGTTGCCTGTTTTAAAAACGGAAGTCTGTGTGCTGGCTCGACTTGCTTCAGATCGCATTGGCACCAGCGCAAGATTGACGGAATAGGATCTGTGGGGCTGAGTCGAGAAAATATGTCACATTTTCACCCCCTATCAGATTCGTCATACATCCCCACCTCAATGAGTTTGAGTTTTGCTTATTCACACATCCTTATAATAACATAGAAGCTGGAAATTCACAGATCTCGAAGTCGGCTACTTCTACTGTGCTTTTGGAGCTTCAGCCATCATTGCAGTACTTGGTGTTGAAATTTAGGTTTACACTTTACATGACTTATGTGAGTAGATAGCACTTACGAATGATCTTGGGACAGCAAATGAACAAAAGCGACAGATTCATCCATTGTATGGTGATGGGTGTAAGGGAGTGAATATGTCCGTATCTTGCCGGAGCAACATGAGTGACACAATTCTACCCTTTTCATTGCCCCTTGAAGTGCAGCAAGGCCGGGGATGTGTCCCCACATTACCAAGGCTGCTGGATGATGGTCTCTGTATTCCAACACAGTACCCTGAGGGGCATTGAAACTACCCACACTGCTCAAGCATGCAAAGACAAGGATGGTTACCCAGTTTCCTCAGCAATGCAGGGATGCATTCCCTCTACGGATGAGTGAGAAATGTGTTCCAGTTCGAAAAATGGCAGAACATGCCGCGCCCGCCATGACTAACACAATTGCATTTTTCAGGCAAAGATCACACATTCGGGAGCTTGCGATCGCATTCGCAATATGTGTCCTTTTTGAAAAGCAGGATTTTGTTTTTTTAAACCCCACCCCCATTTCATACTTTAATCAATGGGGGGAAAGCGTGCATTTGGGTCCACACTTTTAAAAAATGTGCACTTTTCCCATTCGAAAAAAGAAATGCTCGTGTTCGGGAACGAGCTAAAATGAGCTTCAAGGAGGAAATTGGAGAACCTCTTTGAGCTTGGATGGTTCTCCCATTCCTAAATTATTCTCTCCCCCTTATTGAAAGTAATGCTGCTTTGTTTGTCCTCAGTGATGACTCTACATTAGCCAAATCTGACATGTTTGTTCATTTGTTTGTCATAAAATGTACACACTGCTCTTCAGAGTGGCTAAGAAAGTTGCACGCACATACAATATACAATTTACCATCAGACATAAAATATTATAGCAGAGCCATAAAAACACCAACACCAACATAGTTTCATAGAAGGAAAGTGCCTTGCAGACTCTCTAGTCTAACACCCATGCTTGAAGCAAGGTTGGACAGCCATCTGTTGACAATGCTCTAACTCTGGATTCCTTGCTTCAACTCTTTGTCCTCTGTGATATATGAGAGCCTGTTGGGTGTTTGGGGAGTGTTGTCATGTGCCCCTCACTCTTCTCTTCTTTGGGCTAAAAGTACCAAGTTGCTTCAGCCTCTCCTTACAAGGATGGTTTTCCATACCACTGGCCATCTTCATAGCCCTCTGTCCTTTCTTAGCTTGGCATGGTGTTTCCAGGGTTGACTGGGTTGCAGCAGTAGTACTGCTTGGAAAGACTGGATCACATCTGGCACCCTTTTTAATAAGGGTTTGTCTAAGTCAGCTAACTGTGGGAGGTGTAATACTGTGAATGTTTCGTTTACCCATATGTTTTGGCAATGCCCAGCGGTTGCTTCTTTTTGGGTGGAGGTCATAGTACGGATAAATCTAGCATTAGAATGCTCTTTAATATTTACCGATAGACGCCACCTGTGGATGGATAAATACATGGATATTTGGTCTGCTTTTTCTGAAGTTTATGCATAACTATCTTTATGGATAATTGTATTACTGCATACTTTTTGATACTTATGGATATATATTTCATACATATTTACTGTAAGTGATCCATTTAAAATACTGTAAGAAAATTGTATTTTGTTGTTGTTCATTTTTTCTTCATTTTTTAAATGGTTTTGTTTTGGTGTAATTCACATTTTAAAAACTAATAAAAATTAAAAAACAAAACAAAAAACATGGTTAGGTTAGGCAGGTCCTGGACAGATCACGGCCTGAAATTTACCCACAGAGAGCAGCTGTCTCAGCAACATGCAGAGGCCTTCAGTATGCTGGCAGGTCTGGACCTGCTATTAAGTTTGCCCCCTCTGAGGAGCTGTCTACTTCTTAAAGGGCCGTTTATGGATGTCAAAGAAATCTGTGGCAGATTCAGATGAGTTCAGATTTCTATGAATCTGACCCTCAGATTCCACAGTGAACCAGCTTCTCCTGACCTGAGTCACACGGATTCCGCAGACTTGCGGACCATTTTTTTAAAACTTTCTGTAATTTTACACAAATTTAGTTGTAGAAAACTATGGGGGGGGGAACACTGACCAAAAATGTGAATTTCCCCCATAGACTAAAGCAAGAAAATGCACATTTTGAGGGGATTTGTGTATTTTAGGGGGATTTGGGCATTTTTAGAAGCGCGAGTTTGTGCAACTGTGAATTTGTGCAAATGTGTATGAATGCACAAATTCTATCAATGAGTGGATGATGGAACAAAAAGCACCTGACAATCCACGAAACACAGATGGAATGGATTCAACAAAATCCAGACATCCCTAGGGCCACTGTCTGATTCTGTAGCCACCGGCTCCTATCGCGTGGAGACAGTGAGGATTGCATCGGATTGGAGGGGCGCCCTCTGAGTCTGGTAAAGCCACATGCTCTGCCCTGGAGCTTCAAGGGTAGACATGGTTGGGCACATGCCAAGAGTCCATATCCTGGCAGGGGCCCACACTGACAAGACCCCCCTGGGCTTGCCCCTTCTCTTCACCATCGCAACCTGCTTGTTCACCTGCCTCTCACTCTGGCCCAGACAACAGTGTCGGTGAGGAGGAGGAGCAGGAGATGCCACTGCCTACTTGCTCACTGGCTCTCTGCCTGTCAAGCAAACAAGTGGTAGCAATGATGAGAGAGCGGATGAGGAGCAAGAGAAGCTGGTGACAATGGTGGTAGAAGGTAGACTCACTACAGGCCTGTGGCTCACGCTGGCTCAGCTTGTCTGAGCGTGGAAAGCTAAGCAGGGTCAGGCCTGGTGATTACTTGGATGGGAGACCCCCTCCTCTAGTTTCCTGCATTGAGCAGGGGGTTGGACTCGATGGCCTTGTAGGCCCCTTCCAACTCTATGATCTATGAACTCTATGAACACTGAAGAAGCGGGGGGTGCATTGAGGATGTGTTGCCCACATGCCCTCAAAAACCTGGAGCTGGTACTGGCTATGAGCCACCTGATATGCCATGCACTCTTAGCACCTTGGGAAGATATCCTATTAATCCAGTGGGAAGCCCAATCCTGGTTTCAGTGGAAGGCTCCGTTGCTCTCTCCGCTGTCCAGTACTGAGTGGTTTGTTTGTTGATGGGATGAGACAACTTGGTAATAGGCAGAAATGAGGCTGGATGCCCAGCATGCACTGCACACCCAATCAGGGAGAGTACTCAGACAAGCCTTCCCCAACCTGGCACTCTCCCAGATGTGTTGGACTACAACTCCCATCATCCTCAGCCCCACCAGTTTGGGGGATGCTAACTCAGACTTGCAGCCCTAGCCTTCTGTCCCTCTCTTCCTCCTTTCAAACACAAGATGGCACAAAGGATATAACCTGCAATTGTACCCGCCACGAGGAAGAGGTGATTTATTCAGTGAGTAAAGTTATATCCTGCCTTTTCTGCAATGACCTCAAGGCGGCATACATGGCTATGACTGCCCTTTTTCTTAATCCGCACAACAACCCTGTGAGGTAGGTTAGCCTGAGAAATAGTAACTGGCTCAAGGTCACCCAGAGAGAGCTCTTTCTGACTAAATGGGGATTTGAACCTGGGTCTTCTTGTTCCTAGCCCGATACTCTGGCTCTCAGGTAAAAGTAGAAAGGATGTGTTATTTCTGAAAACATGCCTCCTTTTTTGTTTTTGTTTTTCTGCATGTGTTCCAGCTCTTTTGTTACAACGTAGGCTACCTTTGCTTGATACATTCATTTCAAGGCTCCTTCACATTAAAAATAAAATTAAAAAGTCACCTTTAAAAAAATTGTAATGGCCTTACATTTCCCTCCTTTCTATGACTTGGGCCACGTCGTCGTCTTCTGGAGTCTGCTGTACGATGAAACCATCTTCTGGAGACCCTTTCACTTGGGGAGGAGTCAGTCAGGTGAGAGAGATGAAAGCGAGAATGACTGTAGGGATGGGATAAGGTGACCAGGTGGAGCAGAGAGGACAGGGACCCAGCGCTGTTTCATCATCACCGCATGGCAGGAAACCAACAACGTGGCAGCGCACGCAGCTTGTCACAGCAGGGCTGAGAAAAGCTGCCTGGGCTCAAATTCCCCCTCCTGTACCGTCCACCAGCGACGGTCGAGGAGCCCGGCCTCCGGCTGCATCTGGCCACCCCCGAGGGGGAGAGAAGCGAGGTGGAGCAAAAGGTGGCGAGGGCGACAAAAGCCCTCAGGAATGGGCCATCTTCCTTTTGAGCCGCAGAGCTGACCATACATAGCCGGGGCCTGGCTAAACCATGGGACACGGGCGGGCGGCGGCGTGTGGTAAGCGGAGAGGCCTCTTTATTTGGTCTAGCTAAAAATAGCTGGGGGGGGGAGAAAGAAAGAGAGAGAGAGAGAGAGAGAGGGCTGGGGGAGGGGGGGTATAAAAAAAAAGGCAGAGTCAGGACCCTGCAGGGCTAGTAGTCAATGGGCCGAGAGAAGAGATTGAACTCCAAATACTGCCTGCCCTGCCACCACCACCATCTCCAGCTGACAGGCTATTTTTTGCCCTGGTTGACTAAATATGGTCAGGGAGGGAATGGCGAGAGAAGAGCCCACTGGCCTCCCGGCGAATGTTTCGGATGCTTCGCTGGGTATATAAGCACTGGAAAGGTGAATTCGTTTCCTGACCAGCCGCATCGCCCTGCACCTCTTGACTCTGTGCGGAATCTTCCCCCCCCCGACCCCCTGCACCCCGTTCTTCCCCCCCTTTTGTTTCCATCCTGACCTCTACCTCAGCCTGACCTTTTGGGGAAGGGCATCTGAGGGTGGGGGTGGGGATATAGCGAAACGAGCGGGGAGGGCAGGCTGATGACTGAAAAGACTTCTGGAAAATATACATCCCCGCAGCTTTTCTACTTGAAGGTGTGCAGCAGCAGCAGCAGCAGCAGCAGCAGCCTCCACATGGAAGGTTACTTCTTCTTCTTAACTCCTGCTTTGCCTCTCTCTCTCTCTCTCTCTCTCTCTCTCTCAGCTGTAAGCTTTCCCCTCCTTCTCTACCTTAGCTGGAGATGCTGCAGGAGGAATAGAGATGTAGTGGTCCCCGTTGGGGGGGGGGTGAGGTGCAGGGTGTGCATAGTGTGTGTGTGTAGAGAGAGAGGGTGGAAAATGGCTGGGGGTGGGGTTGCCTGGATTCTCTCTCTCTCTCTCTCTCTCTCTCTCATATTCTCCAAGTGAGGTCTAATACCATTACTGGGCCTGCTCTCTCTCTCTCTCTCTCTCTTTCCCCTCCTGCATTAGAGATTAGCTTTAAGGAAAAGGCTGACGGCTGCTGCATGCAACGCATTATTACCTTGTGATTCCATGACCCTCCTCTATGCATCCCTAACTCTCGAAAGCTGATTCAGCTTTCAGCTAGTGCTCTGGTGACTTCCACTGCTGCAACAGAAAATCTTCTAACTGGTATGTCTTTTTTTTTTTTTTAATTTCACCTCTCCTTTACTATATTCCTTCTCCCCCCCTCCCATTTCCTCACCCACCCACCCCCGTCACAACTGCACCAGCTTAGCTTTGTTTTAAAGAGACCTGCTGCTGCAGGACTCCCCTTGTGTGCATGCATCCAACTTGTCTGTGTGTGCACTTAAAATGCATGCTTCTGGATACAGCAGAAGGGCATAAACTGTGCATGCTTCCATAGAGGAGGTGGGTTAGTGTTAGGGCAATTTGGGATTCTCTTCTTCTTCTTCTTCTTCTTCTTCTTCTTCTTCTTCTCTTCCCCTCTTTCCTCTTGTTGTTGTTATTCTATTGCTGTAGCACACACTCCGCATTTAAACACGCGCACACACACACACACACACACACACACACAAAACTGCAGAGCAAGCAGTGAACTAGAATAATCTGAACTGAAATGCTAGAACTTTGACATGCAGTCATTTTGCAAGGTTAAACCAACCTTTTAAATGCCTCATTCAGATATGAGCTGGCTAATGACAGCTGTGGAGGGGTGAGGGGAAGAAGATATGTTTTTTTATATATATTAATAACCAGTGGCTGTAAGCTGTGATACTGAGCCAGGGAAGAAGGGAAAGTGGGGGTGAGTGGTGGGGAGAGACACACACAAGGTGGTTAAACTTAGCAGAACTTGTCATGATCTCAGCGCTGCGGTGATTAACCCTTGAAATGCCAGGGTTGTGAGCATTAATTACCTGTGTGTGATTTATGGGTAATCAAAATGGGAGGTTGGAGGTGAGAAAGAAACATCCATAGCCAGGAAAGGTACACTGGAGAAGCAAAAGAAAAAAAAAAGAAATAAAGAAATGAAATGAAATGAAATGCAAGTTACACTTAAGAGCATCTCTTGGTGAGTTTTGCTTTTTCTTGGCCTTGATGATCTTTTATATGGGATTGTAATGGCTCCCCAGTTATACTTATAAAGTCATATAATAATCAAGAATGCACTATCTGTCATGTATGTGTGCATGTGTATACTATAGATATCTAAAAGCATCTGCACTGTTTAATGTTTTAATACCAGAGACTTACTCAAATTACTTGCAAGTATGTGAGATTAGGATTGCTGTCTTAATTGTGTGTGTGTGTGTGTGTGTGTGTCTATATGTATGTATGTATGTGTGTGTGTGTGTATATATGTATATATATATATATATATATAGGCATAGAATATATTTGTATATTCATACATGCATGCCTGTATCCCAGTAATGCTACATGCACGTGTGTCCTGTCTATCAAATGAATACTTATTCTATATTTTACGGCTGTGGCCACTGAATAGGTACTGTGGAGTAGACCCATTCACTCCAGCCCAGCGGGGCTTCTCCAGAGTTAATGCATTACGGATTTCAGCCTGTGTCACTTTGGGTATTCCTCCTCCCCCTCCTTCTGTAGTGTGCTGTGCATGTGTGTGCATAAGGAAGCATGAATTCCTAACACTCAGCAATAACGTGCAATTGCGTAGTCAGAGAAGCTGTCATTGTAACTGCTGCGCTTCTCCAGAGCTGGCTCCATAGTGCCTCTTTGCTCAGAATATCATTGTTAACATTGAAAATGGAGTCAATTGAATAAGGAATAGCCACCCCATTTGTGGGCAGGTTTAGCCGACCTCCATTTCACTCCAACTTTCCCACTTATTCCTTCTTCTGGAATGTGGTCTTCCCTTGGTCCTTGCCTTCTGGACACCTTTTGACACAGATGGCCATTTTGTGAATATTTGAGGGTGGCATTTTGGCGCCGGAGTTGAGGAAGGAAGCTCTGTACGGTGGGCGGGTGCATGGTGCCTTTGGACCACCACACCTACCAGGAGTCAACGCTCTTCCTAACTTCATTTTTCCCTTCAGCCTTTTGCCTTCTTATCCGTTTTTATTTTAAGAGAGAAAAGGAGCCTGTCCTTCCCCAACATTCTGCCCTTCTTCACCTTCTTATCATGCAGGATTTTCCCACTATAAATGAACCAACCACTCCAGATGAAGATGAGGAACTTGAGTTGCCCTCTGTTATCCTTGAGGGTGTGAAAATGATAAATAACCCTGACTGAATGTAAAAAGCAGCAGCTGAGCTATATAATTCTGCTGTGCTAAAAGAAAAGGGGTTAGGTGGGAGAAAGCAGAGCACTTTTGGCAGTCATAAACCCTGTGAAGAGAGTGAGTGTAGCACAAATTACTCATCTTCCTTTACCCAAAGTATCTCTCTCCAACAGTGGCAAATGCCCAGCCACAGTATTAATCTTTAGTCGGGCTCGGAAACTTTTGAAGGTACTTTTCTATAAAACCTGTGCTGCTGCATAAAGAGACAATCCTCCTGTCCCTTAACCCTTTTGTATTTATAGGGTTCGGTTCATCCACCGCACGTCAGTACAGGGAATTCCCCTGGTTGCCAATTAGCAGGTGTTCCATTTGTGCAGGGGTGGGGGAGTGTAGAGATGTCCAAGGATGCAGAAAAAAAGCACGTAGGGAGGGTTGATGGCAATCGAGTGTCCCTTACGATAATTTAAAAGGGGTTAATAACTAAAAAAAATTAAAGTGGATTGTCTCCATCCACTTGTAGCTATTTTTAAAAGAGTTTTTTCTTGGAACAAGGGAAAACTAACTGAAGGCCTGGCTTTCGAAAACGCCCATTCTTTTTTTTTTTTTTAAAGGTGATTTGTGGATGATCTGTGAGCAAGGACACTTCTCTGCCATCCCGTCTAAGCATGTGTGAGGGAGAGGGAGACAGAGAGCGTGTGCCGATTCTGTATCCCCGGCTGTGTCTCGCTCAACTTAATTCTACTGCCTTGGTGCATTCTGAGGGCGAGGTAGTTCTTCCGGCTCTCTTGCACCGAATCCCGGTCCCCTGGAATCTGGCTGTAGTTAAGAGCATGCAACACTTTTTAAAAAAGTGTATGTCGGGGTGGGGTGGGGGGGAAGTGCTAGAAAAACTGAGGGATTGTTGAATTGCCACATCGTTATAATTTTAAAAATATATATTTAGCAGAATCGATGCAGTGCATCTGAGCAAGATGGAACAGTTGTTCAGCATTGACTGACTAGTGGAATGACTGGAATGCTGGGCCCACTATGTAAAATAATCATCATCATCGTCATCATCATAAATTTATTAGCTTTGTAAGAGTGATTTGAACCTTGGGAAGGAAATAGGGGTGTGCTTAATTCACAGTTGCATTTAAAATGCAGCGTGGAGGGTGGGGCTGCAGGACCCATCAATACAATTTAGTATTCCAAAGTGCTTAGTTTGCCACTTGCTAAGTTTACTTAAACCCTCTTTAAAGGGTTCATTAGAAGACTGTGAGAAATGGTAAAATTCATTAACATTAAGGCAGCCTTTCTGCATTTGCCTGTAAATTGGTATTGATCTGCACGGCTCAGGCTGGTGGCAGGGAAGGGGGGGAGAAAGAGAGGGGGGGGAGGTAGCCGTCAGATGGAGCAGGTGAGTGGACAAGCGAAGCACACCATTACAGCAATGCTGAACGCGCATTATGCACCCAGTGTGACCTCCTGGTTTGCTGGATGTCTAAATCCTCCTCATAATAGTCTCCTATTCAGTGCACTCATCATTCTCAGCGGTGCTACTCGGACTTCATTGTTAGGGGAGCTTTAAAGCTCAGAGTGGCTGTGAGGTAACCAGCGAGAAGAGAAAGAAGAGGAGAGAGAGAGAGAGAGAGAGAGAGACTGACTGCCTGGTGCAAACAGGAGGGAGATGCAAGATTTTCACACACATGGACACACACGCATGCACGCACGGAAGAGTAACTCTCTCGACTTCCACTCTGGCCTACACTCAACACCATCCAGCCATGCATCTTGGGTTGCTCCCACGTCGTTGTGTGTGTTCTTCTGTCTGCCCTAGCCTCAGGTCTATTTCAGGCTTCCTCTAATGTCGTGAAGTTCAACCGGAAGATCCTTTAGAAAATTCCACTTTTCCACCCCCTGCCCACCCCACCAAAAAAAAAAAAAAAAAAAAAGAGCCCAAGAAAAAAGCCAAGCTCTTTCCTTCTTTTGGGGGGTCTTGCCACCCTTTAGGCTGTGCTTCACCTACAGTGACCTACAAAAGGGGAAACATTATATCAGTGGACGCCTGAGGTAAGAAAGAAACTCCCTCTTTTTTCTCCTCCTTTTTTTATTTTAACTATAAATTGAACAAAAACCTTATCCTTTGTATGTGTGCCTTTTCCTCTGAGGAGCTCTCGAACATCCAGCGCATGGAATGTGTTGATTTGTTAAGTTTATAAAGTGGACCCTTGATTTTTGTCTCTGTATGTCGTGAATATTTGTTTAAAACGGGGTGAGGAGGGAGAGTAGGATGGTCTGTATTTGTATATATGCTGATTGGGAAGAAACAAATCCATTTTTCTCAAGTGGGTGTGCAAAGAAATCAAATCCTTTCTATGCTCTGTATAATGTCTATTGGGCATAGTATTTATCCTAGCCGAAAGTGTGAAATTCTAGAAGTATTATTTTAAAAGAAGACCCATCTTGGGATCTGTTTTCTCAGGTCTATGTTGTTTGGGTGTGTGTGTGTGGGTGTGTGTGTGTTATTTGTATGTTACTTAAACACACACAACACTATCTGATTTCTGTGAAAATGAGTTGTTTTAACCATTGCTAAATTTGCTTAAACCTTTTTTTTTTTGCAAACTGTGTTGTCCTCTTCTGTTCTCTGTGCAGGGGTGGCTGGGAGGGAGATGCCTGCACAGAGTTATCTATGGATGGCCAGAGATTAGTCAGAGGCAAAGTGGGTGTATGTCTCTGTGCTGATCTGTATCAGGTTGGAGTGACAAGAGCCGGCAGCAGGGGGTGGGGTGGAGAGTCAGGAAAGAGAAAACCCTGCTCTTTCTCCCCCCCCCTTCCCCACATGGAACCTCCTTGGGCTGTGGATTCTCGGAAACCGGTGCCCTTCTTGGTGAGCCTCCTAGGTGCTCATCCTGAAACTTACCTGCTTGAGCGACATACTTCTTTATATGCCCATATGAACCTGGCAAACTATGGAATGTAAAGAAGTATGTATTTCAGGTATGGACCTTCGCAATTGCGCTCATGTAGGATGCAGGCCAGAAGAGAGGGGGGGGAAATTGAAGCGAGAGGAAGGTTCACTCTCTTTTTCTTTTCTTTTTTTATTATTTAATGCCTGACATGGCAGACTGACTGGGGAGTCAATTGATGATCGTGTTCCAGCGCGTGTATTGTTCTGTCACTTTGCCTGTGTCAGCAGGTGGAAACGCTCATCAGGACATTAAATATTCAATATGCTGACTGCGGTATGGTCTTTGAAAGGCAACGGCAGGGGAAATCTCAATGTCCACTTCCATGGTTTTCTTTCTTACTTTCTTTTTTTTTGAAGCAGAGGTAAGGGCCCCGTTCCCTCCCTTCCCCTTTAAATAGAGAAAAGTGTACCTATATTGGAGATCGTGCAATCCTAAAAAAAGGGGGAGATGAATATATCTATATCTATATCTATCTATCTATCTATCTATCTATCTATCTGTGTGTGTGTGTGTGTCTTATGTGAGTGGGACATAGTGAGAGTCAGAAAAGCGATAAGAATGTGTATGGCATTTTAGGGCTAATATGAGTTTTTAAACTTCACCGTCTTGAGCTTTTGCTTTGTTAAAAAGTTATTTCTATGTAATGTTTAAAAGCAGATCAGAAAGAGAATCTTGCAATTTTTTTTAAAATACACCCAATAATGTAAACATCCAAGAACCAGATTCATAGTGATACCTTCTGCTTAAAAATGAAGAACATTTTAGACACTTGGCTTCACACACACACACACACACACACACACACACACTTTTCAGGAGGGCGTGTGCATACGTGTGCATTCCAGATGGGGCTTTCAGTCTGTGTCCATTCATATAAAAAGAGAGGTTCCAACAGAGATTTTCAGCTTCATTTATCGCAAAGGCCACTTGTATAAATATAGTTTAAGAAAGACACAATCTCAGGCTTCCGTAGGACTGAATATGTCTTAATGGACCTTTGAAACTATGAATCTCTTGTCCATTTAACATTTTCTTCATCCTCAAAAGAACCCCTGACATGCAAGAATACTCCGAAAATAGTCAAAAGAAATCTCTTTCTTGAATTAAGTTGAGTGACAGATCCTGCACATTCCACCCCCACAAATTGCTGTGACACATCAACTCTTCCTTTAACTTATCTCATTGGTGACATCATGGTACCATTTTCTCAAACGGGATGCCCACAGGTCTGACGTCAAGTTATTCTTAGTTTGCCAAGGCACTGTACACCACACGGCCGTCTGACAAGCCGCAAGAGCCTTGATGTCTTGTTCCCACCCACCCCTGCCAAGTTGCTGATCAGACAGCAGACAGATGCACTCTTCGGAAACCTTAGCTCAATGTGCTGTATGGTGCTTCTGAAAGAGAAAAGCGGGATTTTGAAGGGCACCCTGTCCCTTCCCTGTCCTCAGCCCTTATCCGGATCTACTCAACGGAAGTCCCATTGTCGCTTGTTCCAGGTTATTTGGAAGGGGAATCAAGTGGAAAGCAGACACTCAATTATAAGTGCTTAGAGAAAAGGGATATATTACTATATCCATCTTCCCCAAAACACACTAGAGAGGGTTGTGTTTGTTTGTTTTTTACATTGTAGTCTGTTCAATGAATAGTATGAAAGGGTTTCTTTTCTTTTTTTCCTTCTCTTTTTGTTTTGTTTTGCTGCAAATTGCTGCTATGATGGCAGAAAGAGCTTAGTGGCATCTAACTGTGGACAATCAGTTTTTGTTTAACACACTGATTTGGATGAGAAAATGAATTGGGCCAGAGCCAAATAGGGAGCTACTGCAGTGGTCTAGAAAACAAATTTTAAAAAATTCTAAATAAATAAATGTGCTGGCAACAGACCAGGCAGGAACATGGCCTTGCTGATCCTGCCATACTGGGATTCCTTATGAGAATCCCGCTCACGCGCCAGCCTCTTTGGGGCCTACAACAGGTGTAAGAGGGAGCAGTAATCTGGGTTAAAGTTAGGCTGTCAAACGCAATGACCTTTGGCTTGAATAGCAGGCAAATGATCCTGGAAGCCGCGGTATGGGGTGCGGTGCAGAAGTGGAAAGTTGACTCATGCTCTTCACCTGCTTCTCTGCATTCACTCTTCCAGCAAGTTTTGGGATGTTTAAGGCAATTGCATGCAGCCAAACAGCCATGCATATCTGTATTTTTATAGAGGTACTGACCTTCTTTCAGAAAGTGGGATGACTTACACGAAATCCTAGTGACTAGGGATGCTACGGGTGTGTGTGTGTGTGGTCCTGACATGGTTGTACACTTGTAATCCTCCCGTGTTTTCCCACCACTTCTTCTGTCTTTTTTTTCTTCTTGCTGCAGAAAATCCATTAAGGAGAAAAAGACAGAATAGCTGCACAGTGCCTTCTAACGGGTTGTGCTAGGAGCCCTCGGTCTTGGAAGCACCCTAGGGCCACAGTGGATGTCCCTTATTCTAGAACACACAAACAACCACCACGTTTCTTCATATGTTAAGCCAGAGTGTGCCACCAGTCTTAAACAAGCTGGGCACCCTTGACTGGAAATCTCACTGCAATCAGTGTGGCACTTACTTCCTTGTAACTGGCCCAGTCCAGAGAAAATCAAGGGCCCTTTGTCAATAGGACTTACGCTCTGATTTAACTTGAGAATAAGACCCGCTGTTCCACCATTAGGGTGGCCATGTGCCCTGCTTTGCAAAGAGCGATTCTCTATTTGAAGCGCTGTCAGAGGACCATCCTCTGTTTGAAGACGTCATCTATTTGAAGGGTGGACCGATCCAAGTATGGTTTAAAGAACCGTAAAAAAGGAGAACAGGGGCCTTGAAGAAGGTGCCCATCAACAGCTAGCATGTGGACAGCAAACAGAGCAGGCACACAGGTCACCTGGTCACCATGTTCCCCACTATGGTGAGAAGCATTGCATTTCTATTTAACTTATAGTCATTATTTCTAAATTTGCATGTATCCATCTAAATTAGCCTGTGCAGATTTTATGCAAATTGGCATCTTCTTTCGCCATCTTATTTGGCGATGCATAAGCGGCCATCTTACCCGCGATGCTGAATGCAGCACACCTGCCTGGCATCGTGGTTCACAGGGGACTTCAACATGCACACACAGACAGGCAGCATAAATAGGAGTTTTATGGAGCCCCTGGAGAATGGCGACACATGGCTGGCAGCTGGCATTCAGCTTGGTGGATCACAAATTGTGCAGGCCTGTTTTAAGAAGACTTACTTTCAAGTAAAGAAAGCATAGGGCTGCCACCCAATAATTTAACTGTGTTCTTAAAACTCATTCTTTCTGTGAACTGGGCCTATTATGTGAAAGTAAGGCCCAGTATTTTCAGTGAAACATCTTTGCAAATGAAGAGTGTGCTTAGGTTCAAGAATAATACTTATTTATATAGTGCTTTGGAGTGTTTTCAAAGCACTTCACATGCATCATCTTATTATAATCCTTACCTCAGCCATGAAAAGCAGGTTGGTATTATTGTTCCCAGATTATAAATGGGAAGGTTGAGGCTTGGAGAGAGTAGCTTGCCTAACATTGCCTAGTCAGTTTATGTCAGAGGTGAGATTCAAACATGGATTCTGATTTGTATATCCATCTCTCAGCCTCTATGCTATAACTGAAGACAGCCAGACTCAACTAGTTTAATCCAAGTAAACTAGTTTAGCTCTATAACTCTGTAGTTCTGCACAACTCCTTAGAACATATCCTGAACTGAAAAATTTGGGACAATGGGAAAAAGAGAACTTTCTTTGTAACTGTGGAGTACGAGAAAGTATTGTTACTTATATTTGTTGTGGAGAAAATTGGAAGTCCATTTTGTTGTTTGTTATGTTTCTGTATTGTTTTTTTCCTTTGTTAATAATAATAAAAACACTTTTATTATTATTAAAAGTGGGGGGGGGAGGAAATAAATAGACTTAATTTTTCTATGAAAATAAGAAGAACATATCCTGAACATCTATGCTCATACTGCAGATTTCCTTGCTCTGGAAAAGGTTCATATCTTCTTGGGCGAAGTCATCTGCCTGCTGATAAGCGGAGTAAAGCTCAGAGTCCACTAAACTATTTCAGGGTGATAAAAGACCCCAAGTCCCTGTTTAGTATTAACATTTTATGGGATGATGTGGTGTTTAAAATTAAAGCATTAGCGTCTTGGAATTAGCCTTGGCAGACCAGTAAAGTGATATTTCCTAGGCTTACGTTTGTAGCTATCGCTTGGCTATAAATCACCAATATTGTCTGGACACACTAAATTTAAAAAGAGGGACAACTATCTTCCCTGTCTCAGATATAAGAAAAGTTCCATCACTTTTGGCCACACCTTGCTTTTTTTGGTCTGTCGGCTGTTACGAGAGCTATAAGTGCAAAATGTGTGTGAAAAGAAGGGAAACTGCAGCGCTTTGGGGTTTTGTTGTGTAGAGCACTCTGGAGTCATCAGGCCACAGAATAAAAGACATCCATTATGCTCTACGGAGCTGTATTTATTCTGGAATAAGGGACAATCCTTTCATGGCCTCTGTGCACCCCAGCTGATGGTCATGTTTTCTTTTTAACTTGGATTTCATTGACATTGTATTTAATTAATTAATTAATTAATTAATTTAGGATCACTAGATTCCAGCACTGATTTACATTCGCAAAATGCATCTTTAATGCAATGCAATGCAATGCAATGCAGTGTAATCCAATCCATTATCAATAAGCCACTCCTCCAGCCAGGTGCCTCAACTGTGCTTTCCATTCCACAATGGATAGACTTGTACAGCCAGTCAAAATATTTTTATATTTTATTATTTAGCCTAACCTACCTCACAGGGTTGTTGTGAGGATAAAATGGAGAGGAGGAGGAGGATTATGTAAGCCGCCTTGGGTTCCTTGCAGGAAAAAAGGCAGGGTATAAATATAATAAATAAATAAATAATGCCATTTTGATTTACTTTCATTCTCTTGCTGCTTTCTGAATTAATACGCTTCTTAATCAAAGGGTATTACATTAGGAAGTAAGTAACTAAACTGTGCGTATTTAAATGTTTATGTAAATATTTTGACAGGTCTCATTTTGGGACTTGCCTTTATGATATTTTAACAATATCATAAAGGCAATCCTTTATGATATTATAGAGCCAGTGTAGCATAGTGGTTAGAGTGTTGGACTGGGACTCGGGAGATCCGGGTTCTAGTCCCCGCTCAGCCATGAAACTCACTGGGTGACTTTGGGCCAGTCATTGCCTCTCAGCCTAACCTACCTCACAGGGTTGTTGTGAGGATAAAATGGAGAGGAGGAGGATTATGTAAGCCGCCTTGGGTTCCTTGCAGGAAAAAAGGTGGGGTATAAATATAATAAATAAATAAACCCCTCAAATTATTTTTAGCCACTGGGCAAAAAGGGAGAGGATGGAATGGAAGAGGGGTTGAAGGGTGTACAAGGTTGAAAAATAATGATGGTAGGAGATAGTATAGCGGTGAGGCCTTCTTAACAGAAGAAGCATGACTGTAGCTTTCAAAGTCCTTTTTCTGGTCCTGTGATAATCTACTTTTTTTTCTTTCTTTTTTTTAAGGAATGCATTAGGATGAAATTGAAAAATACACGGTAAATTTAAAACAAATGTTCAGAAAAGATTGAACTGAAATGAAGTTTTATCATTGACTTTAATTATCCATTTGGGCATTGGAGTTTCTTTCTATGACTTCCCTTGTTATAGTTACGCCGATCTCACTTCACTGGATATTTTTTTTTCCTGTTCAAAATGGAGCTGATTTCCAAAGCCCTTTCCCTCTGAAATAATTACGAGAGAAGCCACTTAAAAACAAAACAAAAAAAGGACCTGGTTACTCTCATTTTCCCAGTACCACCATAACACCACTGGTAAAGTTATTTCCGCAGCTCATCCACGCAAGGCAAGTCATTCCATTAGAACAAGTTGAGAAATTCGGGAGCTGTCATCCAAACAGCTAAGCGAGGATATGTTTTAAGAGCCAGTTGTGGAAACAGTAGCTCTGAGGATTGTAAAAGCTGTAAATCCAGTGAACCAAATTAGTTACATTTTCCTATTCTATATGCTCCACAAAATTCAGCCTTAAATACACACACACACACACACACACACTTTAGATGAATATTTTACATGTAAGTGAGACAAAAGTCCCTGAATATACACTGGTTATTTTTGCACGCACAAATACGAGTGGCAAAAAAAGGCTAGCTTTTCTGTGCAACTTTTCGAGTAGTATTTTTTTGTGTGTGTGCTTAAACTGGTGATACATTATATGTACATATGTTTCTTTTCTTTTTTTTTTAGCCATCAGGAATCTGGTGGCTGAATAAATACACTTCCACACCCCATTTCTAAATAAATAATAATAAAAAAGAAGATGGTTGTTTGCAATTCAGGTTTAATAGTGCATTCATCAAGAGCAATAAAGCATTTTATTGCCGCAAGGATCCCCGTGCATGTGCTGGCTGGGTTTTGTTTTTTTTTAATCGCATAAGAAAGGGGTGCATCAGCAGTCTCACTTAAAACTGTCGACCCAATGTGAAAAATGTTGCATTGAGGAATAAACTGCTATTAAGCATGATTAGATTGACCTGCAGGACAGCTATTTTAGCTACTGCAGCATGTCGATCATAGTGAGCATTGCTTGGATTGCACACACATGCAGACTCAAAAAAGACTTAAATTAAAAATGAAAGAGGCTTGGAATATTTAGGGCTTTTGGGCTGGCGAATGTGTGCATCTGTTCAAAGGGGGGGGGGAAATCATAATTGTATTTTCTTTAAAAAGGAGGTGTGTGTTGGGGTGGGCAGATGTATTAATTGCTGCCACTTTAGCACAAATGGAAAGTATGTGACTCGGATCAACC
This sequence comes from Shinisaurus crocodilurus, assembly GCA_021292165.1. Taxonomy (NCBI): domain Eukaryota; kingdom Metazoa; phylum Chordata; class Lepidosauria; order Squamata; family Shinisauridae; genus Shinisaurus; species Shinisaurus crocodilurus. Next base: position 471,746 of record JAHFWL010000076.1, on the reverse strand, counting down.
AATCAAAAGAAAGAAAGAAAGAATTGTGCTGACTCAGGGTTTGGGCTGGTGTGCACGTTTGATTGCAGAATAGATCGGCACTGCAGTGCAGTATCTCTCCTTGCTTTGGAGCCCGACTTAGCGGAGCAGGGCTTCCCTCGTGTTCTCTGGGACAAGTTGGCCCAGTGTGAGACAAGGCCCACACACAGGGATGGAGATCCACCCACCACCCGCCATTAGCGTGTTGGTTCATATCCTTCCACTGAACTACCAGAATGCGTTGTTTCGAACTAGCAGATTGCTTGGCATTAAAGAGCAGAATTTTATCGCATGGTGTATTTAAATCTTTAAAAGTAGGCAAAGTGATTGCTTGCTGTTTCACTGTGTTAAATATATCACCCCTAGTTTCCCTTCGTTAACACCTCTGAACTCTGTTCTCAAGCCAGTTCTGTTAGGACATTGTGTAAGCAGCTGGTATGGAAGTAAGCTGGTTCCATTCCATTCCCATTTTCTTGTCTAACTAGTGTGTAGAATTTTGCCAAAGTCATCTGCTGCTTTCTGTCAAGATACAGGTATGTTATCAACTTTATAGGGTAATATACAGGTTGCTCTTGAACTTCACCAAGGTATAATGAAAAATCCCAAGGTACAACTTTATTAGCAAATAAAAATAAAGATATGTATTATTATCTTTAAAAGGGTGACCGAACAGTCTGTCATTTAACAGATATAACTGAGTTTATATCATACCTGGACCCTAAAAGCATCACTAGCTTCTGTGGACTTTATTTTTTAGTAACTACACTGAGTAAGTCAGCCTCAGTTTCCCCCTTTGCAAAATGGATTGTGTGTGTTGGAATAATATTTAGATTGCTTTGTGATAAGGCTTAAATTAAACAAAAAATCCTGCTCATTGCTTAATTCTATTACAAATGTATACAGCATAGTGTTTTCTAACTTGCATTATGTGAGCTACAGTATTACTCTGTTTGGCACGTGCATACTGATAATGTGCAAAAGTAGACCTATTGTGCAGTCATAAATTACTGCACTGTGAATTAAACAGAAAATGTGGACAGTGGAATTTGAAAAGTAACACTAGTTCATAGAGATTTGATCAAGTATTTAAAAGAACGTCTAACGCGAATTTACTAACATTTTGGACTTCTGTGGTCATTTTTGTTTAACCGTTTTGTTTCGGTTTCAGTGGTATACACATATGAAATCCAATGTAAAAAAAATAATAGTCCCAGTTTAAAAATCTTAGCAAATTGTATGTGAAATCTTTCTTTTTCTCTAGCAGAACTCATTGCCCACTTTATTTTACACCTTCCTTCCCTTTCGGCACTTCTACTTTCCTTTCTTTATCTACATTAAGAAAATGTAGAAAATTCATTTTCCTCTTCCTCCCCGTTTCCCACTCCCCATTTTTGCTTCTCTTCCACTTGCTACTCCCCCCCCCCCACACTCTAGAAGGGAACTGCCAATGTCAAAATGTCTCCGGCTCAAAATGAAATGTTGCAGTAAATGCGCATTCACTGCTGGAAATGGCAGCCACATGTCTAGTCCTCCATCCTTTCACTTATAACCTCTAGTTAGGGGAACGTGTTGCTGCTGTGACATCACAGCGTTACCATCCGCAGCAGCCACTGCAGAGTGAGGGTGGAGAAATGCACAATACAGAGTTACACCATGTTTTTCCATAACTATGTGTTACAGAGTGAGGAAGAGGGGAAGTACCTACACGGCTGCCATTTTGATGGACAAATGCACTGTTACTTTAATGCCTAATCTGAGTCTTCTTAGTGGTTGCACCCAGTTTGTGGATTGCTCTCCCTAGAAATGTTCACTTGATGCCCACCTGTCTCTCCTTCTGGTGGCAAGTTCAAATGGTTCAACTTGGTTGAGCATTTGGGGAGGGGGGGGAAGAATGGAAGAAGCTTTCTTATACTGAATCAGACAGCTGATCCATCTAGCCCAGTAATGCCTACTCTTACTGGTAGTTCTCCAGGGTCTTGGGACAGAAGTGTTTCACATCTCCGGTTAGCAGGTGATGCCAGCGAGGCAGTGAATCTGGGGCATTCTGCATGCCCAGCGTGTGTTATAGTCCTGCCCCTTAGCAGGAACCTGAAAGAGTGTAAGGGCACAATCCTATGCATGTTTACACAGAAAAAAGTCCTTCAAGCCCCACCATTCCCCAGCCAGCCATGCTCACTGAGACGTGCTGGGAGTTGTAGGACATTTTTCTGTCTCCACGTGCGTAGAATTGTGCCCTAAGACACCCTTCTGTTTCCTGCTTTGCCACCATTTTATTCAGTTTGGTATTTTAGTTGTTTGATTATGGTGTCTTTATCATTGTAAAGCTATTTTTTGTTAGCAGCCTTGGATACCATTGGTAGAAAGGCAGGGTATGCATATTTAAAATATAAAGCAAGTAATAACTAGATGATGGTATAGAATGAATCTCATCTTGTTATTTATTATTTTGTAATGTGTTGTAGTAACAGTAGTAGATGAGTTGGCTCTTGCTAGACCAGGATTACTTAGGGTACAATCCTATGCAGAAAAAGCCCTACAACTCCCAGCATGCCCCAGCCAGCAGTAGTTTCCAACAACAATTTAAGTGTGTGTGTTTGAGTGTGTGTATAATTTGCATATTGCATCCCACAGTAGGTTTGAGCTAAGAGAAAGTGCTTCCGCTCATGCAAGGTGGAGCACTCAATTTTTGATGGTCCCCTTTACTTACTTCAGCCATCCATGCCATATTCCATATATCTCTGGAGGGTTCACCCCAACCCTCAGGAGCAGCTTCTTGGGGGCATGGGAGGCTAAAATGGATGTGGGGGGGAGAATCAACAAAAATCAGGTACCCCATCGTGTGTGAGCCGAACTGTTTTCTACTCATGGGAAACCACTGTTGGATACAGCCCTGTATTCCAGAACTTTGGAGATAATTGACCGTGGGTTCCTCCAGGATGTTTGGAACTTCTACACTACAGGAACACTCAAGCCACCTACTAAATCAGTGTACAGTGTCCTGTGTTAAATCAGTGGACCCCATGCGAAATCCTTAAGAAAGAACTGGTGTGAGCAGTGGCCTGATCTAGCAAAAATGTGCCAAAAGTAACTCAGCCCAAGAAGTCACAGGCTAGGCTGGTTCACATGTGCATATGTGAAGCACTTCATTACTCAGCTCTTTTGAAGAGCATTGAAGTGACGTTGGGGTGGGGGTGGGGTGAAATATGAACATTCTGTCCAGAATGTTTGATCTACATTCATCAAGTAATAAATAGGAGGGATGTTAGTTAGAGAAATCCAAAACATTTTCACATGTTGGATCTCTCTGAATCCGACCCACAGATTCCGCAGTGGGCCAACATACTCCAAGTGATGCAGATTCCACAGACTTTTTTTTTCGCTTTCCAGAATTGCATGTAAATTTAGTCATACTAAAGTTAGTGTAAAATACACTAATATATATGCCATTTAAACACACACACACACACACACACCAGGCTATATATGTCTGATCTTTCTTCAGCCTCGGCTGTGTAGCATTCTTCTTTTGTATGTGTCTGTGTGCACTCTGCTCAGGGATTGTACGCTGGACCAAAATAAAAAAAAAACCCTACAGAAAATGTTACGCTCCAGCAAAAGTTACATAAATTGCGGCAAACTTTTTTTGCATACTTTTCTGAAGGGGGGGGGGGAATCTGATTCAGTCAATGAACAGACGACATAAATGAAAGACCACTGACAATCTGTGAAACACAGATGGAATGGATTAAACAACATCCATACCTCCCTAATAAATAGTCATGTGTGGACTGGCCCTGAGCATGAGCAACATTTGTAGAATGACTAAGGGCAGCTTTGCACATTACGGGAAGTGCCGATATAAGCAAATTTATTGAGTGAGCGCGTGTGTGCTAGTTCTCAGTGCGTCCCCAAATGTGTAAATGAGGAATAATACGCAAGAACACAAGGCTGTAGATGAACATGTAGAACCACCATCCCCAGCCAGCTGGCTGGGAGTGATGAGAGTTGCACCCCAACACATTCGGAGGGATGGGGAAGGCTGATGTAGAACAACGTAAGATATAATGGTTCACAACTTGTTACGGATATGTGAAAACTTCCCTATTGTTTCCAACTCACTGAAAAGTGTCATTGCTTGTTTGGGACAAATATAAGAGAAAAATGAGGGAAGGATTTTCCAAATGGTTATACCGTATATTCCTCCACATGTCAGTTTTCAGCATTCCCTTGTGTTGTTGCGCACTGTTCCTCATTTGAAAGTGTGTGAACCTTGAAACAGTCAGGCACCACTCAAACTCAGCTTTGTAAAGCTTTACCAGATTCAAATCTGGCCATTTCTGTCCTTACAAAGACTTTTATCTCCAGCATTTTCTTCCTTTTTCACAGGTAGGAAAAAATGACACAGAAAATGATGCTTCAAGGCATTCAGCAGTGTGTGTGTGTGTGTGTGTGTGTGTGTGTGTGTGTGTAGGGAAAGCTCCTTTGCTGAAGGAGAAAGACAATCCAAAAGCGGTTGGTAAACTTTTGCAAAGCAGGTGGATTAACCATGCAATAAGAACTAACTCTCTTGTAGTTGCATTGGTCAGCAGGATGCAGTCCAGCCACATATACAATCTCTTTTTGCTCACTTATGCACAATACAACAGCCCTGTTTTTCACCCTGTGTCATTCTGAAAGCCAGGCTAATGGTATAATGCAGGATCTCATCTCACTGTATATGGCATGCAACCTGATTTTGTCTTTCAGACAGACACAGATGCATCTAAATCCATATCTTATTTTTTTTATCTGGCCTTACATCTAACCATTTCTTCCTCTCAGCAGCAAGCTTTTAGCATATTATTGTAAGCGTTCTTTAGCAAAATCCATGCTTTTACACTGCAGTGTCTTTATCTGCACCTACTAAACAGAACCACTCTCTTGAAGGTTATTAGGTATACACGCATACAAATATTGTAGGTGATCCTCTCCAAAATGGGAATAATAAAATTGGCTGACAAGCAGTATTTAAACAGGAGGGAAAGCATTAACTTTAAAACCATTTAAGTGGTGGGAGGTTATCTGCATAGTTTAAATTTTTTTTAGAGGGGGGAGGAACAGATCAAGCCATTGCTTATAGTCATTGGAGAACAGGAAATGTATATATTTTACATACATTTCTCTCTCTATAAAATGTATTGTTAAGGCAACTGACATCCTGAACAGATGCAACGTGGTGTGTTTTTTTTAAAATTTACAAACCCTGGTGTTGGGTTTGTGAGAAGCTCTTTATGCCCAGATATGGCCAGTATTCGACAGAGTGCTTCACCCTATCTAAAAAAGCCCAGAGAGACCCTCAGATGAGTCTAAAGAGGACTGTGGAACAGCTGATATAAATAGTCTTCATACTCAGCTGCCTTTCTCATGAAACTGTATTCGGGAGGCATCCAGGCAATCAAGAACCACACGGCCGCCTCTTGATAGCCGAGTGTAGAAGTGCAATGCGATCAGTGACCAAACAGCTGGGGGGACAGGAGCCACTCCTGCAAAGGCCTTACATAGGCACGTCAACAGAGGCATTTCAGGGGCTGAGGAATCCAGTGAGCTAACAGCGACCGAGAATAAAGTTCATTTCCAAAAGGACAGGACACCAGAGCCTGATCGTGAAAGTCACACGTTCTCATTTGGAGCCTTTGCATGACCGGACTTTCTTTTTTTAACTTCTTTGGCTGAAGTGAAAAGTTAGAGGTATGCTCCTTCAGAAGAGAGTCACTCCGGAAGTTAGGCAGAGAAAGATGGAGGGTGGTGGTGGATAGCACTGCAGAAATGACACTGTTACTTAAAGGAACATGTAGCGGCCCCATCCAATCCTCTGTTATAGGGCTGTACGCTGTGTGTCCCATCACAAGTACAGTGCCATATTATGGCGCAGGGATGACCAGCTTCATGGTCACAGGCAGCATGCCACTGAATCCCAGTTGCTGGGGGCAAACAGAGTGCCCATGCTGGTGGGCTTTCTGGAATCATCTGGCTTGTCACTGCATGATGCTGGACCAGAGCATCTGATCCAACAGGGCTCTTCTTAGGTTCTAACTCTCTTTGCCTACTTCTTAAAATCCCCTCTTACATTCTTTCTCTGCATTCTGGGCCAGCCCAACCAGGGTGAAGATGCTCACCTCAGTCAGCAGAACTTGGGGTACCATTACAGGGTAACAGTTTTAGTTCATTGTTGTATTTTATTTTATTTTTAAATCACCATGGGCTCAGCTCCATTTAGATTTTTTGCCCCAGGCACTAAAATCTCTTAGACTTTCACTGCATGTCTGTAAAGTTTGCTGCTGCATTTTACCCAAAGCAGACTCCAAGGTGACTCTGGAGGTACCTGCTCAGGTGAGATCCAAGGAACTCCTAACAGACTTTTATAGGTCTAGCATTTTTTTTAATGCCAAGTGGTTCTGCACATCCCTACCAGTGGGACCCACAGAAAACGTTAAGGCATTAGTCCAACAGTGCTATAGGAGTTGATAAGCTCATCTCTTGCCAGTACTGGGTGTTGGAGTCTAAGGCTGTGCGTGTGTGCGTGTGTGCGTGTGTTTGTGTGTGGGGGAGGGAAGCACGCATGTAGTGTGAAAAGTTGGTAAGGCCTGGTATTAAAGTTGTGATCAAATCTCACCAAAAGTGAAATTTGGTTGTGAATTTCTAGGTTGCGCTTGGGATAGGAGAAACCTCTGAGAAAGTTTGAAGAAGGCAGAAATGTAATTTCAGCAAGGCTAGCAAAATTTCTCAAGCGGGGAGGTGGCAGGTTCTACACTATCCTATATAACCTTATAATCCCCTGGCATGTGTGTGTGTATGTGTGTGTGACACAATCCCAATGCTCCTTGGGCATGTAGTGCATAGTGCAGTGCATAGATCCCGGCCACTGATAATAAAGTATTGTCTGTGGGAAACATTAGTTGTGCCAGTTCCGTAGTCGCAATGAAGCTTTTTGCCACCTGATTAGGTAGGTGGGATAAGAATATGGAATAAGATTACAGTATTACAGAATTTCAACTCAATGTTGTACTGATCATTTGGAACCTAAGCCTGCTCTGCTTTCCTGGCTGCAGAGCCAGACCTACCATTAGGCGGAGCGGGGTGGCTGCCTCAGGCAGATGATTTGGTGTGTCAAGAAAAGGCAGCAAAATTATTTGATTTATTATTGTTGCATTTTCACTGCCAGGCAGGGAGAAATGCACTTGTGGGATGTGGGAGTTTCTGTGTTAGGTGCCAAAATAATTCGGCTGGCCTTGGGTACTATGCACCTTGACTTGGGTGGTGGTATAGGGTTTGCATTACTGCTCTGCCTCAGGCAGCGGAATGTATTGGGCCTACCCTGCCTGAGTGGAGCTAGGGGGTAGAAAGTTTAGAATTGACAGAGTAAAATTTTAGAAAGGAAAGAGATCATGGAGGAGTGTACCTAATTAATGAAGTCCTATGCAACCTTTTTGGTAAAGGCCACAGCTAGGTCCTAAAGCGTATAATGTGTCTCAGGTTAAACCCCAGCAACTCCTGGTGGGGCCAAGAAAGATTCCTGTCTGAAACCCAGGAGAGCCCGCGCCAGTCAGCACAGTGTAGACAGTCCTGAACTAGAAGTTGGGATGGACCAATCTCTGTCAGTTTCAGTTTCTCATTTTTTCCAATCTTAAATTGGGTTCATCCAGAACTTTGAGAATTTTGATTTTAAAGTTCACATGAAAATGTGTTTGCATTTTTTGTGTGCATTTTTCCCAAACACATGCATTTATGTATGCAATCTTGTCTAGTATTCTCATTTTTTTGCAAGCCATTTCCCCAGTATAATACATTGTTTAATATCAGTATTTCACAGATAAAAGGGCATGTTTGTGTGTCCTTTCCTTTAATGTACACATTTTTGCATGCATTTTTCGATTGGAGAACTCCATTAGGAAATTAGGAGAAGTGTGAATTTCGAAAGACCATTGAGTTTCGATTCACATGTTGGTTTGAAAGTGCGAAAGTAGACACGTTTGTATTAAAATGCAGTACACATGCGGTTTCCTATGTTCCTATTACAGAAGAAATATATCTGCAGGATATAATACCTTATTCAAATTACAGATCTCTGTGATGATAACCCAAAGCCCAGAGAACGTAACATTTTGCATCTGGTGCCCAGGTTTTAAATCCAAGTGTTTGGGAAGAACTCGGGCTTTGATGTGTCTGTCATGTGTGCGTTGTTGTTTGAATTTGGGTGACAAGGCCTGAGCTTCAGCTGTTCAACATCAGCTGTCCCCACGATGATTCACATTTGAGTAACATTTTGAGTTGAGTCCTCATGAGGAAAATAGAGATGGCAGCAATTTGTGGTGCACTTTGCTTGTTACGCTACCTGGTGCCAAAACATTTGGTGAGGGGAAGTCTCTGTCAAATGAGCAAACATTTTCCAGCTTTCAAATTTACATTACATTTCCTTCCAGCTCTAACACTGGAATAGAGGGATGCATGTTGTCCTGCAAGACATAGAAAGGCCTCTCTTTCTGTCACACAGATCTGCTCGCACACAATATGCAGAAACTCATCTATAGTTGTGGCCAGGTTGCGGAGGGAGGAGAGATATGGTGGAGGAAGCTGCAATGCAGGTCAGAAGGAGGAAAGAGGGAGATGAATTGTAAATAGAACAAGTGGGACCTGCAACAAGATATTGCAGTATGGAGTGCTCCTGTTCAGGGTTCTAGCCAGCCATGCCCTCTTCTAACTCCATTCCATTTCCCTCCCCAGTTTTCTATCCCTGCTCTAAAAAATAAGGGGGGTTCCAACCCATTTCCCTCGCATTACAACCAATGGGACAGAAATAATTTACTCTGTTGTGGGGGGTGTTTGGGGACTGTGCATCCAAAGCCTCCCCAGATCTGCCCATTCTATGCCCCCAAACTGCCACCTTTTAGCCTTTCCAGACGTTGTAGCTCTGATGTCAGGGAGGTAAGGGCTGCGGTAGTTTCTGTGTGGGCTGGGAGGGGGTATCCAAGGTTGGGTCTCCCCCTCCAAGAGCAGATTTCATTCTCTGCCCATTGGAAGAGGAGATCCGAACAATTGTTTCATCCTGGGTTGCCCTTCCAGAGTCCATAGCATTGTAGTCTCAGGGGTTTTTTTTCCTCCTAAAGTATTTTCAGGAAAGTATTTTTTCACTTCGGCAAACTTTGGGGTTTCCCCATGCCTGTTGATACTTTCCTCTTGTACGTGGATGTTCTTGTTTTGGCTGCACTCAGAGAATGAGTTTGCCATTAGTCTATATGATAATGTATGATATATATGATAATATATACTAATGACAGAAGGGCACAGTGCCCAAATTCCAGTGGCTGGGCCTAGATGGAATGCCATCCTTGGAATGGGAGAACTCTTTAAATTAGGGGATATCCCAGCAGAACCATGGATTCACCGGCTGCCTTTGAGTAATCACGATCTTTCAATGCAAGTTGTATGTCTGTTAATGTGGAATTATGGTTGCCTCCCTGAATTAGGTTTTGAGAGACTGCACAATAAATGCTGTATTTTCTCTTTTTAAAAAGATAAATTGGTTAACAAAGTCTAGAAATTCTGAGATGGCATGGGAGACAGCGGGGAGAAAGAGAGAGAGAGAGAGACTCCACTGTTACTTTGACTTTGGACTGTGTAATTGATTCAGTGATATAATCAGCAAAATATACTCTACAGCAGGGCTCTCCAACCTTGGGTCCCCAGATGTTTCTGGCCTACAGCTCCCAGCATACCCAGCCAGCATGGCTAATGGCAAGGGATTCTGGGAGCTGTAGGCCAGCAACATCTGGGGACCCAAGGTTGGAGAGCCCTGCACAGAGTATACAGAGTTACAGAGTTTAGCACATACGTTCATCTAGCATAGTCTTGTTCTCCATGGTCCCAGTAGCAAGACATTCTTCCTAGCTTTTTTAAATAAGCTACAGGGAATGTACACACAGGCCTGGTTGAGACAATCTTGGTTTAGATGAGCATGAAAGAGCCACAACACACCTTGGGCTTGCAGCCATCCTCTTCCCTTCTCCGAGGAGAGACAAAGTGTCCACATTCACATAGGAGGAAACCACAGTTTCCTGTTACATACAACCTCTGGGAACTGTGGTTTATTCTGACCGGTTAGTTAATATCAAACCATGCAAAGGAGAAGTGTGTGTGAGAACCCAAGGTTTGCTGCAGCTTGTTTGTGAACATCTAAACCATGTTTTAGAATGATCATCAACTAGGCCATAGTATTCTACCACTGAGCAGTGGTGGAATCGTGATAAACAGAGGAGAATACAGAACCAAATGAAAGTTGAAACAAGAACACAGTTTTGTATACACCCTTGCTGACAATGTGTGTCTACTTAGCATTTCAGAGGATGGGAATATGGTGGTGGTGTGGTGGGAGAATCCCACATACTGTTTTAATGAGAACTAGCATTTCATCTTGTGTTTTTTTTTAAGCAAGTGAATTTGCTCCTTCCTGTGCAATGACTCTGGAAAGGTTATGACCCCAAATATGTATATTTTCTTTAATTACACTGCCTCTTTAACTAGGGTGGGTCCTGTCTTCAAAGTAATGAGATAAAAATCTATTTTTCCTTTTTTTTGCAAAGAACAGCAAAATCATAGGCCATGCTACTCTCGGCTCCATGCTCCGTATTCCTCTGGACCGTTTGAAAGGGAATTTATTCTTTGGGAAGGCCCCCATCAATTTGCTTTGCTCTTTTGTTGACACGTTTATTAAAAAGCTGAGCATCTTGGTATTAAAGCTTTATCAGTGTAGAAGAATAATATGCCTTTTGAACATTCAGAAGTTATGGGTCAGGTCTTAGCTCTTCTTGTTGTGTAGCTTGGCTGAGTCAGCATTAAAAAATCAGCTCTGAATTCCCTGTCTCCCTCTCTCTCTCTTTCTTCCCCAGACATTTTTCCTTAAGCAAAACAGATAATAATGAAGTCAAAAGCAAAACTCCCTTTGATTTGCAAGGGCCGTGCTGGGTTGATATAGTGGTAAAACGTCACATCACAGTGCAACGGCTTCTATTTATGCAAACTCCCCAATGAAATTAATGAGGATTGCTTGGGGAAAATCCTCAACCATGTATAGTAGTTGGGGAATCCAATCAAACGGGGAAAAAAATCCAGCTGTCCTTTGATTTGCCTACAGAGAAGAAGCCCTGCTCTGGGCACTTTTGCCCGCTGAGTAAAGGGACTATATAGTACAGTGGTTTGGTTTTGCATGCTGAAGTTTCTGGGTTCAATCCCTGGCAGTTAAAAAAAATCCAGCTAGCAGAACTGAGAAAAACCACTCCTTGAGGGTGGAAATACCTGTAACCTTGACAAAAATGTGTCCCTAGATCTGTGTTTGTTGGGCAATGCATGGGGTGGCGGGTTTTGTAGGGGAGAATTGGTGAACAGGGTGTTTGCCTATTATGGTTTCAGAGCCTGCCTAGGCAAAAAGCAAGCTATAGATAAGGGCCCCGTAGACATTTGCAGGACAGAATAAGTAGATGGAGGAAGGGTTAAGCTCTAGGGTTTGTGTGGAAATTAGTTCAGTTTGCATTTTAATGCAAACTGAACTAATTTTGCACTTTCAAACCACTATGGAAACAGAAATTCAGTTATTCTTTGAAATTCACACTTCTGTGAATTTGCAATGGAGTTCTCCAATCCAAAAATGCAGACAAAAACACATGTATTAGGGGAAATAACATTAAAAAAGGCATTATATTAGGAAAGTTGTTTGCAAAAAAAAAAAAAGGTGTATATTAGGCAAAAATGCACGTATCAAGAGAAATGTGCACAGACATGCATATGTATTTTCATGCAAACTTTTAAAATAGGTTCTCAAACTTCAGGATGAACCGAACTTAAGTCTGGATGAATTCTCAAAGTTCGAAATGAACCGAATGAAGATTGGAAAAATGAGAACCCGAGAGAAACTGAAAGGGACAGATCTGTCCACTCCTATGAAACACCCACCTCCCATCCATTGATTCTCTCCTGTAAGTGTCCCCTGTGATACAAGGAAACCACACATGACGGTTTCTTCATGTGAGGCAGACTGGGTGATCAGAGCTGGGTCCGGCGCAAGACATTATGTTTTTCTGCCTGAGACGAAGGACAAACCCGCATCCCCCCAATTACACATACAGAAGCCAACAGGACTGGTAGTTGAATCATTCAACATTGGTGATGGGGCAGCATCCCTCACTGCACGTAGAGGCAGCAGGCCAGCTTAGTGGGTGCAGGGCAGGCCACGTGGCACAACCGGCCTTGTCCACCAAAACCTCGCCATCACTCGCTCAGCACTCCTGGCCTAGCGCCTGCTTGCAGTGCAGCAGTGAAGCAGCACCAGCACCAATATGAGCAGAGCAACACATTTGAATTCACGGTGCCTGCTGGAATTGGCCTGGCCTGGCTGCCTCTCTGCTTCAGAGAATCAGTCGTGAGCCTTTCCCAGTGGCATTGCTGGTGACACCGTGGGGGAAAGCAAATAGGTGAGAGAGGCAGACGGACAGTCCAAGCCAGCAACAAGCAAACATCGCTACTGCTGGGGCACTGGCTCAGGAGCATGGGAACAGCCAGGGGCTGAGTAGAAATGCCAGGGGCAGCTTAGGAGGAATGCCTTGGGGGGGGGGGGAGCTGCCACCCTCCCTGTGCATCTGTTACCTGAAGTGGCTGCCTCATTCTGCCTAATGGTAGGGCCAGCCCTGGGGACTTTTTCCACATGGGGCCCTCCAGGCACAATTAAAACAATGCAGAGTCAATAGAATAAGTGACTAAGAAGGAGCAGACGAATAATAAACCAGAGGAGTGGAGAAAGAAATCAGATCAAACCAGAGGTGCATGTGCCAAGATGCCAGTAAAGAGCAGCTCCCTGGGAAGGGATGAAGCTGAGAATGCCCTGTCCTGCATCCCGGCCAACCAAACCTCCTATGGCAGCCATTCCCAATCTGGTATCCGCAGATGCTGTTGGGCTACAATTGCCATCAATCCCAGCCGGCATGGCCATTGGTCAACAAGCATGGCTGTTGTACTCCAACAACATCTGGGGACCCTAGTTGGGAATGGCTGTTATGGAAGTAGGGGGATTCAGCTGATGATTGGGCAGAGCAGATGCTTTTTAAATACTATGTCCTGGCTCAATTTCCTGTCAAATAAAAGATCTTGGATAGTAAAGCTGGGGATAAATGAATGCCTGAGGCCGCTGCCTTGGTGAACTGTTGACAGCAGGGTAGGTAATACTAGAATGACCAGTGGTCTCACTAAGGCATCTTCCTATTTACATTTGACCAGGTAGCTGGAGGCTTATGGGGATGTCGTTTAAATTAAATGCTCTTTGTAAAAAAGCGTTTGCACTGACAGATGACTGCCGATGTTATCATTACTCAGGCAGGTTTATGATGGGCTGACTGTGGTGGTGGTTGGTTGTTAAATTCTGGTGCTTTAAGATGTTTTATTTTATTTGTATTGCACATCATATTTTTAATTAATTTTAATTAAGCTGCCATGAAAGCCATGCACCTGGGCTTGAAGTTGGAGTAGAAATGTTCAAATAATTAAAAAGATAGCAAGCTCCTGTGTGCCTAGGGGAAGGGCTCATTCATTTCAAAGGACGGAGCCCATCTGTGAACTCAAAGGAATCTGTCCATTGGTTAGCTCTGTCCATTGACATGAATGGGGACACTGTTGTGGGTGCCCATCACAATGCAATGCATGTGTGTGGAACAGATTGCTCGATTGGAATATTGGTCCATAATCCCAAGAATGCGCACAGGCCTATATGGAAGCTTCCCTCCTGGAGCTAATAGCAGCTTTTGTGGGGAGGAACAATTTTAAAACCCACCCCATGCTGTGTGATCCTGATCCTGATCACATGACACGCACATCACACACTATTCCTTTTTTTTTTTTTTTAATGAGATACGTAAAATGCATTAGTCTAATTTGGCCCTCAGTCAACAGTCTATGCACAGCTAAGATGACATCATTGTCCAGTGGCTAGTGCAGCAACTGTTACGAGTCATGGTAAGGACTTACCTGCTGGCCCAGCACATCTTAGGACTGGGCTGTTAGTCAGCATGGTTAAGTGCAACCTTTTTTCTTTTCTTTTAATGGGCTAAGATATTTTGTTATTCATTTTAATAATTAACTAAAAGATGAGATTAAAAATTCATCAGGTAACAAATCACTGCTTCTTAAAGTCATTCCAATATAATCAGCGGGAAGTCATTTACATTTAAAAACTGCAGATAATTGCTGTAAAGCACTCTGCACTCAAAAACGGGCTCCAGAAACAATTAATAATCATTGCAGTATGAAAAAGAGAGTGTCTAAAATGAATCTCTAGATTTGGATGAGCTGTAGCTGAATTAACTGGATAGCTGTTCAGGGTTAACATTGTGTAATTATGATTTCTCGAGTGTCCTCAGTGTAACATGTTGTAGAGCAACAGAAGCCAAAAGACAGGTCTCTGCCCCATGGATCTTACACTCTAAAGTTTGACAAGGGGAGACAAAGAAATGGGGCAAGGGGCAAGTGATGGGTGGTGGTGGTCAGTGAAGAATATGTGCTCATTTGTTGTTGTTTTTTACTTGTTAGGTTAAGTAGGGGTTAAGACATGGGAGAGGGTTTGAAGGAGTGGTTTGAAGAAACAGAGAAAATAGGTGGCACCACCTAGGTATTATTAGAAGAAGATCCAGCTATAAGGGGTAGCAAGAGAGAACGAGGAGAGCTGATTCATGGAGAACTAGATCTCTGGACAGCTGAAGGTGCTGGAAATGCAGGAGCGAAGCGCAAGATAAGAGCAGGAATAATATTTAAGTTTTATTTATTACATTTCTATCCCACATTTCTTCCATTGTGGAACTCAAGGTGGCTACATGTGGTTCCCAGGTGGTCTCCTCCCCAAGCACAGACCAGACCCAGACCTTCTTAGCTTCAGCAAGGTGGCTGCCTCATGTGCCTTCAGACCATGCCTTGGGACCTCCAATATTGCCTGAACTTAAATGTTTGATTGTTTCCAGCTTCCATTCTAAAACCAGTTTAGAGATGGTTTGAAGTGTGTTAAGTTTTCCCCTTTTAGGGAAAGATTTGCTTGGATTCTAACTATGATGGTTCTTGGGCAGTATATATCGTCCTCTGGCTCTATGGCTGGCCTAAGAATTTGCTTGGCTGTTTAGAGCATAGACAATTATCCACTCAGATTTTTTTTCTCTGTACAAGCCCCATTGAAATGAATGGAAACTGTGCAAGACTACACTTGTTAATTTCAATAGAGCGTGCAAAAAAAACACTTCCCATTGCGTTGGGCCCAGAGCCACGAATAAATATATAGCACTTTTCCCCCCTTAGTGCTTGAAGTGCTTTGCATACATTAAAATAAGTATGTATGGTAAGCAAGTATTATTATCCATGCATTGCAGATGGTGTGTGTGTGCACGCACACACACTAAAACAGAGAAATAATGGCTGAGCTCAATCTAGCTAGTGATCTAGGCAAAATTTGAACTGGTGATGATCCTGGTTCGGAACTCACTGCCCCTTGCTTAGTGCCAATTAATACAATGCAAAGCTATTTCTGGACAATACCACTCCAGATTGCCGGGGTAGGGACAAGTTTAAATGCTTGCCCGCGAAAAAGAGACCCCTCCCGGCACAAAGGAAAGTAATATCGGGGAGAAGGGTCCAGGCTTGCCTCTTTCTACTATTCTGGGAGGTTCTGCCCACCACCACCATGAAGGAGCATTCCAACATGCATCTCCCCCTCCCTGTGCATTATCAATTGGTATAGTCCAGGGAAACCTTTGGCACTTTATAAATTGGCCTTTATACACCATATAAATGGTGACCTGTTCTAACACACCTTCCCCTCCCTCCCTCCCTCCCTCGCTTAAAAGCTAAGGTACTATAAGAGCCAAAGGAGCTGTTCGCTGCTACCCCAGTTTGTGCTTTTGATAAAGCAAACAATTAAACGGGTTTCAAACATCTGCTGACTGCATAATCCCATCTAGGGGAGTGTACTCAGCAATTTTAAACAGCAACTGATACCAGATACCACTCTATTCAACAAAACACCAGCATCCTGTTAAAATCAATAGAAAATTAGATGCCATGAAAATGCAATATGTGTCCAATTAGTTATAATTGGAGCAAATGTTGATGTAGATAAAGTTCCAGAGTAAGATGTATTTGCCCGAGATGCTCGCTGCTCCGCTTATGCATGGCTTCGTAATGGCAATTCCTTGGCCCTGATGGATCCTATCATGTAAATGATGGCCCATCGAATGCACACATGTTAAGCATTATCTAATTATGTAGGTGCACAGAGCCTTTAAGATAGCTTTGGTGCGCTCGTGTGCCTTTTGAAAAATTGTTCTCCATCACGCTGAGAGCTCCCGGCTGCACTTGACAAATTATGCCAGCAATCCTGTTTAAGAACTTTTTAAAAAGATCCTTGAATGCCGTGACAAGTTAAGAAATATGCTGTTTGTAAGTTTGAGGTCTTTTACTATTTGTGTGTTTGTTTGTTTGTTTTTTTAAAACCCACTGGATTCTGGAACAACATTTGCTTTCTCCATCCATCTTTCTGCTTTCTGGAATAACTCATCCCCCCCCCCATTCCCAATGGTTGTACTGTTTTAAATTCATAGGGCGCACACCCATTCATCCTGATCGAAAGCCCCATGTGTACTATGAAGCATACATTTCAAAGGCAGGGACAAACATACAAAACTCTCCCTTCCATTGAAGTGAATGGGAAAGCACTTATGACAGAGGGAGCTCTGGGTACACCCTGGAGTCCAAAGCCCACAAGAAACCACACAGAGTGGATCTTTTAAAAAACAAAACAAAAAAAAGGCATCCCCCCCCCCAGAAGAAATCTGTTCCATGAGGTGGGAAACATATTCAGCAGTAAGGGCCATACTTTCAAACTTCAGTAATCATAAGGACCAGAAACTTAATATTATTCTGGTTATTCATAGTTCTAGCTGGTGTCTCCAAAAAGAGAGAGGAGAAGGAAAGAGCAGAAAAACATGTGAGCACTAGATTGTTTATAATTGTAGTTACATTTCTACTAAAAAAAACCCGACAACAACCCACCTAAGATTCCCTTTAGCAACAGCATTAATTGTCATGCTAGGTTCAACGAATTGTGGTCTCTCTAACTTAGCATTCTAGCCAGGCCAATGTTTCAAGGAGATTTACAAGCCGAGTCGGAAGGTGATTTTCACACCTTCTGGCTATTTCCAAGCTTCTGGTACCCAAAAGTATACTATCTCTAGAAATGAAGTTGTACTTTGAGTCCATTGGCTAGCAGCCACCATTTGATTATTGCATCGTGCATCCGTTCTTAAAAGCCATCTTTTGCCAACGGCCGCCATATCTTCCTGTTGTAGCTGTGCAGGGCACCTGTTGGTTGGCACCTGTACTGCCACAAACAGAACTCTCCACATTCCTGGAAAGGCTTTTGCCATTCTTTTTACAGTGCGTGCAAATTGTTTTGGATAAGGTGAAGGGTACATGCCTGTATGTATGGCTGCATTTCTGTGCTGATTTAAAAGAAGTAGCATCTGCCTTTATCTTGGTCACTACACTGGTTCTGGGTGTGTATGAATTGAATCCACAGAGCATTCAGTTTGGCCTTGAATGTGGAATGCAGTACTTTGTGCTGAATCTTACCGCATAGGCCAATGTTTTTTTAAAAAATCATGCAATTACAATCTGGCTGAATAATCTGCATGACATTTACAGTTCTGTTGGCAAATTGCCTCTTTGGACAAGAGAGAGATAAGAGATTGGCTGGGTTATCAAAGACTGTTTCATCTGTGGCCCTGTTGCTGAAGGAACCCTTCAGATTTAGCAACATCAAGAGCTACATTAACTTAGGGAAAACTTCTAAAAGCTAATTATTAAAGGAATGTGTACTTCATTAAGATAAAGCTGTAAAAAATATATATCAATATTTAGTATTGTTGTTTTGATTGGATTTCCCCAATGATAAACTGCTAACAGGTTTGATCTCCACAAATGATCTCTTTATCCAGATGAAGAATATCAGAGAACTGCCTCAAATGTGGGTCCTATGAGCTTGGGATGATAATAGCTTAAAGGTCAGCAGTTTCATTTTTTCAAAGTATCCCCTCCCCCCCCCCCCAACAGCCCCAACAGCTTCCAGGTAAGCAGGTTCCCTTTCTTTTGTTCAGTGAGAAAGCCATCCTGTTGATGGTTCAATGTCCTTTAGCGCTATTGCATGCCGGGAATCTTCTGCTTCATCAGCAATATTGACGTGTCGGGATTAGTGATGACAATCTGTGATTCTTTGGCTTGAAGGCAAAAATACGGCACCAGGATCCTAACGTGAGTGCAAAAGGAAAAACGGATCCCCTCCCTCACACCAGTGTTGGCATCGTGAGAACCTCTGCAGCACAGTGGCTAAAAGACTTAGAGAGCAATCTTATACAGGCTTACTCAGAAGTAAGTCTTGCTGTGTTCAATGAGTCTTACTCCCAGGTAAGTGTACATAGGACTGCAGCCTGAGCTATGAACTAGGAGGTCCCAGGGCCCTGTTTTGCCTTTGCCTTGCGATCATTAGGTGGCCCTGGGCAAATTATTAGCCTCAGTCCTGCTGTCCTTTCTGTGATATGGGGCTGATATTTATGAAGATATAAGAAGTTGCTTTATATTGAGTCAGATCTTTATATATTAGTCTATCTAGCCTCGTACAGTCGCTGGCTCTCCAAAGCCCCAGGCAGGGGTCCTTCCCAAGTCTGCTGCTTGGGGTCATAGCCCTAATACAGGAAGCTGCCTTATACCAGGTCAGAGCGTTACATCATCCTGCTCAGTTTTGTCTACACCAGGGGTGAGAAACCGTTTTTGGCCCAACAGGCCAGGGACTAGGGGAGAGGCCAGCCAGCCAGATGGGGAACCGTATCTGGCCCGTGGGCCAGAGGTTACCCATCCTTGGTCGACACTGACTGGCTGCAGCTCTCAAGGGTTTCAGACAGGAGTCTTTCCTAGCCCTACCTGGAGATACCAGGGACTGAACCTGGGACATTCTGTATGTGAAGCATGTGCTCTGCCTTCTCAAGCCCTTCCCTGACACCCTTTAATGAGAGGTCCTCTAAGCAGAGTCGCCAGGGATTTGATGGGAGAACGTGCATATGCAAAGTGTGCATGTAGCCACTCCGCTAAGGCCCCTCCCCTATTGTTGATCTACTTCAAAGCGCTGTTGTTAAGATGCGTGATGGGGTGCATTTCAATAACTTTAAAGGCTATACACATGCAGAGTGTTGTTACAATGGTTGCTGCTTCTCCAGTGGCACCAGCTTCTGTTGAACAGGACCATGAATGATGCTCTGACAAGAATGGCGGACAGTGCCCTCTTGCATGGGGGAATCTACGGGAGCCAATGATTTTCCCAGACGTATCTGATAGTGAAGAACAGGGAGGAATTTCTTAGGAAACAGGGAAGAGCCAGGCAACTCTGCCCCTTTGCCAGGCACAGTGTATTTCAGCTCCGATGATAAAAATGCCTACTCCAAAGCCAATGAGTAAGATCAGGGATTTAGAGTGGTGTGTAAGCTAATATAGGTAGAAGCCCATCTATGTGTCTGATTAAGGCTGCACTAATCAATTATACACTTGCATAGTGTGACTTACTTCTGAGTAAGCATGTTAATAGGGCCGTGCTATAGGCTACCATCTAGAAACGTTCATGTCACAATCAAGTTGTCTGTTTTTAAGATGCGCCAACACTTTGCACCTTCTTATCACTATCCGGCAAGATGGTCACACTAATTGATTCAACTGCATCTGTATGGTCACTCGATACCATACATTCCATTGTATGCAATCCTTGTTCTGGCTCCTGAAGATGATAGAATTGGTTTTTATTAGAATGTGGAGATAAAAATTAAGCCAGAATGTACATCATACAAAATAAGAAGCCTATACGGTGGGAATGATCCACATTGCTGAGTGATCAAAGGTGAAGCCCATAATGCAATTGTGCCAAGCAAAATGCAAAATTGTTACAAGATAATCGTCTATATTCCATTGCCCCAGTCCCTGGCGTATCAGTGAATAATTTGAGGTGGGCAGTAGGGAGAAAATTGTACTGTATTATATCATATCAATTATTAAAAAACACAAAACAAACAAGCACCGTCTATACTGAAGGATGTTCCACTTTTGTCTCCATTTTTTTTAAATAAACATGCTCTCACCATCAGCAGGATAATGAAGGGCCCCAGAAGGGGAACCACGTGAGCAGGTAGCCGTGTTCGCATTGGAAAGTGGCGACTGCAGAATTTTGTAGAATAAGCACAATAGGTTCACTCACAGTAGCTTGGCATGCGCTGTGTTTGTGAAAGCAGTGTGCAAATTATGCTGACTGCATACAGCCACAATGTGCAAATCAGGTGCGGCCATCAAGCTCTTTATAGATTTCCAATGAGGCCCTTGGAACTAACCAAGTTTCTCATCTCTGGGCAAAATACATGTTGCTGTATTGGTCTTGGCAAAGACACAAAATAGTTAAAGTGATATATATCCCCCCCCCCAACTACTGCTGGTGTAGAATTATGTAAGATTTCCTAGAAAGACTGGGTGGGTCGCTGCTGGGGATTCTTTAACTGCAAGTTCTACAAGAGCGGCTGTTTTAAAATTAAAGCACCAAAGAGCCCCCATCACCCAAAAGTGGAGGTGCTTTAAGAGAATAAGGGCTGATCTAAATGTCTGCTAGCAGACGTGGGGCTGGGGAGCCCCACTGCAAAGTGGCAGTGAGGAGGTGGCTGATGTGTAGGGGAGAAATGCGGGGTGGGGGTGTTTTCCTCAGCAGCCCTCTTGCTGGCCACTTTCCCCCACTTGATATGACGAACATGCCTTTGGAAACCCTTGCTGGGTCAAAAGTAGCTGGGGAAGAGAGTAGCTGGGGAGGTTGCTGGAGCAGGGCTCTCCAACCTTGGGTCCCCAGATGTTGCTGGACTACAGCTCCCAGAATCCCTTGCCATTAGCCATGCTGGCTGGGTATGCTGGGAGCTGTAGGCCAGCAACATTTGGGGACCCAAGGTTGGAGAGCCCTGTGCTAGAGGGAAAGGGACAGGTGGGGGAAGGGTTAAGCACGCTCCTGACAACTGTTTCCCGGGCCTACATTTGTCACCAGACATATAGAAGGGCCCTACGAGCCCATTTTGATGCAGCTTTAGCTGCTGTGTAGGGCCACAAACCACACCCGTAACCCATGCTGGAGTACCACAAGAGCTGTTGTCATCCCATTTAAACGGCTCGTGCCGCATGTACTGGCCTTATAGACAGACACCGCTCCTGCAATTCCGCATGGAATGCAGCCTCGGCAATAACACATCGACATGGAAATGCTGCACACGTTGGCATATGGAGTAAGAATGTGTTAAATGTGATAGTAGCAGCTATGCAGATCTCGATGGTCAATGGTGGGGTTTTTTTGGGCAACAATTGGACTTAGCTTCCTGGGGCATGAGAGCTGGTCAATAGTAGACAGCTTTAGCAGATGCATGAGGTGAGCTGAGAATGTGGTGGATGTAATGGCAATGTTAATGTTTCTAGACCTGAATGTTCTGCTCAATTTCCTGTGCTGTCAGAGAGGTGTCTTGGGTTCGTTTCCAGAATCAACTTCTACTTCATTTTACTTTTGCATCATTATGCAAAATCTCTCCAACTTATATGGAGTGCATTCTCATCCTCGGTGTTGTGGCTTCTCCATAAAAATGAGTGAGGTTTGACCCCAAACTTTGGATATATGCAGTCTCCCCTATTTTCCATTGCAAACTCTGCAATGAACCACAAATATCTTCTGACCAAGTCTAAAGAGGGCAAGCAGTGGTTAGCTCTCCCAGAATCATAGAAATGTCTTCTCTGGAGACTTGGCAGAGTCTAGGCCTGAGCAGGGGTTTTGTGGGACTTTTTGTTGTGGCTGTCTTTTCATTCCTAGCATTAGGCTGGTATAGTACATGCATGTGGTTATTTCTGTGTTTTTGTCTCAATTCAAAGGTTGTTTCTCAAGCTAGATTGTTAATTGCAGTGTCCATTTACTAGCGTGACAAATCTATAGCGTGACTGCACTTGGAATACTGTGTGCAGTTCTTGTCACCACACCTAAAACATGATATTGTAGAGAAAGTGCCGAAAAGGGCAACTAAAATGACCAAGGGGCTGGAGCAACTCCCCTATGAGGAAAGGTTACAATATCTGGGATTGTTTAACAGCTGGGATTGTTTAGCTTAGAAAAAGGAGAGTAAGGGGAGACATGATAGATGTGTACAAAATTATGCATGGTGCAGAGAAAGTGGATAGGGAGATATTTTTCTCCCTCTCTCGTAATACTAGAACCCAGGGTCATCCCATGAAGCTGATTTAGGTAGATAAAAGGGGGTGGGGAAACTTCTTCACAGAGCACATAGTTAAACTATGGAATTCACTTCCACAAAATGTAGTGATGGGCACCAATTTATATGGCTTTAAAATGGGGTTGGACAAATTCATGGAGGATAAGGTTGTCTATGGCTACTAGTCCTCACTAGTACCCCTCAATATGACTATATATAATTAATATACCCCTCAATTAATATACCCCTCAATATGACTATATGCTACCTCCAGTATCAGAGGCAGTATGCCTATGTACACCAGTCACCGGCTGCTGGGGAACATGGGTGGGAGGGTGCTGCTGCACTCATGCCCTGCTTGTGGGTTTCCTACATGCAGCTGGTTCACTAAACAGAATGCTGGACTAGATGGACCCTTGGTCTGATCCAGCATGGCTCTTCTTCTGTTCTTATTTTTGTACACAAGTTTGCCCAACATATTCATTTTTGCAAGCAGTTTTCCATAATCTATTGCATTTTTGTACAGCATTTTCACAAATATATACATTTCATAGATTTCATAGATCATAGAGTTGGAAGGAGCCTACAAGGCTATCGAGTCCAACCCCCTGCTCAATGCAGGAAACTAGAGGAGGGGTCTCCCATCCAAGTAATAACCAGGCCTGACCCTGCTTAGCTTTCCACGCTCAGACAAGCTGAGCCAGCGTAAGCCATATTTCTCTAATATATGCATTTCTGTGTGCATTTTTCTGACCGAAGAACTGCACCACTAAATTTGGAGTCGTGTGTATACCAAACAATAACTGCGTTTCAGTTCACATATTAGTTTAGGAAATTAGAATTAGGTTCTCGTTAAAATGCAAATGGAACCATTTCCCCCATCTCAATTTAAAATAGGTTATTCTTTTTAGTTTCGGTTAGTTTTTTTAAATGCTCAAGGAAGATCTTGGGAAATAGCAGTCTAGAAATCATGGCAAGGAAATAGTTGCCCCAGGGGAACATTCTCAAATCAAACTGCCCAGCCTGCAAGGAAAAGGTGGCAGCATAGTAGTCCTTTGTAACAATCTCAAAAGCCTTTGGTGGCTATTTGCAGTTTTGCCATTAAGGTTTCTCTAGTGGAAAAACACATTATTATTTTTGATTAATGGTGAACAGCAAGGAGAAACTGTTTTTCCAAAAAGGGAACCTCCAACCATAACTCATTGTAGAGAGCTAAACAAATGTTACAACACATACACACACTTTCCCTCACCTACTCGCCGATTGATTTCAAATACATTACATGGGTTCTTCTCCAAACAACCGTCCCTCCTCTTCAGGGAACTTAAGTGAGGTGATGTTAATTCATCAGCCTCCAGAATTAATATACCCCTCAACTTCATATCATAACAGTTCTCTCCTACTGCTGCTTCCAAATGGGATTCTTAGAACAGTCTTCTGCAACCTGCTGCCGTACAAATGTGTTGGACTGGTGTGGTTGGGGAATATGGGAGTTATAGTCCAAGACATCTGGAAAGCACCAGGTTGGGGATGGCTGTCTTAGAATGTCAATGGGATGTTGAGGCAGTTCCAGTATTTTCAGCCAGGCATGGAATTTTCACAGTGTTAATCTGAGCTCCTCAAACAAATAACAGGGCATCTTTTATGACATGTCCCATCCACCTTTTATGATTCAGGCTGTGTGCTTTCAATTACCACTCCATTTGCATGAAAAAATGTGATTAATTAATTAATTTGGTTCTTCAAATTACTCCAGAAGAGGTTGAACCATTTCAAATCTTTACTGGTGAGGTCTTTGTTTCATTCCTTGACTTGAATATCTGTTGAAATAGTGTCTCGAAATAACTTGATTCGGTTAATTGCCGGGATCTCTTTTCAAAACTATTTTATCTCCTCTCCATTCCTCTTTCTCCCATAAGAGCAGATCAGCAACAGAATATGCTGGCAATGGTGGTTGGGTTGCAGATTATTTATCCATTTATTTATTTAAAGTGCCATCAATCTACCTGGTGCATTACGTACTACTAAAAAGGCAAGAGCTTGCCGCAGGGAACTAAAAAAAAATATGATGGGAAGAAAACAGAAGGGATGGAAAGAAAATATACAAGGGTAACAAGCAGTGAACATGAGCAAATGGAATTAAGCTGGACCAAGGTTAAGTGAGTTGTACTTAGGTTCCTTTGAAATCAATGAGAAAATTCAGTCATAAGTAACTTAGGTCCCATTGAGTTCAATGGGACCTAAGGGGCATTAGGGCGGTGCGAACCCTCCTCCATGGGTGGAGAAGATGGAGGTCTGGTGGCCTCCTCAATGCAGTGGTGGAAACCTCTGTCTCCATGTCCCATCAGTGCTCCAGCAGCAGTTAGGGAAAGAAAGGGGCATGTTTGGGAGTGGATTGAGGGAGGCTTTGGTTCTGCAGGTTCCAAAGCCCTCCCATTCCCATGACAACAAGGGAGAAAAAATAGGCCAGCCCTGGAGCTGACATACTAACTTTTCCTCCCTAACTTGTGCCCTGGCTGGTGTGAGCCCAGCAGGGCTTGGAAACAACAGTTCCTCTGCTGTAGATTCTCCCTCTCCCGCCCTCATAGGTTTGCTCTGTAAGTCTGGATCCAGCGCATTATAGATATGTAGACTTCATTGTAGTTGTAGAGCAAGGATTTCACCCAAAATATGAGTTTTAAGGAGGCATTTGGAGGAAGAGAGAGAGGCGACACCATGTAGATGTTCTGGGAGGGAGTTTCACGCATAAGGGGCAATCATAAAGATCTAAGATAATTTAAGTGGAGGATATTCACCCAGGGGAAGAAGGTTAGACCAAAGACCAGAGGCTCACCTAGATCCTGCCCAGCTCAGTGATTCACATGATTTCCTCTTCTGTGATATAGTCTTCAGCTGCCATTGCCTTCCTTTGCTTGAGCTTTTAAGAATTGCATCGCAATAGTTTTATGAGACATTGTTGACAGTTCTGGATAAAATAAGTCTGGTTTTAATTGAACGTCATGGCAGAAATGATGAGATACTGCCTTTTTTCCCCCTGCTGAGGAGTGGGGGAGGAGGCATGGAAGAGACGACGAAACCATTTATTTCCAGTAATAGGGGTTTAAGTCTGCAGAGCCCTGGGAGAGAAAGTCTTTCCCAGGGATCAGGGATAAATACTGCCATGGCGGCAATTTCGGCAACCTGAGTTCAGCAGTGTGCTGTGTATCGCATTATGCTTAGGACAGCTCACACTTCTTCCTTTTAAACTTTTTATTTGCGATTAATCACGTCTTGATTTTCCTCTCCCCTCCCTTGGAGCCACAAATCAGAAAAAGCAGGAAGCTGGTATCAAAATGCAGCTTCTTTCCTTCCTTCTTTCCTTCCTTCCTTCTTTCTGTTTCTCACTAACTTTTTCTGTATTTCTGTTATTCTCCCCCTTGGCTTGTTAGGTATGGTAAAGACAAACCACCAGCTATTAAAATGGTTGAATGAAAATATTGGTGTGAATGCATTTAAAAAAAACACACACAAAACCCCCTCAGCAGTTGTATCTGCACCCTAGTTAAGTAAAAAAATACTAGGATTTCAACAATGTAGTTCTATTGACTTCAGTGGGATGGAGCGGAGGGCAAGTTCAGACACACACCCGTGCACATCGCTCAGTGGCTACAGTATCAAGTCATGTACTGTATTACACACAAACTCACAGATGCTTTTGTTCCTCCAAGGAAGTAAGAGCAGGATATTATTCTCAGAACAGGCTGGGCCGAGAGGTAGCGACTGGTCCAAGGTCACCCGATGAGCTTCCTTAGTAAACATATATTTGAATCCAGATATCCTAGCTCAAGACCACCACGCTGCCTACTTCTCTGTAGATGACTCAGGGAACTCCCAACTCTACTTCTTTTTACCCTCATTCTCACAGCCATCCCAGATCAGTTGCCACAGATACGTAAAGATTGTCATCTAACCTCAAAGTACTCTTGCAAGGAGGCTGGCCACACACACTTGTGAGAAATTGATCCAATGTGTTATCGAGTGATGTACATACATGCATGTGTGGATCAGCCCTAAATCTGAGGTTGGCACTCCAGTCTTACCATTGGGTTTGAAAATACTTCAGACTAAAGGTTACCACTATACACCAAGTATTTCAGTCCAAGTGGTGTACCAAAGATTCCATTACAAAAACGAACAGGACCCTCATTCTTTTCAACACAGTAGCGACACTTCCTATTTTCCAGACATTTGGGTAGGAAGTCTAAGTCTCACACATCGAATTGATCTAGGAGGCATATTTCCCCTGTTCTCCAGCATTGTTAGGCCCACATCTTTGTTTACTGGTCTGCCTTATTCAGCTTAGTATCTGACATGATTTTGACCCATCAACTGAAGTAGAACATTGGTTGCTAGAGAGCGAAGCTGCCGGAATTGGTGCAACATTGGTTTCAGAGGCTCTAAGGAATTCCCCCTCCCCCTTCTAGCTTTCTGCGGACCGTGACGAGGCCCAGAATGCTTTGCTAAAGCTGGTAAAATGGAACCAAATCAACTGTTCAATGGATTTGGTCCCCTTCAACCAGCTGTAGCTGTGCATTGATCACACTCTCAGAGGCGCCTCTGAAGGATAAAGTGCTCCAAGTGGACCAAGACAACCGGAAGACAAATGGCCCCATGGATGTTGTCGATAAGGAAATTATGATGAGTGGCACCTGCAGATCTATCACCCTAGCTCTAAACTGGTGGGCTGGGCCCAAAGTCATTATGTGGTTGCCAGTCAATTCTGTGTAACTG
Organism: Shinisaurus crocodilurus; assembly: GCA_021292165.1. Lineage (NCBI taxonomy): Eukaryota > Metazoa > Chordata > Lepidosauria > Squamata > Shinisauridae > Shinisaurus > Shinisaurus crocodilurus. The sequence goes on along the minus strand of JAHFWL010000076.1, from coordinate 444,588 downwards.
AGGCCACTCAGAGATTGATAATCTCCATCTTCCTACTGTTATTGATCCGAGCGGTAATTTAGAACTGTATATTTTAACCACAGAAGCTTGCGAGTTTCCATGTGTGTTTTCTAAAGCTCTCTCTTCAAAGAGCTCTGTGCTTCATTGTTTTTGTCGATTGCAGTGATTAATAAAGAAACATTTTCATGCAATGCTCCCTTTCTATAAACTGATTTTTTAAAACAACAACAACAAAGCCCTTTACTTTTAGGTCAGCAATTCAACAAGATATAGGGGTGAATCAACAGAAGAGATTCGTTGTAAGTACAATGTGATGAAAAATGGAGCCAAAACAAACTCCTAACTTTGCATAGACATTGATGAGATCTAGGCTGAACATTGTGACTACCTGGGAAAGAGATCTTGAGATAATGATGGAAAGTTCACTTTAAACAAACAAACAAACAAGGTGAATTGAATTCACAGTGCAGTGGTGGGAAAAGGGCAAAATCCATGTTAGTGATTATCAGGAAAGGGGTTGTAATGCCTTTATATAAAATCTACGATAGCAAGATAGAGCCACTTTTGGAACACTGTGTATGCTACTGGTCACCTCCTATAAACCAAAACACTTTAGAGCTAGCACAAAAAGGCAACCAATAGGAAAACCTTCACTACAAGGAATGTCAAATGTGTTTAGGGGAAAATGGATCCTGTAAGCATAAAGTCTGCCCAACCCTGGCTTCGATGGCTTAAAAAGAAGAAATAGACTGATTCACAGAGGTCTACATACAGCTATTAGTCACGGTAGTGAAATGGGGCCTCCATGTTCAGAGGCAATATATCTCTGAGACCCAGATGCTGGACACAGAACAGGGTTGAGCCATCACTTTTGGTGGCCTGTCTGTGAGCTTCCAGAGGTATTGGGTTGGCTTCTATTGGACATGGTGTGCTGGAGTAGACAGACCTATGCTCAGACCATGCAGGGGTCTTCTACGGTTCTTCTAACTAGGTAGAAAAGGCAGTTTCTAAATATCTCAGACTAGCTTAAGATCCATAGCTTATCCAGCTAACAAGGCAGTGTGTTGAAACGGAGCCCTTCTCAAGGAAATGTTCCTCCCCAAATCAGCCTCTCCTCCTCCTCCTCCTCCTCCTCCTCCTCCTCCTCCTCCTCCTCCTCCTCCTCCTCCTCCTCCTCTCCTTTTTACTCTTTAAACGGACCTTGCACTCATAAGGACTTGGCATCCGGCATAAAGCCCTGTTTGGCTGTAATAAGCATTGATGTTATGTTAATGGCTTAAAGAAAATCACTCACTTTCTCATGTTATAATGATTGGGGGAAAGTAAACCGAGTGTCATCTTTTCCTAACTTTATCGTAAATCCATACAACTATCACAAGCAACAAATGCTGTGGGTGTAATAACAGGGCATCAGAATGCAAATACAGATCCCAGCTCATATGTCTCTTTTCACCACTAGGGATTCAGTGTAGGGCTACGGTGCAGCCCTCCGCCGAGGCCATGTCTGTGTGATGCATTATCTCTGCTTTATGTGGGAGGAGCTGCAGCCGGGAAATGGACCTGTAAAAAACAAAGACAAAGACAATCAGATGCCACAGAGATCATTACCAGCACCATCCTAGAGACTGCCTGGACAACTCACCGGTGAACTCAGTCCTAGGTCTGTCTCCTAGCAATGCAGAAATTTCTAGGAAAACGTGGGTTGGGAGCAGATTGCCATGTATATAGGCCAGGTTTACCTCACATCAGATCCTCTTCATATACGTGCCCCAAACATGGTGGGAGTAGATTCCCGTGATGCAATTCCACACCACTGGGGAATATGTGTGTGTGCATGCATGTGTGCATGTATACATGAAGCAACCACACGGGGGCAGCAAATGATATGGGTCTTTCCTACCCAATCATTGCCAGGTGAGCAAATTCCTTTCACTACAATGAAGTTTGCGTTAAGGTTCCTGGTTAATCATGTGCACTACTTTCCACATCAGAAACATAATATGACACCACTAGTTGATATGAAATGAAATCACTGCCGATGCAGTTTGGAAAGACAGCTGGGAATTTGCTAGGTTCTCTTTGATGCATAACTTGCTGCTAATTCTGAATAAGCAGGTCAGCAGAAAAGAAGATACAAGAAGAATGAATTAGAAATTGTCGCCTAGTTTTGAGAAACCAGTCTAAACCCATGCGTACTGGATGCTGGGAGTGTTTTCATCTTTCTCAAGAAATGGGGCGTTTGTCAAAAGTGCACAAAGTGCAACTACAGGAGGGAAGCAAAAGCTACTAGTCTTTCCTTTTCCTACACATGTGTTGCCTTTTCTAGGGTTGAAGTTGCAACACATTGAGAACATCAGCATCTCCAGATGCTTCCATAATGGATTTTACTCTGGAGTAATGAACATGACCTGCATTCCATGCAAATTTGCCACAGTGATGGGAAAACAATGAACTTCCCATATGCTAGGTGTGGGCACTTTGGCTTAATTTCATACCAGCCTTGGCCTCAGTTCAAATCAAAAGCCTTTTGTGTCTGATCAGATCAGGCCTGTGGCAGGAGCAACCTGTCTCTCCTCTGTCAGCTCACTGGGTGGGGAGGAAGAGTGGGGGAGAGAGAAGAGGGGGTGGCAGAAAGAGAGAGAGAGGGGGATGGAAGGGGAGAAAAGGGGATATCCCCCCTTTGTGCCAGATTCAGCCCTGCCCACTGCCAGCAGCAGGCCCCCAACAAATTACCCACAAAGGAGGGCAGGGCAGCCCTTGACAGAAAAAAATGTTCATCACTCCTGCTATGCACTGTACTCAAGGGGTGCTGAATCGCTTTCAGTCCAAGGGCCAAATTCCATTTCAGAAAAGATCTTGGGTTGGGGACATTCCAGTGGTGGGTGGGGCCAAAGGAAAAAGGGGCAGAACCAAAAATACCAGCATGTTTTAGCTTAAAGCTCTTACGGTCAGTTTCTAAGCCTTAGGAGAGGTGTTTCAACCATTTAGAAGGGGAACAAAGCTGTGCAAAAGCTGAAAACCCACCAAATGATTGGTGGTTGGTAGGAAAGGGGTGGGCCCAGGGGAAGGGGCGTGGCCATCTGAGAAACCTCAAGGGCCAGATTGAGTCCCCAGGCAGGATGGATTTGGCCCCAGGCCTGAGGTTCAGCACTGCTTCTATATATTATATGTCATGAAGAGACGAGCTAGAGCATGGACAACGTAAGAGCCCTCCTGGATCTGACTAATCTAGTCCAATGTTCTGATTCCCATAGTGAGCAAACAGATATTTACAGCAAACCCACAAAGAGGGCATGAAGGCAATAGCTCTGCTCTCTCCTGCTGTTGTTCTCCAGCAACTGATTATTCAGTGGTAAAGTGCCTTTGAACATGGAGGCTTCACATAGCCCTCCTGGCATAGCTGTTGATAGTATGGAAGTGAGAGAAATCCGCAATGGACTCAAATGAGTCTGAATTTCTAAGAATCCAACCCATGGATTCCTCAGCAGACTGGCTTTTCCTAAGTTGCGTGGATTATGCAGACTTGCAGACCACTTTTTAAAAAAACTTTCTGTAATGTTATGCAAATTTATTTATAAAAAAATACAGAATTTTTTTAAAAAAACAACACCGACCCAAAATATGCATTTTCCCCACAGGCTAAAGCATGAAAACATGCATTTCTGTGGAAATTTGGATATGTTGGGGGGGGGGGGATTTGCACATTTTCAGGAGTGCAAATTTGCGCAACCGCAAATTTGTGCAAATATGTACGAACACATTTCTGCAAGATCCAGTTCTGTCAATGAGCCGACAATGCCAGTCCTCAAAATATAGACAGAACAAAATTGACAACTTTCGTACATCCCTTGTTGATAGGCCTCTTCTCCGTGAATTTGTTGAGCCCCCTTTTAAAGCCCCCTAAGGTAAATCATAGAGATTGCCGCAAATCATTCGTCAAAGCGCATGTCTGGGTTTTATGTAGCTTTCACCACACATCAGGAGCCATCAGAGTTTCTCAACTGCTGTCATTAGCATATGTCCTTAGATATGCATAGCCAGGGCTTCTGGAAATGAAATTATAGGCAGCCAAAATGCCCAGCTGCATTACAGGTGCCTCTCCTACTCCACATCAGCAGTGATCGGACGTTAACATAAATTGCTCAAGAGGCTCAAAGACAATTTAAGTCTTGTGCATAAAGATGCTCAAAGAATAACGGAATGGAGCAGCCTCCCTCAAAACTAAATACCCTGCATAGTATATTTTTTTTACAAGAGTGATGGGATGAGCATTTGGGAAGACCATCTGCTTCTTTGGAGTGAAGAAGAGAGAGTTTGGTTTGCCACATCTTGCTTTTCATCCTCGACCTTCCATGAAAGCTTGGTACAGCAGCAAAATGGATTGTTCCTGGCCTGCATTGCGTTTGAGTCGTTTGGGACGACCAGTTGTTTGAAGCAAGAAAAAAAATACACAATGCATTGCACTCTCTGGTGTGTTGAATGTCCTGCTATTCTTCCAAAAAGCTCAAGGTGGCATGCAGAGAAGTCAGGGTCCCATACAGAATGCTGATTACTCTCTTATTCTGTTAGCAACCCTGTGATATAGGTTAAGCTGAGAGACAGTGACTGGCCCAAGATCACCTAGTGAACTACATGGCTGAATGGGGCTTTGAACCAAAGTCTCTCTGGTCCACGTCTACCACTCTGTTTCCACCCTACAATACTGAATAAAACCATCAGTCCAAGAGCAGCCATCAGCTCAATCAGCCAAACTCACAATGCAAGCTGCCAGATATTTGCCACTCTGCTTCCTAGACCAGCTTTCCCCAACCTGGTGCCTTCCAGATGTCTTCGACTACAACTGCCAGTATTTCTGACCCTTGGCCATGTTAGCTGGGGCTGATGGGAAATGAAGTCCAAAACATCTGGAGGGCACCAGATTGTTGAAGGCTGCCCTAAACCATGGCTGCACCAGATAACATGCAACTACTCTGGAATAGGGATCAGAAATTGAGGGCACAATCCTATGCATGTTTAGACAGGGGGAAAAAGTCCTACAACTCCCAGCATGCTGGGAGCTGTAGAACTTTTTTCCTGTCTAAACATGCATAGGATGCACCCTAAATCATTGTTAGCTGATCACGACGAAGGTGCCATCAAAATGGCAAGCATTTGGAAGTCTGTACCATACCGTATGACTTGTACCAATCAGGTTCTGTGTCTCCTGTGTTGTGAGTCTTTCCCTTGAATGTGGAGTGGGGATATGGACATGGAGAACCCAATGACAGCAAGTCACATGGCAAGTACCAACAAAAATTACACACCACATGATGATCACTCAACACAGGGACTCTAAATCTGGCGGCATCCCCACGCCAGCCATCACATTTGCTCCTGCCATAAGCTATATTGAATCTAAGGCTCACTGATATTTTGTGTAATTTCATTTCAGTCACCGTGGCAGCAGTCGGGGAGAATGCCTACCTTTCCTTGCATTGCCTACACATCCATTGGCTACCCCATGAAATTTACAAGTTTCAGAATCATTAAGCTAAGCTTAGAAACACGCTCTCTGTCTCTCTCTCTGTCTCTCTCTCTTTCTCTCACACACACACACACACTAAAATATACACATTATGATAAGATGTAGACATGTCGCTTAGACTTGGGTACCTAAATTGGGGCAGTCAAAGGCTATATATAGCCACCAAGGAACTGCCCTAAACTTTAGCACATGTTGTATACCTGCAGCTCCCTCAGCAATGCAAGAGAGTCTAAAGCAGGGCTCTCCAACCTTGGGTCCCCAAATGTTGCTGGCCTACAGCTCCCAGAATCCCTTGCCATTAGCCATGCTGGCTGGGTATGCTAGGGGCTGTAGGACAGCAACATCTGGGGACCCAAGGTTGGAGAGCCCTGGTCTAGATTCTCCAGCCATAAGAAAAATAAAACGACAGGTTGTTATCCTGTGCACACTTATGTAGCAGTAACAGTTTGTGCCTGCATCTGTCTTTCCTATTGAACTCAGAAAGGCATTTCTGAGTAAATAACGTGTACATGATGAGGCTGTATACAGGGATCAAATAATCCTTGCTTGGAACAACTGCAGTGATTCAGATTTGGAGAAGAAGGCAAAGATAATCCTGCCACAGGTTACACTTTATTGTATTGTATTTATGTAAACCCTATTCACTCCTTCCTCCAAGGAAGTACCTCTTCACACAGCACACGCAAACACATTTTTGTATGTTAAAGGTCTTATATCATGTTTTATCCTGTTGCATTTTAGGGCTTTGATTTCTCTGAAGTGCCCATAAAGCTTTGGCTATTGGGTGGTGGAACAGAAATATAATGAATGACATATAAACTATGGAATTTTCTACCAGAAGATGCAGTGATGGCCACCAATTGGGATAGCTTTAAAGGGGGATTTGGCAAATTAATAGAGGAGAAGGATATCAATGGCTACTAGTCCTGATTGGCTATGTGCTGCCTCCAGTATCAGAGGCAGTATGCCCATGTACTCCAGTTGCTGGGGAACATGGGCGGGAGGGTGCTATGTCCTGTTTGTGGGCTCTCCACAGGCATCTGGTTGAACTAGATAGGCCTTTGGTCCCATCCAGCAAAAATCTTCTTACGTTGTTCTTAGGAACTCATACATAGTCCCGTCCCCCCAGACCCCATTTTATTATCACAACAATTTAGGCTTAGATTAGGCTGACGGTTGGTTACTGACCAAAGGCAAGCTTCACAGTAGAGCAAGAATCTGAACTTGAGTTCCTGCTCTACAGTTAAGACTACCTGCTGTACCACCCCAACTCTGTTATGTTGGTTTCCCCAAGATTTCCCGCTGAGTGACATCTCTTGAGTGAGGACTATATATGCATTTTTCTTCAGTGACAAGGATGGCCCAAGACATTTTGCTGCCTGAGGTGAAGGATAAGATGGCACCCTGCTCCAATTCCACCTGCAGAAGCTGACCAGACTGGCAGTTAAAACTTACTTTGACACTGGTGATGGGACAACAGCATCCTCCACCACACCAGAGGGCAGCAGCAGGCCAGCTTAGTGGGTGCAGGGCAGGCTGCCTGAAACACAGAGTTCTGTCCTCTAAGAAAGGCCAGGCCAGGGGGCTGCCGCCACCACTGTCCCCTCCACACCAACAAGCATCTGCATCTGAGGTGACCACCTCACTCTGCCTAACAGTAGGGCCAGCTCTGTTCAATGCACAAAGGAATTTGTATTATATTTGTGAGTGAACCAAAACAGGGAGCCATTGGCTCGGGTAACATGTCCCGCCAAAGATTACCGTACTCTTACTTTTGACATTTTAATTTCAGCTGTAGATTTCTTCTACTTACAATTTACTTGGAGGCACCACACCTGCACGTTGGCTATCAGCACCCACCATAGTAGGAGGGTGCTAGTTGAATCTTCCAGTATATCATGCTTGGAAATTGGAACCATGTTTGAATAAAATATCTAATTATTACAAGACTGAGACTGTCTTGTCTCAAATTCCAAGGTGAATTTGGAGGTCCTTGCTCAGCCGGAAGATCAAAGGAATGTTTTGGAAAGCAATAAAATAAAAATCAATAAGACTAGTGAAATTTCTCAAAAGAGGTTCCACCCATCCCTCCTCACTCAGATATGTTTGTTCTGAATGGTGCACTGATTAAAATGCTGTCAGAATGATGAAGGGTTAATGTGAGCTTAACATACTGAAGACCATTTATAACACTACCTTTGTGTTTGCCCTTTACTGAAATAAGAGAGAAATGCTTATACCCTAAGGTAACCAAAATGCCAGTTTGGGTCACCTTAAAAATGTGAGGCAGTTCTTGATGAATGATGCACTGCCTGCGCTGTATGCAGTGGGGACATTTGCAGTTAGGGTACACCCATGTGCACATCAGCAAAACATTAATTTTAGGGAAAATAGGAAATTTTTAGTTACCTAGTTAGAGATACAGGAAGCTTTTTGTCATGTTCGTTTTGGAATGTACATCAAATTGTGCAAATGCGTCCATGTATTTTATGTTCTTTTTTTAAAAAAATAATAATGGTGAAAACCATCAATAAACGAAACTCATGTTAATGCCCACAACAACTGAGAAAGAAAATATCCACATCTGTTTGCCTGCCTTTTCCAAAACACTGGGGATTTCCAGCCCGGTCCATTCCTTAGCCTCACTTTGCCTTCCTGTTTCATCTGTCCATCTTTGGCTTACTTTTTCTCCTCAGCAGCAGCCTATGCACTAAGGCGGTGTGGGCCAGGGGCCAGGGCCAGCTCTCGGACTGAGGGGCCCTGAGACAATGTGCCCACTGGTGGGCCCCTCTTCCCTCACTGGGCCGTGGCGGGCTTGCCTGGTGCTGGTGGGCAGCACAGCAGTGCTCTGAGCAATGCCAGGTGGCTGGGTTTCACAGTCAGTTAAATTTCCCACAGTAGTGGCATTTGAGGGCATTGAAGGAAATGCACATGACAGCTCAACCCAGCCTGCCAGGGGGGAAAAATATTAAATGGCTTTCCAGGACAGGCACCAGCTGTGGGTCCCTGTCAGCACCCTGTGGCCCCAGTAGCTGCCCAAGAGTGCCAGATGCCGGTGCCACCCCTGAAAGGGGGAATTCCTTTCTGTCTGTTCCTGCAGGAAAAGATTGGTGCCTTGCAAAGAACGATGCCCAGGAGTACAGGCTCCCTAAATAAACACCTCCAATTTAGATTTTGGCTTCAGCTTCCCCCCCTCCCTGCTTGAACTCTGTCTTCTCAAATCGGGATTGCAGTTTGCTCTTGTTCACTGTTACACTAGCTTCCCATCCAGTGAGGGAAGCTGCAACATGGAGCGCTGTTGTTCTAAATGTGACTTCCTGCTAAGCTGAGGACTGTTTTGTTGCTGGCAAGGACATATTACTAGATCTTTGCATGCTCTTTTCTTCCCAATTTGCTCACACTCATCATGTCTGGATGGCAGGACACAAATCAAAAGCCACCTCTGTTAGAGGTTAGTTTGTGTGTGTGTGTGTGTGCGTGTGAAGCTTCAAAAGACTTACCGGTAGATGAGGTCAATCCTCCAGAATTCTGAGAGAACCTCTCACCGGCCTTTGCCACTTCCCTTTAAGCTCCTGAATTTCCTGCAATGCATAATACCCAAATCTAAAGGGCTCTGCCATGTACATAATTGAGTATTGCTGTAAATCGTTCAGATACTCATTAATACTGGAGCCTTGACCCATAAAGAAGAAGAAGAAGAAGAAGAAGAAGAAGAAGAAGAAGAAGAAGAAGAAGAAGAAGAAGAAGACGACACTTTTACTGTTGTCAGGGCTGGCATTGGGACTCGGCAGTATTGGGCACTTGCCACACCCACATCTCAGCAGAGGGGGCCCTGCCAAGTGCCAACCACCAGGGCCTTTCATCATACTGCTGCTCCTCTTGTCACTGCTAACTGCTCCCTTTGGACCTTTATCTCTGCGCAATTGTGAGGCTTGGGGCCAGAAGCAAAAGAAGAGTAAATGCGTGATTTCAGGGAGGAGGGAGAGGGCCCACTGAGGACATCTTGCCCACCCCACCCCCCAAAAAACCAGGAGCTGGCACTAAGCATCAGCAAATTTTTACAAATAAACCATGGCTAATCCCCCAAGTTCCCTCTTCTTTCTGAGTGTCCATTTAAAATAATAATAATAATGATGATGATGATGATGATGATGATGATGATGATAATTCTGTGAAATGAACAAACAAAAGCATTTTCTACCCATTTTACTTGCTGAAATATGTTTCAGACTGGAAAGAAAAGCACAGAAGGGGTTAGCTTTACACACTGGCCACACAGTGGGTGTGTAGTACATTTACTGTGGATGTAGTTTAGTCCATACTTTATGTGGAGTGAAGGCCAAATTGCACATCTGAACAAACTCTGTGGCCCTGCTGCATTCAGTTGCTGTAGAGGACAAAAAAGTAACAGGAAGTCAGTCTGTTCTTCAACAAGCTAACCTAACAAAAAGGTAAGTTTTTATCATGTTTACAGTCATCTGGTCTCGGGGGTTTCAGAATTTCAGCCTTCTCAACATCCCTATGTGCGAATTGCTTTTGCTTTGTTTTTCAAAGGAGAAAGAAGATTTTGGTAAACTTCCCATATGCGGATTGCAGGATTCTTACACTTTCCTTAGTTAGTTATGAGGTGGCTGAGGTGTGCATGTGAGTGTCCTGTCTTTCACTGTGCAATTATCCCTCTGATGGGTTTCAACCGGCTTCCCCCCATACTTCAATGAAAGCCAAGGAGGAGCTGTCACGTGGTAACTCCTCCCATGGGGCTTTTTCAGATCAAGAAGTGAGGGCAGCCAGGGAGGCTGCAGAGCAATGGAGAGATATGCAATGCAAAGAAAAAAGCACACAGCACCTTTGGCCTCGGTACAACATTAAGGTAAGTTAAAAATAAATAAATTCTAAAGCACCCTCAGAAGGGGACAGAAAAATGGAAACCTCTTTTGCGGGTGGGGGAATGTTTGGGGAAATTGGAGGACAGATTTTGGCACAGCAGTACCTGCTGTATCCCGGTCACAAATACCACAAAAGGCTTAGATTAAAAATAAAATAAAATTGCATAAATGGATCTGGGAGGAGTAGTGGGTAAAGAGAACAGAGAAAGATACGTGGGATATTAAAATTGGTCTTAGTAAACACACACATACACACAGGAATGATTAGTTTCACTGATCATGTGAACATGGTGAATGTGGTGGGATCAAGGTCTGTCCACCATGGCATATTTGGGCTTTCGATTTTAATGCCTTCAGCCAGGCTTGCACCATATTTTCTGGGAACAATAGTAATTCTCATCTAGCTTTGTTTATTAAAGTGTGTTCTCCTCCCTTTTCCATCTCATAAATCCATCTGAGAAAAAGCGGAGAGTAAAATGATCACGCACAGCCATATGTGACTTTCTAAGGGGGATATATGCCATCCAGCAGTGGAAACAGATTTCCTCGTGAAGCTACAGCAACTGCCTGAGCAGAAGTTCTTCCCTTCTTTGCTCACAGCTGCCATCGACACATATAGCCTGGAGGGGCTATCAGCATACAATGCTAAAGATGGTTAAAGACATTAAAAATTATATGATGTGAGCGCCATCTACGCTAGGCGCATGATCAGGAGAGGGAGACGCATTGTGATGCATCGGGCAAAAGAGTTTCTGCTGACATTGCATATTGCAGATCTCGGTCAAAGATGTTTTTAACAGGGCATGAAATATACATCACCTGACAAGCTGTACATAAGGTGTATATGTATTTACTGCAACATATATACAAGTTGCAGATCTGTATATAACTAACATGTTTTCTCCTTTTGGTTTCTGTTGACTCTCCTCTTTTCATTCATTCATTCTTTCTTTTTTTTAATTACTGGTGCTTCGATTGAATTGTGGCTCCTTTGGGAGCATTCATCACCAAATGTGATGATAGGGCTGATCATATGAGCGGTCTTTTCAGCGTTTGGCTTTTTACATTCCCTGCACTGTGCTGGATATCCCTCTTGTGCCTCCGGACTGCCAGCATTTGTCTCTTCATGGGCTCTGTTAGGCTAAATAATAAATATCCCACTTAGAGGAAGGTTGTAAATCTTGCCACAAGGCTGGGACAAGTTGCATTTTTGCACTGGGCGACACTGGTGCTTTGTAAGTCTATAATTTACTTGTGGAGGCAGAAAATGGACTACATGCTAACCAAACGCTTTAATAAGGCATGCTGGTTATTTGTTATGGATCACATGTGATGAACTCCGGAGTGGGTGAAGTTACTGCAGTAGCCCATTTCTAACAGGATGATTTACAGAAGTGGTTTCCTAATTTCTGTGCATTATGTGGTCATTTGTTCTAGATCTTGTCTCAGATTTTTGTCTGAGCGCTCACTATTCACAGAGACTCATTTCACCAAACCGTTTCTGCGGTGAATTTTTGCATGCTTAGATGTAATGCTTGGAATTAAGAAGCTGCCACCCTGATCACCTACAGAAGTGAAGGGAGGCTGCGAGTGTGATCCTATGATCCCTGGGAGAATATTCCAGGGTCATGGGATTTTTCAGGTCCCCCTCCTTGGCATAATTCATTTCCTTCTCATTGGGAACAATGGGGGGGGGATTTTTTTCTTTAAAAAGATAAAGTGGCATAAAAGACCAAATAAAACGGGGTGGGGGGAAAGCAACCACCGCCATCTTCTGCTCTGCTGGCATGAGTTGGCAGGTCAAGGGTAAAGGTGGTTCCTCCACCTTGGTTTCTTCCTTCCCCAATAGGATTGCTCAGTAAATGCCTTCCCTTATGGTGGGAATTATGAGGCAGTGGGGACACAGGGGTTTGCTAGGTCAGCACTATCCAATGTCGTATTTCCCAACTGGCCAGCATCACCCACAGAGGCTGCATTGGTGCCCAAGACTCAGCAGCCACACGCAGGGATGGAGGAATCAGTCAATTTCAGTTTCTCTCAGTTTCTCATTTTTTCCACTCTTATGTTCGGTTTGTTCTCACCTTTGAGAGTTTTTTTTTTTTTTTTTAATATTGTAAGCATGAAAATGTGTAAGCATTTTTGGGTGCATTTATTTATTTATTTATTATATTTATTAATCGCCCATCTGGCCGGTCACCCGGCCACCCTGGGCGATGTACAATCAAAATACAATAAAACAATACAATAAAATATAATAATAATTAAAGCAATATAAAAAGTTCTTTTAAAAACCTAAACCACCCCATATTCCCACCTGAACAGCCATGTTTTTAATGCACGGCGGAAGCTCATCACGGAGGGGGCATGGCGAAGGTCACTAGGGAGGGAGTTCCATAATGTGGGGGCCGCCACAGAGAAGGCCCTCTTCCTAGTCCCCACCAGCCTGGCTGCTCTGGAGGCACCATTTATTCTCCTGATAAATGGATTTTGTATGTAATTTTACCTAATATACACACTTTTTGCAAACTATTTCCCTAATATAATGCATTCTAATGTTATTTTCATCAAGGTACACATTTTTGTGTGCACTTTCCCCTAATTGATGCATTTTTGTATTCATTTTTTGACTGGAGAACTCCATTGCAAAATTTGGAGAAGTGCAAATTTCAAAGGATAAACTGAGTTTCGGTTCATACATTGGTTCAAAAGTGTGAAGCTAGGGAAGTGAACCAAACAACTTCATCCCCCATCCCTAGGCACACACCTGCATAGTGCATTTTGTGGATTTGGTTTCATTGTTTAAGTCAGTGTTCTCCAACCTTGGGTCCCCAGATGTTTTTGGCCTACAACTATGCTGGCTGGGGCATGCTGGGAGTTGTAGGCCAAAAACATCTGGGGACCCAAGGTTGGAGAACACTGGTTTAAGTATTTTAGGCTGCAGTGTTATACTTACCTGACAGTAAGTCCTTTTTAACTCAGTGGGATATACTTCTGACTAGATATACAAAAGATGGCACTGTTGTTGAAGTAAGCAGCTTTGAATTTCTTTTTTTGTGGGGGGAAAACAGGATATAAGTTTTTAAAAAATGAATAAAATTAGTGCTAACTTCTCAGCTCCGTGCCTTTGCTGCCACCTTCACCACATGCAGCTAAGGATGATGGGTCACTCTCCGATTGGGATGCTTGAGGAATTTGATCTTTGCAAACCCCTATATGAAACTACCTGGTCCACACTCCTGGGAATGTCCTGCAGATCAGAATGTAGCAATCCACTGGATTTCACACTTCTATGAATCTTGAAGTGCAGTTCTCAACTCAAAAAAAGTATCAAAATATGCATTTAAGTATGCGTTTTAAGAGAGAGAGAGAGAGAGAGAGAGAAATACATTTAAGTACATATTTTGAGAGCAAATATACATGAAAATACATTGCATTCTAACATACCACCTCATCAGCCGCCGCTGCATTCACATTACAAATGTTATGTGAATGCAAGAGTCTTTATTTCCCACTTCCTGACAGATGTAATTTCCCCCACATTTTCAAGGATATAGTAAATAGCCATTCCCTGAGAACTGCTTTAACCTTTCTGTGGCAATTGTGTTTGCATGCAGCAGAATACTGGTGTAACCTCAGTGTTTCTAGTGGTAAAAATGTAAATGAAAGGACACATATTCACACTCAAGCACAGACCCTGAAGGGCCTTGATTGGACACCTCTTCTGGGTGTGTTTCTGCTGCCTTTTTAGGTGCAAACGTGTGCCACCCCACACTCTGCAGGCAATGGAAGCTGGTGGTTCCAATGTCAGTGGGGCTGTGTATCCACACAGGATTTTTACTCTGAACTTTTAAGGAGCTATCCATGGGGCCAAACCCTAGCCCAGTGATGGCGAACCTTTTTGAGCCCGAGTGCCCAAACTGCAACAAAAAACCAACTTATTTATTTCAAAGTGCCAACACTGCAATTAAACCTGAATACCAAGGTTTTAGTTTTAGAAAAACAACTCATACAGTTGCATGCTGTATGATGGTAAAGACCTCAATGGGGACCATGATGAGCCCTTGTCAGTCAGGATAGACAACACTGGACTAGATTAACAAACAGTCTGACCTAGTAGAAGGGAGCATCCAGTGTTCCTTAGGAGGCTGCAGTATACTGGCTCAGAGTATTTGAACATCTAGCCATAGGGCGACAGACAGTTGTCTATCATGCAAAAAATGTGTAGGATAGATACCTTGTAGTGACTTTCCTGCTTCAAAAATGACTGGGAATTGGTCTGAGATGTCCTGAAGTTTGTGTTTATGGGATCATTCTATTATAGATAATGGTGTGCAATCATTTCAGCATTGAAATGACACCACATGAAATTGGACTGCCAAGGAAGAAGAGTCTGTTTGCCTTGAATGGCTTTTTCAAGTTTAGGAGATATCCTTAAAAAAAAAAAAAAAAAAAAGGCTATACCCAAATCTTCAGCATGGATTGGGTGCTCTAAAGGAGAGCCCGGGATGGAGAGGAGAACCAGGGCCAATCCGCACATCTTTCTTGCTTTCCCATGGTGGGATCTCATGACCGGGGCAAGAAATAATGCTTACTCTGGTATCTTCTGGACAAGAAGGAACTAAGCATTGAAGAAATGGTACCCAACAACAACTGCAGTGGGTGTGGTTGCCACTATTGTTGCCAGGACAATATCCATAGGTGGTGGCTGTAAAAAAATAAATAAATGATGTGGGGACATGATTTCATGAAACCTTTCTCCTCCACCCCCAGGTTCAAGCTGAAAGAGTTCCCAAAAAGAAACCCAGTTCTAAACTTGTTTACAAAGGAACCATGTCATTCGCTGCACCCATGTGGGTCCTTCATGCACACATTTCCACAGTAGCATGGGAAGTCATGCCCTCATGATGCTGTGTGTAAATACAAATCACTCCTCAAAGTGCGGCTAGGGACGTGCCTTGGAAAGGTAGTCAGCAGAAGACATTTTGGGCAGGGGGACATTCAATTATACATTTTAGAATTACCACCTTGATGCCATTCCTATTTCTGAAACTCTACTGAGGGGTGCTGAAGAGGCAGGGCCCACCAATGGCCTCTGCGAGTCAGATGCAGAGCCTCAGTGGGCTGGATTAGGCCTATGGGCCAGAGCTTTTGCACCCATGCTGTACCCCTAAACCCTTTGTTACCAATATGGGCTACAATCCTATGCACACTTACCTAGGAGCAAGTCTCACTGAACTCATTGAACTTCTGAATACATGTGTCTAGGAGTGCCCAATTTCCAGATGGACAAAGTACCTTGAAATGGCTACTTTTTCAATGACTTCCCTGTTTATGAGGTGTTCGGTGGCTGTCTTATTCCTGAAACAGAGCAGAAATGGAATCCACTTTCCCTTAACTCTGAGAAAGAAGTAAAGTGCATCACCCCATTGAAAGGGTAGACAAGACAAGATCTCAAGACAAGATCTTGAGCCAAGAGGAATTGTGGCTTTGAAGACTCACCCCTGAAAACTGTTTAGCATCAGCACATTGGTAAGCCAAGAACTGCAGTGGCTGTGGGGGCACATCTGCCCGCCACAATATATAAGAAGTGCTTGGACATTTGGATTCTCTCTCCATTTTTGTATGGACATATCAAGATGTACCCAAAGTTCAGGACTGGCCTGTTGTAGAAACATATCTATGTCCCTAATTGATTCCATAGGCATTCAGCTCAGTGCTGGTTCTGTTGGTGGGAGTATTCCCTACAGCAGTGTTCTCCAACCTTGGGTCCCCAGATGTTTTTGACCTACAACTCCCAGCATGCCCCAGCCAGCATAGCTGGCTGGGGCATGCTGGGAGCTGTAGGCCAAAAACATCTGGGGACCCAAGGTTGGAGAACACTGCCCTACAGGATCTTAGGGCAGGGCAGGGAGTGGAGAACATCTGTCTGTTGGTGACCATATTCCCTCAGGGGTAATCAATTGGAGGTCACATACTGATGGTGGGTGGGGGCCAGGGACAAAAGTGGGTGGGACACCCCTTTTCTCTCTCTTTCTGCCTCCCCTTCTCTCTCTCCCTCTTCCCCCCTCTTTTCCCCTCTTCCTCCTTGCCCAGGCTGCCAGGTGAGGGACAGATCACACTGGCCAAATCTCTGAACTGATCCCTTGCAAAGGACTTTCCCCACCCTTTCCATCACTCCATCCATTTTAGATGTTCCCCCTTTTCCTCTTCCTCCTGCCTTCCTTCTCTGCCTCTGAGCTCCCCCCATCTGCATGAAATTAGGCCAAGGGCCACCTTGGGCCCCTCAGGTCACACGTGGACCTCAGGACACAGGTCTCCCTGTCCACACACCTGTCTTCGGGCATGTTCACAGTGACACAGAAGTCCGCAGCGTGTCACTTATGTGGATGTTGTTAATGTGAGGTGGAAAGCAGAAGAAGAGAGGCAACTTAAAACCAAATGCATGTTCTCATCAATATTATATAGGTTCTACGTTTGAATTACAGGCATAAGAAGTGCAAGAACTGATTTAAGTGTCATTTGTGAAACAGCCTCCATATGTTTATACGGTTTCTTACTGCTGCAGTTTAAGACAATAAAAACCCCAAATATCATTAAAAAATCAGCTACGAGAATGTACTAACAAACTGGGCCACCAAACAAACATTGTGTACATTTTAGTGGTTTTGTCATTTTGGATTTAAAGGGCGGAACAGAACAGGATGTTTCCCATAAAAATAAAACCATTGTTGAAGTTACTGCCATAAACAACTACTGGGCACACGTGGGACTGCTTTGCCCCCAACAGACGTGCCAGGATTCATGTACTGCACTCTCTTACTGGCTGAGGCATCCTCACAACAAATGGGGCATGGTTATTATTAATAATATTGTGGGTAAGGCAAAATGTATGCACTTTAAGTTAAAAGTATGAAACTTGGGACGCTTCCACATTGACTGATAAGGAACATTTATATTTTATTTTTTTTAAATGCATTCCAGTAAGCAATGCCATCTGGCGAGCTGGATACTGAAAAATATGTGGTGATTTTAGGAAGCATTTATAAAAATCGGTAGTCAGGACTGGTTCTCTCAGAGTTGTTATCCTGTGTCAACAACCCCTGCCTACCTAGATGAAAGAAAATCAAGGTGTTAACAATCACAACCCAGTGGTGGTTCCACATAGACCTATGGCCTGACTGGAGTCCACCCAGAGAAGAGCCTTCAGTGTAGCAACTCCGTTTCTCTGGAACTCCCTGTCTCTGGAGGTCAGGCAGGCTCTGACGTCGTATTGTTTTTGGTGCATCCTGAAAACACTTTTATTTCAGGAAGCCTTCCTGAACTAACCAGCCATGGTTTAATTGATTTTGTTTTTAACATATTGTTTTATTCTTTCATCTGTTTTATCTTTTATTGTTCACCGCTCCAAAATCTCCATGCCGGAATATGGGGCAGGATATAAATCTTGTAAATAAACAAATATTTCAAGCTATTTGGTGTGTCTCTGTGACACTGTGACCAGGGCTGGCCCTAGACCAAATGATGCTTGAAGCAAGCATGCCCGTATCCATTTGTTCAAATTTTGAATAAGTAAGTATGTACATGTCATACTTCTCCCCTATTGGGACAATAACAAGAGTCACTCAGGGTGCAGAGTTAATTAACAGCTCTCCATGCATCAGAAAACCTTGGGTGCAAATTGGGGTCACAAAGGTGGGGTGGGCATGTTGCCTAGTAGCCAGGTGGAGCCAAATAAGTTTCCTTTTAGCCTGGGTTTCTTGTGTATATAAAAGACTAGCATGTTCAGTATGTTTTGTAGTAGTGGCTTCACTACTGCCTTGGTCAGCTCTCTTGACGTATACATATGGCTGCTTAGTTGTTGGATTAGTGCTACCCCAAATTGATGCCAGTTGTTCCCATATTATCTGCTACTCCTGTGCCTTTGTTTGTTTGTTTTGTCTTTCCCTTCAGTTAGTCACAAGAACAATCCCAGCCAACTAGGTATCATATAGTGAATGTGATAAACACTATATAACCAAGCAGATTTGGCTGTGTACTGATGTCACTGAGGACAAGCAAAGCCAATTCTGTGTATGACAATGCTTCCTGAATAGCCAGGCACCTATGAGCCCTGAAAATTGCCAGAAAGGGGGAGTGATATTTCTACCATGCTAAAAAATATCTAGACCCACTCCTACTTTGCTGTATTAAATTGTGTGCATGTGTTAGCGGGGGCGGGTGGGCTGCATTTTAATTGTAGTTTGCTACTTTTAACTATGTATGGTTAATCTCCCTGCACTTTCCCCCCCAATGAAATGTGCCACTGTAGGAACCTATATAGATCCTAAACTGAAATGAGATCAGGAGTGATTCAATAAATGAATCCTTAACTGATTTAACAGATTAAGGACCTGGATGAAGATGGCTCTAGGTGGGAGGGGCCCTGGGCAATGTCTCATCGGTGGCTCTCTTCCATCAGAGGGCCCTGGAGCTCCTATGGCTGTGGTGGCAGTACTCCAAGCAGTGGCATCTGGGTCTATCCACCCTTTTACATACCCACAATCCCCCAGAGTGATACTAGGTCAGGGCATTGTGGGAAATTAAAAGGGTGGATAGATCCAGCCACCTGATGCTGCTCAAAGTGCTGGGCCAGACAACAAATTGTGTGTCTGTGTGTGTGTGTGTGTGTGTGCATGGGGCAGGTAGGGAAGGCATCAGTAATATGTCCTGCCAGGGCACTGCTGCCTGGCAGCTGCCCAAAGATAGCAGCTACTGGCACCCGTCCTGCCTGAATAGAAAGTGCCAGACTTGAATGCACCCCAGTTAAAACCACAGGAAGTTTGAGAGCCAAACTTCACAAGCCTTTGACGTTTACAACAAATTTGCTTGGTTAAATATAGTGAAACTGGTGCTGCAATGTTCCTTTCAGTGAAAGACCCAATGGCATCAATGAGAATTCAGCCTGCATCAGACCCAGTTGCTAATAAGTATTATGGCTGGACCTTTCCTATTGATCGCCATGCAGTCCTGTTGCAGAATGCGGCCAAGGTTCAGGAGTCACCTTGCCAGATATTCCATTTAATGTACACGCTGACAACTTGTCATAAAACACCAAGTAGCTACATCAGCAAGCAGCTGGTGCAATGGAAATGCTGAAGACCTGAACCAAAGTTTCTGAGTTTATCTGCAATTCTCACAGTAGCCGATGGGAAGATGAATTTTTGCAGCAATGCTATATTATTGTGAGCTATCACTGTTGTAATGCAAAGTATTTTGGGGTGCTTGGTGCTGAATGGTAACTAAGACCCATTTGCTTTACAGAAGTTCTACATAAGACATACATAATACACACAGCTGCCTGCATTTGGGGGGGGGCTCTCCTTGGGGGCATGGCTATGGGAACGGTCGTGCTGAGTGCCTGCACATCAAAATTTTCCACTACACAGCTGGCCAACCATTGCTTTAGAGTGGGCAGAGCCTGAGAAACAAACCTGTCGCTAGGATGACATAGGGCTAAGTGACCTGTCAACGCAGGGCTGATTTTCACAAATCAGATCAGGAGGACCATTGCATGGAGTGGGCAGAGGGATTTAAACCTTTCCCTCCTGCTGCAGTCCCAATCAGGATTGTGGTGGCGGGGTACGGATCTGCAGTTGGCCTTGCCAAAAGAAGAAAAAAGAAAAAGAAAAACCAAAGTCCAATTGAAATTATTTCGGCAATGTGAATCGCAAGCACGGGGGTACCAATCAGGAGGACAGCAGTGGAGGGCAAAGGGTTAAAGCCTCCTACTCCCATAGGGTCACACGCCCCATCTCCACCACTGGCAATTTGTGAAAAACAACCCTGCCTGCACTCAAGGACAGAACTACATGATTAAAGTGTAGTTTGGCTCTTAAGCTCTCGATTGGCTCCAGACCATCAGTGGAGCAACATGCCAAGCACGTCGCTTTGGGGAGCTTTATAGACAGTCTACTCCCTGCCCAGCTTAATAGGAAGCTGACGTTCTGCACTCATGCCTAGCTTTGCCAGTATTACCCCCCTCCAGCTTACAGCCTGGAACAGGACACCTGCAGGGGTGTTCAACTTTCCCTTCCTCTTTTTCTTCCTCATGGAGGAGAAGGCCATCGGTGGCTACTAGTCCTGATTGGCTATATGCTTCCTCCAGTATCAGAGGCAGGATGCCTAAATACTCCAGTTGCTGGGGAACATGGGCAGGAAGGTGCTGTTGCATTCCTGTCCTGCTTGTGGGTTTCCCGTGGGCAGCTGGTTGGCCACTGTGTGAACAGAATGCTGGACTAGATGGACCCTTTGGTCTGATCCAGCAGGGCTCTTCTTATGTTCTTATGTTTTCTCACATATCAGGTGGTTTTCTTCATAATATAAGCAGACACACACACACACACACACACACACATAAATAGTACATACAATAAAATCCTATGCTATTCATATTTGCTCCAGAAAAAAAATGAAATTCCCATGGAATGCATTTTGTCCAAGATTAGCACAGAGATCAAAGTTGGAGTTGAATTAAAGGCCATTTCACACCTTGTGCAGAGGCAAATCTGGGTTTGCCAAGACGTGTACATTCAAACGGGAGGCCCTGAGCGCTTGACCCCATGCACTCTGTGGCTTATCCAGCCCTGCCTGCTGTAGCTGAGTTTCAAGTCATGACTCTTGAGGATCGGCCTCATGCTGGCAATATTTAATCATGACCAAATTGAGTCAGTTGCTGAATCAAGATAATCCATCTTTTAAATGGAAAACTGACATGATTTTCCATCAATAGCCACTAATAAAGCATACTTCATCTGCTAATTCAGTCTTTGGTTGCAAAGTGCCCCTTATGGTGTATAAAAATATTGAATCGATAGCAAAATGGTATGTAAAAATGAAGACGAGCTATCAGAAATAGGGGGAAAGACAGCTTCAGATGTCTCCCCCCCCTTTTGTAAACTGGAGTCAGATTTCTACTTCCAAAAAGCTCAACCCAATGGCTCAGCCGGGACTTGAGCTATTAGAAAAATGCAGGTGTCGTACATTTCTCAGAGGGGAAGAATGTGTAACTTTCCACCTGCATGGAGGTATTGTTTCAAATTTTTTAAAATAAATCCTCCTGCCACCCTTTCATGTTTTCAGAAACCACCTAGAACACATGCTCTCCCCCAATGGTGCAGAGAAAGAACGAAAAGAAAGAGAGAAAGAGAGAAGGAAGGAAGGAAGGAAGGAAGGAAAGAAAGAAAGAAGAAAGAAAGATAGATCCTAACTGGTGGGATGTCAATACTAGAGGGTGGTCATCTAGGAATTCAGAGTGCTGAAGATAGATAGGAGTCCCAGTTGAATAGGACTGCAGCTTAGAAGGGCAGGTCTAGCAGAGGCCTATGTAAGACTTCAGAGACAAGCAGTCAAAGGCTCAAACTACATGTGCTGTTGGCAGACCTGTTTCTTTAAGGCTGGGCCTGTCACAATTATGAAGGAGCAAACGAGGTGTGCGGTTGAGAGTAGATAGATGCACCTTCCCCGCTCCCTCCCTCCTGGGGCTCATGTTGCCACATAACATAACATTCTGGCCATCTCCAGAACTCCCCCCCCAAAAAAGACTCAGAAGCAGGCCTAGCAGGAAGAAAAGTGTCAGAGGAACAGACTACAGGGAGAGAAACCACAACTGTGAAGGGGTACACCTGTGCATCCTTTTTTTAACTCTAAAAAATGGATGGAGACACAGCCAGGCTAATACAAATGTTTTCCACTGGTGCATGTTGTTTAAGCCACGGAGACTGAGAAATGGACAATAAAGCAGTTCTATCCAATTGACTCCTGACGTGGAGGTGTTGGTGGTCAGGTGGGAAAGACCTGCTGGAAGCCATCAGAAGCTTCTATACCGTTCTTATGATTCAGGGCCAGGCTACACATTATTTGGTCCATGCGGAATGCTCCTTTCCTATATGTGCCTGCAGTGACTAGTGTCCAGTGTAGCTTTCCATGTGGTTCTTCTTTCTACCCCAGCGTTGTATGTTCCTGCACCCTTTGCTGGCAGGGAAACTCTCCGGGCAACCAAGATGTGATGCTTGCCCTGGAGATCTCCTTGCTTAGAAGCTTCATTGCACTGGTCCTGGTACCTCAACCTCACGGGGAGTTGTGCAGCAAAGAGCCTCAGTTACCAAACTGGTGTCTACTTCCAACAGCCAGGACTGCGTGATGTCGGAGAAATCCGCAATGGATTAAAAGGATTCCAACCTATGGATTCCACAGCAGACTGGCTTTTTCCGAGCCATGTGCATTCTGCAGACTTGAGGACTGTTTTTTTTTCACTCGGGGGGGGGGGAGATTTGTGCTAATTCACATTAAGTAATGTGTATTAGCACCAGTGCACATTCGTGCTAATGCAAATTAGCACAAGTAGAGCAAAATTCTTCTAAAAAAATAAAATAAAATCTGATTCTGTTAATGAGCAGGGGACAGAATGCAAGATGCCTGACAATCCATGACACACAGATTGAACAGATTTTACAAAATCCGTACATCCCCTACCTACAAGTTCTTCTTGGCCAAAGACAAAGAAGTTCCATCTTTTGGTATACAATCATAGAAAAGTAGAGTTGGAAGGGGCCTACCAGGCCATCGAGTCCAACCCCCCTGCTCAATGCAGGAATCCAGGTCAAAGCATCCCCGACAGATGGCTGTTCAGCTGCACCTTGAATGCCTCCAGAGTGGGAGAGTCCACGACCTCCCTAGGTAGTTGGTTCCATTGTCTTATTGCTCTGACAGTCAGGAAATTTTTCCTGGTGTTTAGGTGGAATCTAGGTTCATGTAACTTGAGCCCATTATTCCGTGTCCTGCAAACTGGGATGATCGAGAAGAGATCCTGGCCCTCCTCTGTGTGACAACCCTTTAAGTACTGGAAGAGTGCGATCATATCTCCCCTCAGTCTCCTCTTCTGAAGGCTAAACATGCCCAGTTCTTTCAGTCTCTCCTCATAGGGCCTTGTTTCCAGTCCCTTAATCATCTTTGTTGCCCTCCTCTGAACCCTCTCCAGTTTGTCTACGTCCTTCTTAAAGTGTGGTGCCCAGAACTGGATGCATAACTCAAGATGAGGCCTAACCTGTGCCAAGTAAAGGGGAATTATCACTTCACGTGATTTGGAAGCCATACTTCTATTAATGCAGCCCAAAATAGCATTTGCCTTCTTTGCAGCCACGTCGCATTGCTGGCTCATATTCAGTTTGTGATCTACCACAATTCCAAGATCCTTCTCACTTGTAGTATTGTTGAGCCAAGTGTCCCCCATTTTGTAACTCTGCATTTGTTTCCTTTTCCTAGGTGCAGCACTTGGCATTTATCCCTATTACATTTAATTCTGTTGTTTTTGGCCCAGCGCTCCAGCCTATCGAGATCTCTTTGAATTTTGTTTCTGTCTTCCAGAGTATTAGCTGTTCCATCCAACTTTGTGTCATCTGCAAATTTGATAAGCATTCCCTGCACCTCCTCATCCAAGTCATTAATAAAAATGTTGAAGAGCACTGGGCCCAGGACCGAGCCCTGTGGTACCCCGCTCGTTACCTCTCCCCAGTTTGAGAAGGAACCATTGATAAGCACTCTTTGAGTCCGATTCTGTAGCCAATTGTGGATCCACCTGATAGTTGTTCCATCTAGCCCACTCTTAGCTAGCTTGCTAATCAGGATATCATGAGCCACTTTGTCAAAAGCTTTGCTGAAGTCCAGATATATAATGTCCACAGCATTCCCACAGTCCACAAGGGAGGTTACCCGATCAAAAAATGAGATCAGATTAGTCTGGCAGGATTTGTTCTTGACAAATCCATGCTGGCTTCTAGTAATCACTGCATTGTTTTCAAGGTGCTTGCAGACTGACTTTTTTAAATAATCTGCTGCAAAATCTCTCATCCAGCCCTGCCCCAGGCCTTGACCATCACCTAACCCTAACCCCATGATGTTTATTTTAACACCTGTAATGGAAAAGGAGCCCCACCGAAATAGGAGTCACCAGCTTTCCCTGCATCCTGGTATGGAGAGCCCTGCTGGATTAGACCAAAGGAGCATCTAGTCCAGTATCCTTCTTACCACAGTGGCCAACCAGAAGTTTCTGGGAAGCCCATAAGCAGAACATGAAGGCAATAGCACCACCCTGCTGTCGGTCCTCGATAGCTGGCACTCTGCCTCTGAATATGTCCTCATGGTTAGCAGCTGTTGGTAGAGCTATCCTCCATTAATTTGCCTAATCCATCTAAACAAGAAGAAGGTGGCATGTAGGTAGTCCCTCAGGGCAGGACTAACCATTGTATAAATATAATAAAAATATATAAATAAATAAATAAAAGGCGGCACTTTGTCATGTTCATCCTCCCCCACCCCCATAATGTCTAGTCCAACAGGCCCCAAATATTGCTGTAATTTCCCCATCTCTGCCAGAACCATCGAGTGATATGGAGGAGGAGGAGGAGGGAAGGGCATGTTGTAGTGACATGAAGGAAAACAGGGTAAGCCTGAACTAGGAGTGTGACACAGGGCTGCCAGTTTTTCTGGCAGTCCCTGTTTCAATTGCTGTTGTTTTGTGACATGCCATTCCCCTCCAAAACTCCTGGCTGTCCATTTGCACCATTCCAAAGATGCGCCTCTGTGGCCGTTTTCTGGCTGCCGGTTGAGAACGCGAGCGGAGAGAAGCTGTTGTGGGAAGCAGCCACTAGAGATATTATTTCAACAAGGAGGATGGAAAACTAGTATTAGGTGATAGAAGACGATACAATTTTGGGATGCTTTGTTCAGCCGGCTTTTATTTTCTAATGTTTTGACTCATTGATTTGATGCCTCTCCATTATGCACATGCTTCTGCAGACGTTTCCGGCAATGATTATGCTTTCCATTGAGCGAGTGAATAA
Organism: Shinisaurus crocodilurus; assembly: GCA_021292165.1. Lineage (NCBI taxonomy): Eukaryota > Metazoa > Chordata > Lepidosauria > Squamata > Shinisauridae > Shinisaurus > Shinisaurus crocodilurus. Next base: position 419,302 of record JAHFWL010000076.1, on the reverse strand, counting down.
AACCACTGCAGAAATTGCCATTAGAGATCACAGGATCATTTGCAAATCATTGTCTTTCAAACTGAAGGAATTCTATTGAGAGACTTGCCAACTCCACCCCCTCCCCTCATTTTACTGTGGAAGCTCCTCTACAATCCTGCTATTCCTGGAGGAGGAGGAGGAGGAGGAGGAGGAGGAGGAGGAGGAGGAGGAGGAGGAGGAGGAGGATTTTAACCAGAACAACCATTCAAAGTGTAGGACTTGTATTTTGCCAGTGGCAATGTGGTCTCAATTCCAATGTTGCTACGAGAGAGCAGCTCCCTATGACTGGAACAAAGCCACATCATGACACATATGTGGGAGAATATCTCTAAAATGGAAACCATTATTCTACCATTTTCTGTGGGTTTTTATAGTGAATATTTCCCAAATATTCTCTGGAGCTGTTAATAAGAGCCAGGGATTCAGTGGAAATTCGATATTCAGCATCAGCATTTGACACTGACTGGGTTCAGACAACATGGTCACCCACACTCAAGGGCTGAGTATGGCTTGAGTGTGGGTTGTTGTTGAACCATGGGTTGTTGTCGAAACATGGGTTATTGTGTTGTCTGAACCCAAACGTCTTAACAAACCATAGTTTGTTAACCATGAACAATCCATGAAGAGAACCCATGGTTTGTTGTTGGGTTGTGACCTGTGGCTTGTTCATGGTTAACAAACCATGGTTTGTTATCGCAGCTGGGTTCAGAGAACACGATAACTCACATTTCAACAACAACACACGGTTCAATGACAACCCACGCACAACCCTTGAGTGTGGTTTAACCTGCTGTCTGAACCCACACACTGAATGATTACTCAGTCAGTAGCAGTCACACACTTTTGGCAGTATTGCATATGCAGGATCAATCACTATTTGACAGCATCTGAGAGCACAGTACAGGAATCGGTGTTTGGCAGTATCTGGCAATTGACATGCAGTAGCAGTTAGTACAATTTTTGTACTAACTTCATTTATGGAACATTCCTTTGAATAGGCAAGAAGCAAACCCAAACCCAAAATCTTGACATTCTCATTGTGATGACAAATGCCTGTTCCAAATTTCAGGTATGAAGTTAGATTAGAGGAACATTGTTTCAAAGAACAATGTAGATTGCCTCATTTAAAAAAAAAATTACTGAAATGTAAATGTTATCAAGATTCCATTCAGCTCTACACTTCTTCAAATCTCTCCATACTGCACACCTGAACCCCAGTCCTTATCATCCAAGGGTGATGGCGGCAGCCTTTAACCAGGCGAGCTGCTACATTCTGTACCAGCTGCAACTTCTGAACCGTCTTCCAGGGTAACTCCATGTAGAGCACATTACAGTAGTCTAGGCGAGAGGAGACCAAGGCGTGAACCACATTTATTTATTTATTTATTTATTTATTATATTTATCAATCGCCCATCTGGCCGGTCACCCGGCCACCCTGGGCGATGTACAATTAAAATACAACAAAACAACACAATAAAATATAATAATTAAAACAATATAAAAAATTCTAATTAAAAACCTAACCCACCCCATATTCCCGCCTGAACAGCCATGTTTTTAATACACGGCAGAAGCTCATCACGGAGGGGGCATGGCGAAGGTCACTAGGGAGGGAGTTCCACATCCCACATTTCCCCCAATACTGGGACTCAAGGCATCTTTACAACATTAAAACTTGTACAATTGTGAGCTTTTTTTCTTTTCATATGAAAATCCATGTGTATTTCCCCAAATGCACACATCGATTGTGCACATCTTCCTCCCTAAAGCATGCCTGTGCACATTTTTTTCATGAACATTTTCCAAATGTATGCATTTTTTTAATACATTCTTTGTTCTACGAATTGCATTTCAGGAATGGAAATGGACGGTCTTCGACCACAGATGGCGTTCGGGTCCATGTTCCGATAGGCGCAAAGTGTTGGACTGGGACTCGGGAGATCCGGGTTCTAGTCCCTGCTCGGCCATGAAACTCATTGGGTGACTTTGGGCCAGTCGCGGACCCTCAGTCTAATCTACCTCACAGGGTTGTTGTGAGGATAAAATGGAGAGGAGGAGGAGGATTATGTAAGCTGCCTTGGGTTCCTTGCAGGGAAAAGGCAGGGTATAAATATAATAAATAAAATAAATAAATGAATGAATTTCTCATACATCCCTGGTTGGAACAGTGTGCAGGCAGAACAGCAGGTGAGTCAGTAGGGTGGCTAGCAGGATAGCAGATTAGAGGGGAGGCAGGGAACCAGGCTGAGACACCAGGGGAAGAATTAGGGCCTCTATGCTCGGAGTATGCTGAGGGATGTATGAAAAATTTATTTCAGTTCATTTTTTTTTATCGGGATTTTCCCATTTTGCACCTTTCGGATCAAACATGCACTCAGACACAATCTGCAGTCAAAGTCCGTGCATTTCTGAACTCACAATGTGATTCACGAACCCAACAAATTGCATTTGACAATGTGCATACATTTTAAAAATGCACATGAAAAACTGTACTTTTGGAAAATGTGCACATAGACACTTTAATCAATGGGAGAAGAATGTGTACATTTCAAAGATGTGCACAATTGATGCAGGTGTTCAGAAAAATATGCACAAAATATGCATGGATTTTCATGCAAAAAGAAAAAAAAGCAAAGCTCAGAATCAGATACGGACTTGAATGAGAATGAGCTTCGAGATGGAATTCCGAGAGCTTTGGCGAGCTCAAACTGTGCTGAGTTGCACATCTGTAGCTCAGAGTCTCTCAATACCTGTTGCTGGGGAGGAATAATGGTAGATAGCTATTGCTTTCAAGCCCTGCCTGGGTGCTTCTCAGAGCCATCTGGTCAGCCTTTTAGGAAACAAGATTATGGTGGACCATGTAGAGCTTTGGTCTGATTCAGCAGGGCCCTTCTTGTGTTTTAGGTAGCTACATATTAAGGTATGGGTCTAGCTGTTGCCCAGGCCTGATCTGGAAGTGTTTAGAGCCAGGCCATATCTGAAGGATTCATAATCAGAAGACTCTCTGGGGTGCAACCTTTTTAAGAAGGTGTCACTGTCCATGTTGTGAACTCTAGTGGCTCCATACAAGAGGCACCATGGCACAGATCATGAAGCTTCTACGTGGGAGTCCTTCTGACACACCTAGGTAGGTCTGCTTTTGCAAACAGAAGCAGATTGGCTATCAGGGGTTGCTTCCAGAGGAGCACTTAGACCAGTGACCAGGTCATCAGGAATTGTAGGTCCATGGAAGTCATTGGGAATTGTAGTTCCATGGAAGAGCACATGCCCCTCATGGGGAAAGTCAAAGGTTCAGTTCCTGGGGTCTCTAAGTAGGGCTGGAGAAGACCCCAGAGGCAAAACAAAACTGAGCTAGAATAGATCAGGAGTGTTGAACCTCTTTCACCATAGGGCCAAATTCAGTTTTGGAGAAACTGTTGGTTGTTGCAGGGCCAAGGGCAAAAGGAGTGGGGCCAATTTTTTTTTAAAAAAACCCCAATAGCAGCCTATGTTAGCTTAAAGTTTTTATTGCCAGTACCTAAGTCTGAAGGAGAGGCATTTCAACCTACAGATGTGTGAGGAATCCAATAGCGGGGTGAAATCCTGTTGGATTTTCACAACTCATCCCCCTGGATTCTGGTTCACCACCGACTTGCTATGGTGCAAGTCAAGCCAGCTCACGAACTTCCATCTCTAAGGTGGGCTGCAATTTGCGCATTTAAAAAAACACTAAAGAAATTTGTGTAAATTTACACAATCTGTGCAAATCGGCACCTGAGAAGCATGTGGTCCTCACACAATTTGCGCAAATTGGCCAATTTTACACAAACTGTGCTCAATTCACATGCTTTTTGGGTGCCAATTTGTGCAAAACATGCAAAATTCCGTGATTTGTGCAATTTGCACAACTCAGCCCACTTCCGCTCATCAGACTGGAAGTGGGCAGGAAGTCCTTTGAGATCAAAGAAGCTGTACTTCCCAGTGTCAGCACCTTCAACCTTTAAGGATGGGGAGGAAACCACACCCAAGCCAGGAAACCACCAAACGCGCAGTGGTCTGGGGGAAAGGGGGTTTGGCCAGGGGAAGGTAGCACAGTCATCTGGAGAACCCCTAGAAGGCCAGATTGGCCCATGGGCCAGAGGTTCAACACTCCTGAGCTAGATGGGCCAATGGTCTGACTCAGCATAAAGCAGCTTTTTTTTTTTTTTTAAATAAAGGAGATCCAGAGATTGAGGGGCATTTATTTGCTTCTTGTTTATTTATTTTAAAACATTTCTATATATTGCTGAGGAAGAAGGTAGCTTTGCACTTCTTTTTCCTTTTTAATGGGCTGTATGGACCTACACAATTGCCTGCCAACTACTAAACTGATTCAGGTTTGCAGCCCTGATTTTTTTTTTCTTTTCTTTTTCATTGTCACTCAGAAGACATCCAATAGGAACCACATCTCATTCTCAGCCATACTGTTGAACCAGCATTAATACACCCAGACAGATTGTCTGTGCATTCTTATATATGCCCATCTTATCACTAATCCATCAGAACGACTGTTTCTGAACAGGTAATTAAAGCATTTCATTGTTGATCAACAATGGGCAAAAAAAAAAAAAAAAGAAAGGGGAAGAAAAAGATTTGCAATATCCCTGCAAGCGTTCTGATTGTCACTGCAATTTAGAGAAATTAAGACAGCTCTCTTACATTAAATTAGACATAAGAGAGTGCTTGTAATGCACCCTAGACAGCTCTGTTTACTCAGAGTTATACATTTGATGCATGCACACTGAAGTGCATTTCCTTGAGCCATATATCATGGGCACTAGGTTCTGTTCATGTCGATAGCAGAATCCAAATAATGGTTGGTTGAATATTCTTTGAGCAGATCCTTCTATATGCATAGAAGCAAGATTTTTGAGCCTGATCCACATGTTAACAAATAGGCGACCATGTCAGATATTCTCACACTATAGCTGAAGCAAATTCCCCTCAGTGGATTTTTTGGAAGGGATAGGTGAGAATTTCATTTCGTTTCAGTTTTGATAAGAATATACCAATATTCACAAAGTTCTCCAGGAAGAAAACAGGTGAAACTTGTTTAGATGCATAACAATGGACAGAAAAGTCTGAATAATTTTGATTAAGCTCACTAATAACAATGTAACAAAATCTGACCAGTTCCATCATGGGGAGGTTTAATTTGTTCATAATAAAACAAACAAACAAACACAAACACAATAATGGACTTCCAATCTTCTCCACAGCTTAATCAACCACAGTTACTCTTAAAATCTTTTCTGTTAACAAAAAATCACTTCCAGTTATGGCAAAAAAGAACCCTAAAAGGAACAAACACCAGAGGTCTCCACTCTCCCCCAATAAACATCAACTATTTAATCTATTAAATTCAACATTTATAGATACTCCAAAAAAGAAAACCTATAGTTTCATTAAATAGTGTTTTCAATTCCAAAATACAGTATATTAAGAATCCCAAAAGTAAAAAGTAACTATAAACTAATTAGCAAATGACCACATACCAAAAGCATTTTGTATTTCCATCGCTCCCGCACTCTCTAGTACCTAACCATCGAATCAATACATTTGTATTATTACAATTACTCATTATTCCTTTCTATCTAAGCAGAAATTCCTTCACTTTTAATCTCCAAGATATTTTTTTTAAAGGAAAGAAAAGAAAGATAAGTCTAAAAAATTAAGAAATAAGTGACGTCTGACAGAACAGCAGAAGCACATAAGCCATCATGCTACTTATAGAACCAAAAAAAACAAAAGACCTTCCCCTTTAATACTTCAAAGCCTCCACAAAACAACACCCCCAACAACAACAAGTTATTATTATTATTTTTTAAATAAATGTTTCCAAACAGACCAAATATAATTATACCTTACTTATAATAATTTCCCTTACATCACCATTAATATTTAAAATTCAAATAAATCATATAAGCAATCCCTTTACCTTTGCCATTAATATTTAAAATCAAAAGATTATTTATATTCCAACTAGACATATAGTTCAGTATACATCAACCCTTTATCTTTTGCCAATAAAAGACCGTGAAGATAGTCCCTTTCATTGCTTTCCTCTGTCAAAGGGAAATTCATTAAGTTCCAGGTTTTGAACCAAGAATGAAATCAGCTTGTTCTGTTGTTTTGTGGTCTCCTGCATACCGATCTCCGGCTCCGCCATCTTAGATTTTAAAAAGTGCGTCACAACATCTTCCTGAACTGCCTTCTCATGCCACTTCGACCCAATTAAAACTTCAAAGTCTCTATGAATTTCTGGTAAGTTTCCCAAGTCCTTATTTACTTCTTCTGTCTTCTCCTCTGCCGGTCCTGTAAAGAAATCCGTCTTACGTTGTTCTTCTGATTGATCCACTTTCAGATTTACGTTCCAAGCCTGGATCCTTACTTCCAATCTGTTTAGAATTTCTCTCTCCATTTCGTTCCACAGGTTTAAGAATGCTGTAACTGCAAACATCTTGCCTTGCGTATAGATGTTTCCAAGACGCTTCCAAACATATAAGATTTATAGACCTCCTTTCAGGTTTCCTCTCTTATCTTTTTCGCCTCCCAGATAAACATAGTCTACTTACAGTTAATTATAAATCCCACTCTGCTGCCGAAAGATTCCAATTAGCCACTCCAGATGTACTCCTTTATTTTGGAAGCGAACATGCAAACTTCTGATGATCGGTAAAACCGGTCTCTGGAAAACAGCGCCGTTTTCCCCCACCTCAGGTAACCACCGCATTTATTCGTCATACGACAAACAAAAAAGCGATTTATGACCCTATGAGATAATTTGGGGGTAACCTCAGATCTTCGCTTCTCTAATGAGAAGTAGATCCCCCAGCCTGAGACATTCTCTGGCCAGGAAATGCTGTGCCAGCTCCCCACAGAATTTCTGTGCGGCTTTCAAAGCTCCATGTTCACCCGGAAGACTGGGGAGGTTTAATTTGAATGCGTCCACTTTTTAATGACGTGTGGTGTCATCATGACTGATTAATTTTACTGATTAACTTAATTTTAAACCCACATTTCTGAAACTGAAGATTATCCCATCTTCAACTTTTTGTGCTCCTGCTCACTTCCATCAACTTGGGCAACTTATACTTTAAAAATGGACAGTTTCCAACATTTGGAGCAAAGCAACCAAAAACTGCATGCAGTTTGATACTCTTTTTTTTTTTTAATGTATATTTTATCTTAGGGTTTGTATCCCACCATTCTACACAAGTGGTTCACAAAAAACTAAGATAAAAGTATAACACATCATAAATAAAAAGCAGTGATAGGCAGCATACAATCAATGAACAAACTACGAGCCAGTAAAACAAGACATAAAACAGGAGGAACACAGATATCCTAAGATGTCATTAAAGGCCAGCAGGACAGACTTGCACAGCGCCTAAAAAATAGTAATGAATGAAGGCACAAGGGAAAGATGTTTACGGAGAGGATTCCAGAATTGGGGTGCCACTACTGAGAAGGCCTCTCTCTGGAAGCCACCGTCCTAACCTTAGAAAGTGGGGGAACCCAGAGAAATGCCTCTGATGAAGATCTTAATCACTGAACAAGTTCATGTGGAGAAAAAATCATTTAGATCCTCATGGTATGCTTTAACCCAATGGCTTTCAAAGAATCTCTCTTCAGCAAACCATTTCCACACCGACCTGTTTTCCACAGTACTCTTGTGCATTGCAAAGAGGGCTGTATTAAAACATTTTTTCTGCCAGAGGGAAAGGGCAAGACGGTGCCCTCCCCCAATAAAGGGTACAGAAGGAGGTGAACAACCCTTTCTTGTATTATTTTATTTCTATCTTGTCTTTTTGTAAAGCTATCATATTGGCGTGTGTGTGTGTGTGTGTGTGTGTGTGTAGTCAATAAATAAAAGAAAGAAGTAAGAAAACAATACTTTAACATTTTTAACTAGAAAAATAATTGCATAGTGGCACTCAGCAATAAAACTGTGCTAAAACAACCTGGACACAATCAGCAAGATAAAAGGACATCTTCCATTAAAATGGAGAAAAGCGAAGTCTTAATTTAAAAATATCGGCATCACGTGAATTTTTGGCACCATATGAATATGCTTGGGGAGGTTGTTCCACAACGAGGATGCCACCACAGAAAAGGCCCCACCTATGGACGCTGTTCTAAATAGGATGGGCAGCTATGCTGGGAATAGTTTTCACTTGCAGAAATAGCTAGGCTCCCCAATGTATATTTTGGGTTGCCAGATATCTTTGGTTGCAAGTGGCTGCTCACATTTTCCAAATGTGAGTGTCCTTTATTTTCCAAATGGGAAAAGTGCACATTTTTTAATGCATGCACCCAAATGTGCACTTTTCCTCCATTGACTAAAGTGTGAAAATGCATATGCATCTAAAATGTGCATTTTAAACTGCATTTTCAAAAAATGACGCATTTTGAAAAAATATTTATTTATTTATTATATTTGTTCACCACCCACCAGCCAAAAGGCTCCCTGGGCAGTTTACAAAAAGAAACAGGATAAAAACAATCATCTTAAAAACAAAAGAACATAAAATAAAATGGACAGCAATATAAAATCACACAATAAAACCAAGCAGCCAAAAAGAATCAGTCCGGAGGTACAGTAGAATAATAAAAATGAATTAAAAGATCAACCATTAAAATATTGAGCAAATAAAAAGGTTTTCACCTGGCACCTTAAAGAATGCAGAGTGGGCGCCAGGCGTACCTCTTTGGGAAGCTGATTCCACAAATGGGGTAGGGATGTAATTGTAACGGTTCGCCCCGCGTGGGCCTAGCGGGCCGAAATCGGCCCCGCTCACGTCCGCACGGGGCTCGTGCTGGCCTACGGGCCTACCTTGTCTGGCGGCAGCTCGCTTCTCCACGGCGAGCCACCTGCGCCGGTCCCGTCGCGTCACATCCGGCCCCGGAAGTGACGCGACGGGACCCTGTGCAGGTGCGCTGGACCCCCGCGTGATGTATTACGCCTGCGCAGGGTCCCCGTCGCGTCACTTCCGGGGTCGGATGTGACGCGACGGGACCGGCGACGGAGACTTGAGCGGCACAGAGAACTGCTCCGTGCCACTCAGAAGATCGAGGCGGGGGGGCCGCCCTCGCGGAGAGGCAAGCCCCCCCCCAGGTTTGTGGCACATCCCTAAAATGGGGTGCCACATCTGAGAAGGCCCTTCCCCTATTAGCCACCCTTCTAACTTCCTTTACAGGGGGGTCTCTGAGAAGGACCTCCGAAGAGGATCTCAGGGTTTGGGCAGGCACGTATGGGACGAGGCGTTCCTTCAGATACCCTGCCCCAAATTGTTTAGGGCTTTGAATGTCAGTGTTAGCACTTTGAATCTGGCCTGGACTGAGATCGCAAGCTCGAGAATGTGCGCTCTTTGCCTGAAAAATGTGATCATGTTCGACGCTGGGAGCAGGGCAGGTTCTGCTCTTTTTCTAACTCAAACAAAATTCTCGTGTGTCCCTGCTTACTGAATCGGCCTCAGCATCCCCAACGTAATGTGTGAATAATCAGCTCTTACTGCTCTGAGATCAGAGCTGGCATTATGCAAGTTTACTCCAATCGAGAATCCACCGTTTGTGTTTAAATGTCATTTGCAAAAGGCTCTCCACCCCCCTTGAGCTCCGAGCGCAAAATGAACGATGATATCAAAGCGGTTGCATTTTTCAAACAGCAGCCGCATTTCACGGTAGAGACAATGGCTGGAGTGTGGGGAGAGAAAAGTAATTGACATTCCCGGAGGGAAACCTCTTTAAAAATTCGGGACCTACTTCGCTTGGATTTATTGTCAGCTGCTCAGTACAGCCTCAGAATATGATAATGCTTCGTTCTTTTTCTTATTCCTTAAAAAAAAAAAAATTGAACAACAAAAACCATAAGTTTGATTCAGCACAATCCTGGAAGGATGAAGATGCATGCGATAGGGCAGCCATGACCTTTGCTTGATCTTCAAGTGACTTAATAATAACAAATGCCAGGTGAGGACAGCAGATCTAAATTAAAACCCCAAAGGTCAATAAATAGCACACTGGAATGTGTCCGCAAGAAGCAGACGACTTAGCAAAAGCAAGGCAACTCGCTTGTGTGGGAAGGGCCAGATATGCTAATGGACCCTGAATTAGCATGCAACAATGCCTGTTGAATGCAATGTGAGCTGGGGAAAGTGTGTGTGTGCACAGATTGTGTTGGTTTATGATCTGAAGCTGCCACACAGTTCGCTGAAAAGGTGCAGTAAAGTTCCATTACCTGAAGCATCACTTACTGACATAGAGCTGATTAACTGCAAGATCCATCAGGCTCGCCAAGAATCCCCACCACCACTCTGGGGAAGAAATGCATAAAATGCTTACGGCGTCGTACACCATATAACGTTGCAGGAACTGAGGGAAACCCACTCTCCCGTGTCAGACGGCAAAGCTGGCCCCTGCCTAGAGACAGGGTTAGAAGACACACACAGGCCTGTGGCTCACGCTGGCTCAGCTTGTCTGAGTGTGGAAAGCTGAGCAGGGTCAGGCCTGGCGATTACTTGGATGGGAGACCCCCTCCTCTAGTTTCCTGCATTGAGCAGGGGGTTGGGACTCGATGGCCTTGTAGGCCCCTTCCAACTCTATGATCCTATGAATAAATTGACACAGATTAGACTTCTGGTAGGTCTGCTGCTTTGGATTTTATCCTGTGCTCCAGCAGCATCACAAGGACATCATGCAATCATCGCTCTATATACAGAAAAGCCAGATGCCAACAATCCATCCCATTCTGCCATCATTCTGTCACCCTCCAGAGCAGAGGTTTTCATAGATTTCATAGATCATAGAGTTGGAAGGAGCCTACAAGGCCATCGAGTCCAACCCCCTGCTCAATGCAGGAAACTAGAGGAGGGGTCTCCCATCCAAGTAATCGCCAGGCCAGTACCCTGCTTAGCTTTCCTCCATTTTCCAGTATTCGTTTTCCAACATTCATCCAACAAATCTGGTGGCAGCTACTGAACGTGTTCAGTCCTCATTGCACTGTTGTTGTTTTACCCCCTTAGGGTTCCCCCCTCCCAGTTTTTCTTTAACCATTGGGGTATCCTAAAGCAAGTATGGCGATACCTCCCTCTTCTTTCTCAGTGGCTCAAATCCTGTTCGCACTCACCACTTGAGGGAGTAGAGCAGGGCTTTCCAACCTTGGGTCCCCAGATGTTACTGGACTACAGTTCCCAGAATCCCCTGCCATTAGCCATGCTGGCTGGGTATGCTGGGAGCTGTACGCAGCAACATCTGGGGACCCAAGGTTGGAGAGCCCTGGAGTAGAGTCCAGTGGCTCCAATGTCAGCTGTGTATCCACCCCGGAAGGAACACACAGCTCCAACTGACAGTTCCCTGGGGCGGCAGGCTCTGGCCTCATCCATCGACCAGAGAACCAAGGGCCACTGGGAGGCTGCATCTCAGGATTAACATCATGGCAAGGAGGAGACCAGCCTGGCCCCATACATCGGCCAAAGAAAGAACAGCTGCAGGGAGCTTGTTTTGCCCTTCCCTGCCAGAAAAAAAGAGAAATTGTAACTAAGAACTGGTGCCTGAGTTTTGCTTTCTGGACAGCCATCTGTCGGGGATGCTTTGACCTGGATTCCTGCATTGAGCAGGGGGTTGGACTCAATGGCTTTGTAGGCCCCTTCCAACTCTACTTTTCTATGATTCTATGATTCTTCCTCCTTCCTCCCAATCCCTTTTCCTTTTGTGTCGTGTCTTTTAGATTGTAAGCCTGTGGTCAGGGACTGTCTAATATTAATCTTTGTAAGCCACTCTGGGAGACTTTTCTGGCTGAAGAGTGGGGTAAAAATGCTGCAAATAAATAAATGAATAAGAGCCATGCTGGATCAGGCCAAGAGTCCATCTAGTCCAGCATTCTGTTCACACAGTGAACCAACCAGCTGACCACAGGATCCCACAAGCAGGACATGAGTGCAACAGTCAGCACCATCCTGCCTATGTTCCCCAGAAACTGGAGGAGTACTTAGGCATACTGCCTCCTCCGATACAGTATTAGGCTTTTGATGGCTGATGGTTACTCCAAGACCCTGGAATTTATGGCACAATCCCATCTGCTGCCTAGGTGGAAGCAACGGTCTTTGCATCTTGAGTATGGGACAAATACATAAACAGTCTGTTTCGGAGCTTGCTTGCTTCTAGGATACTGGGGAGCTGTACCGATGTCACTTAGGGACTTGTTGTGTGCCTGCTTGCATCCCACCTACTCCATCTATACATTTGTAGATTAAGCATTTTATTACAAAAGGCATTACCAATAAGCTCTTCTGACAAGGAAAGCGGTCCTGTAAAAGGCTGCCCTGGAAATTCCTAGCAGTCAGGAAAGTGGTGAGTGTGGAACACCAGACTAAGAAGTCTGAAGCCCTCCTACCTCAAAGTGTGCACAGAGGCTTGCCTGGCCTAGCCTTGTATCTGCTGCTGCTAACCACCCCTTTAAACTTGGGCTCATCTCCCCTCACATGCCCTGCTCCACATTATGCAAACTCTTTTTCTCACTGCGCAGCTAAACTATTAAGAATTCTGCCGAGGCACAACATGGTGATTTGGCCTTCAGGCAGTCTGCCTGCCGCTTCTGCATCATGCATCTGCTGGGCATTCAAGTCAGAGCTTTTGGATTAAACTCTTGGCTGGGATAAATCTTTCCTGACCCCAAGATGGTTTATTTGTTTTTTTTGAAATGGATTTCTTTCTCCTTCTGAGGACACGATAAAATTGCATCCTGGTTAATGCTTCCTTCCACAGAGACTTCTAGCGGCTGGACTGACAATGGAGGCACGCCGAGCCGAATGAATTGGAAAAGCTGCATTTTCAGTGACTGATCCAGTTTTTGCTTGTGGCAATGCAAACTTGGCCAGCGTGCTCAGAACACAGTGTTATGTCTGCTGAAGTGTAAGTGACTAGCACTTAAGAACACCAGGTGCTTTCTGGCTAATGGGTTTTAAAGTCAGCCAGGTTTTTCCTCGTTTCGCCTTCTTTGCCTCCTTCTTTCACCAGTCCTAAAACAAGCTGCTTGAGCATCCCACTGCACCGCTATTCTAAATCTGGCGATGCCTCCAGTCAGATGGGATACATTCTGTAATTCTGGGTAGGAGCAGCTTGAAATGGCTCCGGTTTGGGGATTTGAGGCAGATCTGGTTTGTTTTTCAGGAGAGGAGGCCAACTCGGGTTTTTGACTGAGCCTCTCCAGGGTTAACTTTAGTAAACGATATATAACATCTTGGATTGGAGCCCAGAATTGGATGCCAACAAAGTTCTCTCAGGTCTGGCTCAGAAAAGAGCAGTGAGCAGGGTTCTTGAAAACTCACCTCAAATGAGAGGTCAGCTTTGAAATCACCCCACAGTGGTCTCACTCTCCTCCCCCCACGTGCAAAATTCTCCCCACCCACAGCTACACATAGTTGGGGGAAGAGAATTTCTGTCTAAACATGCATAGGATGGCATCCTAAGCGGCTCAGTGGCCTCAGAGAAAGGGAGAGGCAAGGATTCCCAGGCCGGGGACATAAGAGTACAAGATATGGACAAATGCTGGATGGGGAAAGGTCAGCTGACCCAGACCTCAAACATAGAAGCATAATTCTTCCTGTCACATGTGACATTTAGCCAATCAGCTCTCCTTGCCAGGAAATAGATGTCATTTATGCTCTGCTTCCAGCTCTCTTTCCGATTTACCTTTTTGCTTGGAACCATCGTGGCCATTTTAAGCCCTGTTGCCCTTGTTTCTACGCCAAAACCACGGCACGGGGTTCCGCCGTGTCGGCGCAGGGTCCCGTCGCACCACTCATGGCAGCCGGAAATGATGCGGCGGGAGCCCGCGCGGTGTGGCGGCTCGAGCGGCGGAACGAGCCGGCGGGAAGGTAGGCTCGCGAATATTGGGGGGCTGCGAGCGGGGCCGATCTTGGCCTCATTCCAGCCCCTCGATATTCACGGTAACATCTCTAGGACAGTGTTGGGGTATCCTGATGGCCTTGGTGCAGCTGCAAACAATAACCTCGGCACAGAATGAGAAAAGGAGATGACGCCTTCTAGCCTTGTCCCTGGACAGACACCAACAAAGATTCGGCAAGGTCAAATCCTCCCCCCCCCACTCCTTTCTCTCACCCCAGCAATGCAAAGGAGCCTTCTGGGAACCCTAAGGGTAATGAACTGTGAAATTTATGTCTATATGCGTATAATGCAAACAAGGTGCCTCTTTTTCCACATGAACTGGTGATTACCCTGGAAGGCGACAAGTGACAACTATTGCCTTTAAAGGTGCAGGCATCATCTCTCTCTCTCTCTCTCTCTCTCTCTCTCTCTCTCTCTCATGTCTTGGAAACCACGGCATCTCTCCATCCTGCTACACAGCCCCGGCTCGGCATCACTCTGCTGTTTTGCAGAATCTCAGATTTGCCTTCCCATGGTACATTAACATCATGGCAATCACTGCAGTATCTCTCTTTCCCATCCTGTGAGGCTAACACCAGAGGGCCCTGGTGGGCCTAGGGCTGCAGCCTTCAGTTGGTTAAGTGGTTAGATCAATCAACTAAAAAGGCATGTCATGGTAAATTGGGCAACACAATTTTTATTTATTTTATTTTTGGTTTAAATGTAAGTCCTTATAAAATCTGCAGTTGGCAGGCACCATTTGAGAAGATTCTTTTCCCTTCTTCACTCTCACACAGGAGGGAATTATACGCACACACCATATAAAAAGAAGAAAGGCAGCACCAAAAAAAGAGAGAGTGCAAATTTCCATAATTGTAGATGCTGACTTATTTATTTATTATATTTATATCCTGCCTTTTTTCCTTCAAGGAACCCAAGAGAGTTTACATAATCCTTCTCCTCCTCTCCATTTTATCCTCACAACATTCCTGTGAGGTAGGTTAGGCTGGGAGTCACTGACTGGCCCAAAGTCACCTGGTGAGCTTCATGGCTGAGTGGGGACTAGAACCTGGATCTCCCGAGTCCCAGTCCAACACTCTAACCACTACGCCATACTGGCTCTCTAATATATAGAGGTGCAAATTTGGAAAGAATTACTATAATTTAAATAGAAATAATTACATCTCATCAAAAAGTAGTTGACTGTGACCAGCTGTGTGCCTTGCTCAGTCTTCTGTCAAGGTGCTCACTGTTGACTAGCAACTCCATGTTTTCCTGCTCTTCCTTTCTTATGGTTCATTATCTTTAAACCGGATGTGGACTGTACAGCCCTTCAAATAGAGGACACCTTCAAATTGGGGACTTTCCTCTGACTAGGAATGGGGGAGCAATTTGTTCAGTCTGCATTTTACTGTGAACTGACTTATTTTGCAGCTACTGAACCAAGACATGAACCCAACCGCAGTTATAGTTTGATCTTCACACTTCTCCGAAATTTTGCCATGCAATCATATGTACAAGGGTGTGTATACTAAGGGAGCGTGCGCACAACAATTCATATGTTAGTAAAAAAAAAAAAAAGCAACAAAAAAACATTATATCAGGGAAATATTCTTCTAAAATGTGTACGCTAGGAAAAATTGTATTTGAAAATGTGTAGAGGAGGAGGAATTCACAGAAAAAATGCTTATGAATTTTCAAGCGGACTTCCAAAAAAATAATAATTGCAAACCATTGCAGAAATGGAACAAAATGAACTTAAGATTCAAAAAATGAGAAACAAATTTGGCAAATTTGTCCATTCCCTACCTTTGACAGTCCTTCAAATAGAGGACTGAAAAGTTGGACACATGGCCACCACATCTTGACTATAGTCAGATGGCTTGAAAGGAGATTAAAGGTGCAATCCTATGCAAGTTTAGACAGAAAAAAAGGCCTACAGCTCCCAGTATGCCCCAGCATACCTGACTGGGGCATGCTGGGTGTTGCAGACCTTTTTCCTGTCTAACATGCCTAGGATTTTGCCTTAGTTAAGTTCCAGTAGGGCATGCTGTTCTAAAGGTATCGGCCATAATATTGAAAACGACCTTCATTTTGAAAGGCAGGTTGCTTGCCCAATGTTGTGGAATCAAGATGGGGAAGGCTGTGGTCCCTTGTGCCATGCTTGTCAGCCTCTGTCTGCCCACTTTTGGAAACATGATACTGGGCAAGGTGGACCTTTGGTCTAATCCAGAAGGGATATTCTGATTTATATATTTATTAGATAAATTTGCAGGTGTCCCATCTATATAAATATTCTCAGGATGACTTACCTTATGCTCATCTCATCTGCAGGTCAAGGTGCTATTAATGGCACAGCAGCCGAGGCTGGTAAAAGAACCTGGCAGGCTGCTCACTTCAGCACCAAACTAGGGAGGGCGGGGGATCTATCAATTTCAGTTTCTCTCAGTTTCTTATTTTTTTTCATTCTGAAATTCAGTTCATCCAGAATGTTGAGAATTTGTCTAATCGATTTTGGTTTTCTGCAAAATGTGTTCCCCCACCCCTTTTTTTTGCATGAAAATGTATGTATTCTTGTACGCAATTTTGCCTAACATAGACATTTATACACATTTCTGCAAGCACTTTTCGTAATACAACACATTTTTAAATGTCATTTTCACTCACGCATGCATTTTGTGTGCGCGCTTTCCCCCAATATACAAATATTTGTGCACCATTTTTGATTGAGGAACTCAACTGAAAAATTAGGAGAAGTGCGTACTTTGGAGGATAGCTCAGCTTCAGTCCACATCTTGGGTCACAAGCGCAAAATTAGGTAAGTTTCAACAAACTTCTCCCACATCACACCTTATGCATCAGATACCATCAGATACCAGTGTGGCGTAGTGGTGAGAGTGTTGGACTGGGACTCAGGAGATCCGGGTACTAGTCCCCGCTCGGCCATGAAACCCACTGGGTGACTTTGGGCCAGTCACTGCCTCTCAGCCTAACCTACCTCACAGGGTTGTTGTGAGGATAAAATGGAGAGGAGGAGGAGGAGGATTATGTAAGCCGCCTTGGGTTCCTTTCAGGAAAAAAGGCGGGGTATAAATATAATAAATAAATATAAATAAATTAAGAATCCGGCATAGAAGGGCTCGAGAACTTCCTTATGACTTCCCAACTCCGTTTTATACACCGAGGCAATTGAATGAGACCAATTCCCTTGTCTCATTACAGTTATTCCTGGTTTCAGTAAATAAATGACTACATATGTATTTTTCACCTGAGTCTGATGTGGAGATCCTGTGTATTCCCCACACTTCTCAATTTTTCATGCCTCTTTGGGGAAAAGAGTTCAAAAGATGGGGAAATAAACCTAGGAGTTAAAAGAATAAGAGAGAGAGAGAGAAATCACAGTCAGCATTTTTGCCTTTGCTTATCATAATCCAGTTATATACCCCCCCCCATTTCTGTTACTCTTCTGCTGCTGCTTGATGAGATGCTGTGAATTTAATTCTTGTTTCAGCGGGGCTCTTATAGCTAGTGTTGAGCATTAAGTGGGGCTGCAAGTTTTAATCGGTTTAATCAGTAGATTAATCAGCTAAAGCAAATTTTAATCAGTGAGGCTGACAGTTAAGAGCACACTCATTTTTCCAAGGCTCTTTTGGTTCTGGTATGTTGCTCTAAGGCAGGGGCGAGAAGAGGGTAGATCTGGATCTAGTGGTGGTAGATATTTTGGTGATCTGCAGTGGCTTGGCAAGGATTTCAAACTCCCAATTTTTGAAAGATGGCAGCAACAAAATGACTATCCTATATTTTATTTATTTATTTATTTATTATTTATTTATTATATTTATTAATAGCCCATCTGGCCGGCCACCCGGCCACCCTGGGTGATGTACAATTAAAACAATACAATAAAATATAATAATTAAAACAGTATAAACATTCTTTTAAAATCCTAACCCACCCCATATTCCCGCCTGAAATACCATGTTTTTAATGCACGGCGGAAGCTCATCATGGAGGGGGCATGGCGAAGGTCACTAGGGAGGGAGTTCCATAATGTGGGGGCCGCCACAGAGAAGGCCCTCTTCCTAGTCCCCACCAGCCTGGCTGCTCTGGCTGATGGGATTAGGAGAAGGCCGTCCGTGGCAGATGATGATGATGATGATGATGGTGATGATGATGATGATGATGATGATGATCATCATCATCATCATCATCATCATCATCATCTAGTATTACACATATATATATATATATATATATATATTGCAAGGAACCCAAGGCAGCTTACAAGGTCCTCCCCCACACACACATCACAAGAACCCCGTGAGGCAGGTTAGGCCCAAAGTCACCCAGTGAGCTTCATGGCCGAGTGGGGACTAGAACCCGGATCTCCCGAATCCCAGTCCAACGTTCTAACCACTGCACCACACCAGGGAAGGCTGGTGGTGACTCCTACTTCAGTGGAACTCCTAATCCATTGCAGGTTTTATTTAGAGCTTTATGGGAGCTCTTCATGGTGCTGAAATCCATTCCCAAAATAGGTTCACCACCATGGAACATCATGGACAGCTCCTATAAAGCTCCAAATAAAAGTTGCAATGGATTAGGAGCCCCACTAAAATAGGAGTCACCAGCCTCCACTGCGCCCAGGGATGTGTGAGGATTACGTTCAGGGGGTGGAAGTCCAGTGAACTCACCGGGCTTGACCCCCCCCCGAACTCTGTCCCACCTACCTGCTTCCCCAGCTCGACTCGCATTCTCCCAAGTCGAGCTGGGGAAGCAATTTCTGGGTTCCCAGTGGAGAGCTTTTTACACAGAAAATGGCGTCGGGTACGTTGAAAACGGCCGCAATTTGCACAAGTTACGTAAGTTGCAGCCGCTTTTAATGTATCTTTCACCATTTCCTATGTGAAAAGTGCTCCGCCGGGAACCCGGAACTCCACCGAGTGGCTCGGCTGATGTTTGCTCTTGGCCCGGCTTGGCGGGTGTGGCAGGCGTGGTGGCAGCGCTCGCCAAGTGTCCTGTGTGAGTCAGGTGGGCGCCACTATGGCGCCACACTCTTATACTGCTGAAATGAAGAAAGCTCAGGGTAACCAGGAGTGGGATTTGTATGTGGAAGGATGGTGAGCTCGGTTCAGTTCTGGTACTCAAGGCAGAGCTCAGAATTCTGTAATTCAAAGTGTTTGACTCTTGCACCAGGCTCCGGGTGGTGGATCCTGGGGGTTCTGGGAAACACAACGGAAAAAACCCAAAGTAGATCCCGCAAGCCCAGAGTCTGCCTTTCCCTGTTCTAAAACCGTGCTCCTGCGCATGTGTACTTAAGAATCAGTCCCAGTCCCACAGATTTTGACTGGGCTTACTCTCAAGTGAGTATGTTAGGACTGCAGCCTAACAGGAAATGAGAAATGAATGGGGGGGGGGGGAAATGACATTTCCTTGTCAAGATGGGCGGTAGTTTTGTTTATTGCTATGCAAGCTGAGAGTCTGTGACTGGCCCAAAGTCACCCAGTGAGCTTCGTGGCCAAGTGTGGACTAGAACCAGGATCTCCCAAGTCCCAGTCTAGCACTCTAACCACTACACCACACTGGTTCTTCCCCTTGTCTCACCCCCTTCCCCCAAACCACCAATTGTTCAGTCGTTTCCCAATTTGGGGGGGGGGGGGCAGGGCAGTAAAATGAAGAGGATGAGGATCACACATGTATGTCACCTTGGGCTCCTTGGAGGAAAGCCGGGATATAAATATAGCAAATAAATAGGCAGTCTGCCTATGTACTCCAGTTGCTGGGGAACACAGGTGGGAAGGTGCTGTTGCACTCAAGTCCTGCTTGTGGGTTTCCTGTGGGCAGCTGGTTGGCCACTTGTGAACAGAATGCTGGACTAGATGGACCCTTGCTCCGATCCAGCATGACTCTTCTGATGTTCTTAAATAAACACATGTTGAAATGCTTCTTCTAAGACTTAGTTACTGGCAACAAGAGCTTTAAGCGAAGTATGCTGTTATTTTGGCCCCACCCTTTTTGCCACACCCCCTTTTCTTTCAGCCCTGCCCACCACTGGAATGTGGCCCACAAGAGCCTTTCTGGAATGGAATCCAGCCCTAGGGGCTCAACACCCCAGAAATAGGAAGCTACCTGATACTGAATCAGTCTATATCAGTGTTCTCCAACCTTGGGTCCCCAGATGTTTTGGCCTACAACTCCCAGCATGCCCCAGCCAGCATAACTGGCTGGGGCATGCTGGGAGTTGTAGGCCAAAAACATCTGGGGACCCAAGGTTGGAGAACACTGGTCTATATAGTTTGTTCTGTCTCTTCACTGACTGGAAGAGGCTCTCCAAGTTGAACACAAGGCCTGACATGACATTACTGCACCGTCCTTTGCCTGCCCCCAACTCACATCGTTGGCTGTTGGAACTAGGGTGGGGCAAAGCACCCCACAGTGATGCCACAATGATGTAGGTGTTTCAGGAAGTAGGGACAAGCCTGGAGTAGGGTTGTATGAGAAATCCGAGGGGTGTGTGTGGAAGCTCGGCAAACTTGCCCCACTCGCCACCCCGAGCTCCGCGCCGACTTACCTTTCCCCAGCTCGTCATATCTCCCCGGAGAGGTAGTTCTGGGTCCTCAGCGCTGCGTCTTTCACGTAAGTGCCATAGAAAACCACCTTAAAATGGCTGTGATTTGCTATTCACAGCCGTTTTAAGGTGGTTTTCTATGGTACTTATGTGAAAAACGCAGCGCTGAGAACCCGGAAGTGACGCGACGGGTCCCAGCGCTGTGCTAGGAAGTGAGGCGATGGAAATTTCCTGACTGTCAGAGCAATAAGACAATGGAACCAACTATCTAGGGAGGTGGTGGGCTCTCCCAATCTGGAGGCGTTCAAGGTGCAGCTGGACAGCCATCTGTCAGGGATGCTTTGACCTGGATTCCTGCATTGAGCAGGGGGTTGGACTTGATTGCCTTGTAGGCCCCTTCCAACTCTACTTTTCTATGATTCTATGATTCCCCTGGACAGATTGTGCGCCTGGTGGTGCTCGCCGAGCGCTTGGTGTGGCGAGCACCAGGTAAGTCTACACCCCTAGCCTGGAGTGAAGGCAGCTCTCTGTCTAGGAACAATTAGTTAGACACTGATAAGGAGAAAGTAGAAGGTTTAGAGTCCCCACATACATACGTCCATATGAGAAATTATTTCCCCCAATTAGAACTGTATATCTTCTCTGATACTTAAGTATGATTTAAATGTCCCCCAAAGTTGCAGCTTTTGAAACGCCACTAAACACACACACAAACAACATAATTAAATCTGTGTGTCCATTTTTCACGGAAAGATCTATAAAACATTGGCTGCTCCAGAGGGATGAAATTGAGATTTCTTTTCCTGCTAATTATAAAAATGCCAGGCTGGAAAGGAAAGGGGGGGGCAGGGAGACAGGCAGGTTATGATTTCTTGCATTAAACAAATTTTATGGTCGCAAAGAATTTTAGTGACTCTATTTGCAGATTTGGATGAGTGCCAGCTTGCCAACATTAAGTCTGTTGATCTTAAGTCTCTGATGCACTTATTCAAAGTGGATATAAATAAAATTCTGAAGCCCACTAAAGGAGTCTGCATGCTTTAGGGTGGCCTCCAAGACCACTTGTTAGGGTCCTTCCTTTCCCAGTCTGGATCCATGTGGATTCAGGCTATCATTCTTCTCCTTATAAACCAGTGTTCTCCAACCTTGGGTCCCCAGACGTTTTTGGCCTACAACTCCCAGCATGCCCCAGCCAGCATAGCTGGCTGGGGCATGCTGGGAGTTGTAGGCCAAAAACGTCTGGGGACCCAAGGTTGGAGAACACTGTTATAAACATTGACTTTTGCAGCAGCCAAGCAACGGGAATCAAGTGGTATTCCATTTTGTGAGCAAGTCCAATGGTAGATTGTGCCCACTCATTAGGCCAGTTTGAAGTGCACAAAGTAGAGTTCTGATTTCCCATGGTACCAATGGATGCCTAAGGACACATGACTGAGAAAAGACTACCGTACAGAGAATTCAATTGATAATCAACTCATACATTTTAAGCCTTGAAACTGAAGTTTAGTTATTGCAGTATCTATCTATCTTTGGAAAGCACAAATTTCCAATCTGCTTATGATGTTGGAGCCATGTTACAATTCGTGCTGCAACTTCAGCTAATTTTGAGTGAGGACAATGTTTCCTGGACTGGTCACATGGGTCATCCTAGCCAACCAGGAACTGGAGTGCAAACAAAGCCTATTCAGGGCAGTGTTTCCTGAGTAGGCAAACAGTTTCATCTCTTTTGTAGAAAAGCAATCCTCCCAAATTAATTGAAAGCGGAGTGCTTTTCAGTGCTGAGGAGGGTATTCAGGAAAACCCTCTCTCCTTTGATTCAGCCAAAGTTACAATAGTTAAAGTGTTTTTTTGTCATAGTGCCAGCTATGATACACAAGGAGTGCTTCAGTGCTTGTGGAAAAATTGATGACACAGTTGCCGAAAGCTGCCTCAGGTGAGGGCAAATATATTTTAAGTGCCAAGTAATGAAATAGAAAATGTTTCTGTTCTTCAGGGGAGAAAAACAAGTTTTAAATTAAAAACGAGTTCTGAGGACAAAGTAAGGGCAAGCAGAAACAGTTAGGAACAACAAACGTCAGAGTTGGCCCAAGACACCTTACGGCCTGAGGTAACTGACAAGATCATTGGCTTCTGTACCTTATCCAGGTACAAAAGCCAACCGGGCTGACAGCTGAATTGTTCCTCAACACTGACGATGGGACAGTGTCATTTACCACAGCTGAAGGCAGCAAGTCAGCGTAGGGATGGAGAAGTTTGCTCCGTTCACAGTGTTCGATTTGCAAACGTACCGAATTTTTCCGTTTCGAGCCACTACGTGAGCCAAAACTCAATTTTCCTCCGAAATTTGCACTTCTCCAAATTTTGCAATGTAGTTCTCCAGTCCAAATATATGTACAAAAAATAATAATACATACATTAGGGAAAATCACACACAAAAATGCATATATGAGTGAAAATAAGAATCAAAAATACAGTTTATTAGGAAAATCGACTGGGGGAAAGTGTATCTTAGGCAAAATTGTGCTGAATGTGTATGTATTAGGAGAAATGTCAACAAAAGCATGTATAAAATGTCATGTGAACGTTTAAGAAATGAATCTCAAAGTTTGGGATGAATTGGAATTCAGCTCAGAAAATTTCTCAACGTTTGGGATGAACTGATCTTAAGATTGGAAAAGTGAGAAACGGAGAAAAAGTGCAATTGGCAGAGAGTTGTCCATCCTTAGCTTAGGGGGTGCTCCAATACCTCACCATTGCTCACTCACCATGCCGCCTGGTATCAGCTCACTGCCCGGCAGTGCCCGCTCAAGAAAATGCGAAGCAGCAGTGGGCCCAGCATGTATCATATGAGCAGAAGAACCAGGGCTGGCCCAAGACATTTTGCTGCCTGAAGCAAAGAACACAATTTCCCCCCCCCCATTCCTTTTATGAAAGCTAAGGATGTGTGAATGGAGAGAAAACCACTCGCCAGCAATTTGTGGATTTTGGGGTGACTTTTGCTCCACTGTCTACAGATTTGCAGACTCAGAATTTGCACAAATGCATTCCTGCATCTTTGCACAAATTTGCATTTGTGCAAATTCACACTCCCAAAAATGTGCAAATCAGCCAAAAAAGCACAAATCCCCCCATAATGTATATTTCCATACTTTGCTTTGTGGGCGGATTTGCACATTTTTGACCAGTGTTTTTGTTTTGCATATTTTTCTGCAGCTAAATTTGTGCAAAAATATGCAAAATAAAAAAATCGGTCTGCAAGCCCTGCAGACTCCACGCAACCTGGGAAAGCCGGTCCACTGCAGAATCCATGGGGCAGACTCAACTGAGTCCATTGCATATTTCTCCGACATCGCCAATGAAAGCCAGCTGGACTGCCAGATGAATCTGTCTTCAACACTGATGATGGGACAGCATGCTCCACTGCATCTGAAGGCAGCAGGCCACACGGCACACAGGTTTTTCCTCCAGCACCTTGCTGCCACCTCCAAAGATCTGCCACCTGAGGTGACTGCCTCACTCTGACCATTACTAGGACCGGCCCTGGGAACAACACATGGACAAATGTGATGCCTGATGGAGTGCATGGTCCATGGTGCTGGTGCATGGTAAGTCTGTCTGCCTTTCTTCCAGCTTGCTCCATCTCTGGTGCGTTGGGAGAAGGCAAATAGGTGAGGCAGCCAGCCAGCATCTCTACAACCTCCAACCTGGCTGGACTGAGTGGTAAGAGAAGGCCAAGTAATGCTGGCTTTAGGTTGGTGGGCCCCGGAATGTGGATGGGTCCCAGCAACTGGCAGACGTTGCCCACTCCTGATGCTGGCCATGGCCCTATTGACTCAATGGGGAGCTCGTGTGATCAAAAATGTTTTCAGATCTAGCAGCTGGAGTTGACAGGAACACTTTATGAGGCAAGCCCCCCTGAGTGCATACATCGGAAAATGTTGTGCTGGAGTTCATGGCATATGTATCCATGAGGATCAAGGATGGTTTTGAAATATTTTTTTAAATAATAAATAAATAAATGTAACTTTTCCAAATACTTTATTTTTCATTTTTATTCATTTGAAACACTTGCTATGCTTCCTCCCCTAAGCTGGAGGCAACTCACAGAAGTCAATCAAGTACCGTAAAAACATTTGAAATCAAAGGTCCGTTAACAATTACTACAAACTAAATTTCCACAAATCCATGCGATTTCTACCTCTTCCAATGTTTTTAATACCACACGTGTTATCTGTAGCCAGAAACCGATTCTACATGAGTGACTTTATAAAACATTTACATTTCAGTCTAATGCATGTCTACTCATAAGTAAGTCCCATTGTGTTCAGTGGGACTTACTCCCATACAAGAGTGTATAGGATTGCAACCTAAAAGAGCAAAATCCTTTGCTTGGGGGGGAAAGGGGGTGTGTCTCACATTGTCCTACATGGATAGCATTGCTATATTGTTTTACAATTTCCTCTTTTTATAATTTTCTTTTTGTAATTTTATCCTGGAAGACAATCTTACTCGGTCATGAGTGATCGCCTACTACTACTACTATTACCTATCTGTCTGTCTGTCCGTCCATCCATGAAGGTTCCTAAGATTCTAGGGAGGGTTCAGATCTCTCTCTCTCTCTCTCTCACACACACACACACACACACACACTGAAAGGGGTTTTAGGGCGATGTGAGCTAACCCTAAGCCGTGCTGCTATCCATGGGTTTGGCTGATGTGTGAAGGGACCATATGCACATATGAATGTATTCATGTATTGCTCCTCCATGTGAGGTGGGATCCTGGCCCAGTTGGGTTACCCCCTCTTGTGGAGAGCCCTACATGCCTACGATGGTTTGTGCATAAAGCCCCTTCACACACCAGCCAAGCATGCAGGCAGCATGGAGGCACGGCCACTGCATACGACTGAATCCCCCTTCTGTCACATTTCATCATGAACAAGAAACAGAAGCTAGGATGGGGCTATGCAGATGAAGGGTAGAGCTATGCAGAAAGGATGGAATGGGCTTGATTCACAAGATCCCTCCCTCCTTCTCTCTCTCTCTTTTAAAAAAGGGGGTGGTGCCTGTTTCTCTCTCTCTCTCTCTCTCTCTCTCTCTCTCTCTCTCTCCCTTCCCCCTCTCCCTCATTGTCACCTCCAGCAAAAAAATGGTTGTGACCTACAGCAGATTCTGGATCAATGTTCCAGACATAGAGAAACCAGTAAGGAAGGCACAAGATGTGTTAGATGCATTGAACTAAGGGCCACAACTTTACAAAATTACATTAACAGTTGTGAAATCCATATAACCAGTTAAAGGCCAAGCATCCTCCCCCAGTCATTGGGGCACACCTGCTACTGTAGCCTTACAGTTTTCTGTGGTTCTTCAGTTCCATTTTATGGTTTTTAACTTGCAAGTAACTGTGCTTCTGTCTCTAAGCAGCCCCTTCTTCCTACTAGTGTGCAACATCACAATGCTTCTGCGCTAGTTGCAAGACTGGAGAAGTGAGTCGAAAGAAGTGAGTCCGTTCCTGCAACTGGGAAAATGAACAGTTTGGGCTGGAAATAAGAAGGGGAGCCACCACCACCAGACCAATTCCTTCCAGGCCTTGCTGATTGCTCTACAGACTGACAGTAGCCTTAAGGTCACAGCAGGAGAGCAATTCAGTTTACAAATAAAAATTGCTACCCACACCAAAGTCATTGTGCATTATTTAACAGGGCATCATGTGCCATGCTGTGCCAAAGGTACCGGTAGGGTTGTATGACAATTTCATTTCAGTTTGCAAAGAATCCAGACTTTCCCTGCTCACAACCTTGAATGCGAACGGGACCACATTTTTTTGAAAAATGTTTTCACATTCCCGCACTTGTGATCGTGTTTGAAAAATGTGTATTTTTTAAAAAATGCACTTTGAAATGTACAATTATTTAAAAAGCATTTTCCTGCTTTAGTCAATGGGGGAAACTGCACACTTTTGAAAAAAAATGAGCACAGAGATGAACACTTTTCCTGTTTGAATGGTGTACTTTTCCTGTTAATTATACTAAATAAATAAATAAGAGAGAGAGAGAGAGAGAGAGAGAGAGAGGAACAAGCTGAACCAAGCTTTGAAGTGAAGTTTGGAGACTTTTGGTGAGCTCAAACATCTATGGTTCTCCAGTTCTAGTAAGGAGACTACCTTTTCATGATGCCCCAAAGGATTGATACATCATATGTTGTGAAGAGAGCTTCCCCAAACTTTGATCTCAGTGGACCAAAAAACATAACTAGGGCTAGGCATTGTTTTGCTTTAACTTGCCTTTCATGCCAATGTATGTATTCTCCTGGGGTGCATCACTCCACCTTACCATCTTATGAGTGCCGTGCTATTTTGATAGAGAACTCTAGACGTCTTGCTCTTTGGGGCCTTATAAAGGCCACATATGTCCACTGGTTTGTTAGTCACCAATAGCCTCTGGCTGCCCCGAAGCCACGTTCTGTCTAGAATGACACTGTGGCGTAACATCACAACTAAACAACCACTGGGGGAAAGAATTCCATAGCTGAGCAGCTTTGCAAACAGAGGGCACAGAAGCCCACAAGTAGGACAAGGGGAGGGGCTACAGCTCCGTGGTCAAACACATGCTTGGCTTGCAGAAGGAGTTTGATATCCAGCACCTCCCATGGATAGGATCTCAGGTCGAAAAGCTGGGGATGGCTATTATTATGAGGTTTGGGGGGGGGGACTGGAAACAGGATTGCAGCCTCAGAAGGTAATACAGTCATGCCTTGGATTGAGAGCATAATTCGTTCTGGAAACGTGCTTGTAATCCAAAACACACTTATATCAAAACAAAATCCCCCAAAAAAATTTGTACAGAGATTTTTAATTTAAGTCGTACTACAGTACTTGTATTGCAAGACGTCGCTTGTATATGACCCGTGACCGATCCTGACCTACGCTTCTGCCTCTGGCCCTTGCTCTGCCTGGTACGTTCCTGAACCCTGCTTGTACTTTGGACTTGTCTCTCTGCCTCTGACCCTTGCCTGGACTCTGCTTGACCTGCCTTCTGCCTCTGGCCCCTGTTTGGACTCTGTTGCTCTGCCCTGTGCTCGACCTTCTGCCTGTTGCCTGGACTTGCCTTCTGCCTCTGGCCCCTGTTTGGATTCTGTTGCCTGGAACCTGTGCTGACCCTTGGGCCCACTGCCTGTCTCCGCCTCCATCTTCCCTGGCCCCGGCGTTCCAGCCCTGAACCCTCACCGCCCACGCCCCGGACCTAACAGTATATCAAGTAAAAAAAAATTAAATAAATATTTAAAAATTTGCTTGCCTTGCAAAACACTCTCAAACCAAGTTACTTGCAATCCAAGGTATTACTGTAGGAGATAAACATTGGAGAGGGAGAGAATTATTGATTCTGATGCTGTGTATTGTTTGGAATTATATTGTATTTTATTCTTATGAATATTTGTATTGTATTTTCTATTTTTAACTGTCCTATGGGATTTTAGTTTTTTAACTGTTTGTAATCCACCCAGAGAACGTTAGTTATTGGGCAGATCAGAAATGCAATCAATCAATAAGGATAAAATAGGGATGGACAGTGAACACCATCGTCTTCCCAGTGCTTCAACCACCACTTCTGGGAAGAACCAGGAGTCACAGACTATCCAGCTGTCTAAGAGGAGCTGCCCCAGCCCCAGGGACAAAAGTAACTGGTGCTACATAGCCCATGTTGTTAGGTAGACCACTTTTTTGGGGTGGGGGAGGGCTCTATTTTCCCTCGGGGGGCATTGCAGAATATTGTAAGAGTGGCAGCTGGTGTGGCAACGGTAACAAGTAAGGCCTGGGGAGTGGACAGTTGACATCATAGTCTCCCCCTTGCCACCACCCACTGCTTTTATCACCACTGATGCTGAGAAGAGCCAGGAGTCACAGGCTATGCACCTGCCCAAAAGGAGCCACTCCAGTCCTAAGGATGAAATTATATGTGTGTCCGTGTGCGTGAAGCAGGACTACTTTTCCTGTAAACACTACAGAAACTTTAAAGTGCAGCAGCTGAAGCAAAGTCGCCACGGGCTTCTTTTTTTTTCTTTTTTTTAAAATCATAATATTGTGTTGATTACAGGGCCGGCCCTACCGTTAGATTGAGTGAGACAGCTGCCACAGGCAGAAAATACTGGGGTTGGGGAGGAAAATGGCAGTGAGGTGTTGCAGGACAGAACTGTGCGTGCTATGTGGTCTACCCTGTCCCTGCCTCCCCTAAGTTCGCCCGCAGCCATCCTCAGGTGTGATGGAGGGTGCTGTCCTGTTTCCAGTAATGAAATAAGAATCAGCTGTCAGTCCAGTTGGCTTCTGAATGTGGAATGGGAAGGGCTCCATCTTGTCCTTTGCCTCAGGCGGCAAAATATCTAGGGCCAGCCCTGGTTGATAGTGTGTTCTTTATTGTGCGCTGCCTTCAAAACCTATTCTCAGGCAGAAAGGCCAGGTAGAAACAGGGACAGATGAATCTGTTGAGTCTGATTTATCTCAGTTTCTCATTTTTCCAATCTTAAATTCGTTTTGTCCCAAACTTTGAGGATTTTCCCAGTCTTTAGTTCATCCTGAACACTGAGAATTAAAAACAAAAAACAAAAGCTTTGCATGAAAATTTGTATGCATTTTAGTGCTCATTTCTCCAAATACATGAGGTTTTGAATGTAATTCTGTGAGTGGTTTTCCAAATACGATGTGTTTTTGAACAGATACAGGTTTGTGTGCAAAAGAAACAAATACCTTTTTGTCTTGGATAAAGAACTCAGGAAGCGGCCATGCATATCTGCTTCTGATATCCAAGGCACACAAGACAGCCAGAGTTTCATCTGCATTTTCTATCTAGTTTACAATGTGAAGTTTGACCTGCTGGGGGTGGGAGGATCAACCACCAGCCAGACTGGTTCGTGACTTTTAAGTCTCAGTTATTTCAATGGGAGAGTAGTCATTCATTACCTAACTCTCCCACACAGTGTTTAAACATGCTTAGCTTTGGCTGGATCACATGCATTTATTTAATATTATTTTGAGAGAGAGAGAGAGAGAGCTTTATAACAACATATTTTATGAAAACACCACTCTTTAATTAAGGAAGTATTTTATTTGTCGTGCGTGTGTATTTTTTTAAATTATTATTATTGGAAAGCTTACACACAAACACTCTCTCTCATACTGAGTCTCCAAGAACATTAAATCGCTGACTGCAATGGCGGCCAGCTCCATTTATTTAAGCAGGAGAGTCTAATGTGAAGGAGCGGGCTTTAAGGTGTGCACCCTGTTTACAAGGTACATAGGCCCTACTCGTCCCAGCAGAAAGTGTTCTATTCAGTCAATGGTTTCAGACTCACCATGATGTACTCTCATTTGCCCAGCAATTTGTGGCATCAGCCCAGAGCTGAAGCAATCACCTAATGCTCCACTCCACATACTGGCATTGCTGGCCAAATACTCACAATCCCACCCTCAGCCTGCAGAACAAAAGAAAGGGTGCAGGAGCAGAAGGAACAGATACCTGTTAACGATAACAGAATTCAGTTGCAGCTCTGTACATCATCATCTATTATCATCATCATCATCATCATCATCATCATCATCATCATCATCATCATCATCAATAATTTTATTTCTATACCACCCCGTAGCCGAAGTTCTCTGGGCAGTTTACAACAATTAATAAAATACAGTAAAATACATTATAAAATACAAATAACAATTAAAAAACCTCATAAAATTTGATTGCAGGAGTTTAAAAACTGAATTTTAAAACAAATTTAAAATAATTTAACTAAACTAAAACAAGTTAATACAAATAGGTCTGCAGCTGACATACCGCCCCGCCCCCCATGTACTAATTAGGGCTGTTAAATGCTTTAGCATAGAGGGCAGTCTTAACTTGTGTCAAAAAGATAGAGTTGGCTCCAGGTGGGCCTCAGTGGGGAGATTGTTCCATAATTGGGGGGTTGCCACTGAGAAGGCCCTCCTCCTCATTGCCACCAACCGAGCCTTCCTCAGAGGTGGCAGTTGGAGGAAGGACCCAGATGTTGAGTGTAGTGTTTGGATAGATTGCGGTTGGGAGAGGCATTCCATCAACTATTGAGGTCCCAAGTCATG
The DNA here is from genome assembly GCA_021292165.1 of Shinisaurus crocodilurus. Lineage (NCBI taxonomy): Eukaryota > Metazoa > Chordata > Lepidosauria > Squamata > Shinisauridae > Shinisaurus > Shinisaurus crocodilurus. The sequence continues at coordinate 388,700 of JAHFWL010000076.1, read as the reverse complement.
TAGGGCTTTACAGGTTAAAACCAGCACCGCAAATGGGACTTGGAAGCATATAGGCAGGCAGCCAATGTAAGTGGGCCAGAATTGGTGTTATGCGTTCAGAACTTCTGGTCCTGGTTATTAGTCTGGCTGCCACGTTTTGCACAAGCTGCAGCTTCTGAACAGTCTTTAAGGTAAGTTGGATGGTAAGTTAGCTTTGTCTTTGTGAATGTATTGTGTGTCTCCTTTAATAACTGAATCTCTCAATTTAGAGAGCAAGGATACTATGAACGGGAGTGAAGAGAGCTAGAGTGAGGCTTGCAGAATGGAAGAGCTTAAGAACATAAGAAGAGCCATACCGGATCAGACCAAAGGCCGATCGAGTCCAACATTCTGTTCCCACAATGGCCAACCGGATGCCTATGTGAAGTTTACAGGCTGCAGGACATGAGTACAATAGCACCCTCCCACTCATATTCCCCAGCAAATGGTATCGGGAGGCATGCTGCTTCTGATACTATAATACATAGCCATCATGACCAGTAGCCATTGATGATAGCCTTATCTTCCATGGATTTGTCTAACCCCTTTTAAAACCATCCAAGTTGGTGGCCATCACTACAGCTTGTGGTAGCAAATTCCACAGTTTAACTGTGTGCCATGAGAAGAAGTACTTCCCCTTGTCACTTTTGAATCTCCCATCACTTAGCTTCATCGCAGCACCTTTCCCCAGCTACTCACTCACCAATGGGCTTCTAGCCATAGAGACTCTTCATTGCAGTTGCTACCCAAACAGATCCCCAACTGGAACAGCTTTTTGGAAGGCTGTATGTTTTATTATTTTATTTTTAGTTGCAAGATCAAATGAAAAGATAAGTGAGGTTGAAGGTTTGGAATTAAGGACCCAACGCTCACTTGGCAAAATGGCACCCATTGGCCAGACCTACCTACAGGCCAGTGACAAGTGGGGAATCTATTGCTTTACTCAGTATACAAGGATTCCATTTTATTTTATGTAGATGGGTTCCTTCAAGTTTCAGAGGGGCTACTACACTATGGAACAGCTATTCAGTCTAGATGTGTTAATCAGCTGTGTCTAGAGAAAATCAGATTCTTTGGTCAGTTGTCGGTGACCCTATATCTCTTTGAATGACTAACAGAAGAAAGGTGCTGTATAGTACACATTCTTTTTTAAAGGGCTATCGGAGATCCGGATTTGTTGCTTGCATTCGGAGATGAATGTTGAAAATGAGGCATGAGCAAAACAAAATTCATTCTCAAGGGAGAGTACCAGATAATATTAATAAACGTTAGCATGCTTCATAGGATCTGGCAGGAACAATGAACGATGATGAAAGCAAGTGTTATAGCTGGACCAAGAAGCAGAGGGAATTGTTTAATGAAGTGATGGGCTCATGGCGAAGGGTGTGTGAGTGGAGACTAACATGGACCAAAGCAGCAGTACCTTGGAGTGAAGATGGTTTTGAATTTGATCAATGCAGATAAAGACTTCCCTTTGGTTGTTTGCTTGCCTTTCTCCAGCATGCCTGGCCCCCTCCAAAGGTTACCAACTGCATACACAGTACTGGGCAAACAGTACATAATAATAATTGCAGCAATGTGTGTGAAGATGTGAACAGTCAGCTACAACTTATATTATTTTGAATTATCAACACATCTCACCTTGAGCCATAAGAGGTGCTGGTTTGCATCTGGATAAGGTTTGCTCAGTCAGAGAGCTGGCCCAAGAGAACTCATTTTGGAAACTAAGATTTAAATCCCACAGAGGGCATAGGTACATTCATTCAAGCTCCACTGTTTCAGCACCTTGGACAGAGACCATAATGTGTCATATATGTACCTATTGAGGTTAATTCAATTACGTTCACATAACTCCTCCTATACTCCATCGTAAGACTGTAATTAATTGAAGACTTTGAGGCAAAAACATAATGCCCTGCTTTTTCCTTCCCCCTCCCCTATTTTGTTTAACATCCAGCCTGATGAAAAGTTCTGAAAACGTGGAAGATTTCTCATAGTTTTGTGACATTTTAGTTGGTCCTCCTAAGGGAATTTTTATTCTAATCAATCAACATGAGCTACCTTTGATTTTTGTTGTGTGTGGAACTCCTGGGAGCCTTATCCACCCCACTACCCATCTGTATCCCTCCTGTTCTTCCCTATCTTCTTTTTAGTCCTTTCTCCCATCCAAATCTGTACTTCAACTTGGCCTACCCCCTTAGCTTTGGAAAATAATAAATCTTGCAGCTGTGCCGTAGGGTGCTTTCACACATGATGTTGAAATCAGTGCTTACTTCAGTTAGTGTCATGTGAATGTGAGAGCTTTACCTGTAAAAGGTGGCAGGTAAAACTTTTAAACAACACCAATGATGATGAGGATGTAACATAATTGGCCACATTACTCACTTGCATTACAAATGCCTCTCCCCATATTCTCTTCTGCATGATTAATGATCAAATATTCCTATCGTAGCACAAGAAAGGTCAGATGTGATTTAAAGATGGAGACTGGCCATATTTTCTTCAGACACTTCAAGGCAATTTGAAAGGAGGGTCACGGCGAGTATTGCATACACCCCCTCCCATGTTTGTCTGTAGTTTTGTCATTAGTAAGCAGGTGTTTCTGGGTTTTGTATTGTTACGGAAAAACCCCCTGAGCAACCTATGTAACTGGAGGCAACAGGAGGAAAAAGGAAACAGTTTTTTCTACCATGGGAAGCAATGCCTCTCTCAAACCAAGCCATTTTTAACTCTCAGGCAGAGCAATCCTATGGCTGCTAGACAGTGTCTAGACGGCCATAGGATTTTTTGGATTCCCAGCTATGAGGCTGGGAAATTGCTCTGACCTCGTAGCTGGGGATCCACACTCAGATCCCCTTCCTCTCATCGCAGCTGGAGTGCAAAGAACTGCACCAGCTGCTTCTCTGGGGTCATAAGAATGACCCCAGAGAAGGGCTTCTGGGGGGCATTCTGTGGGGCAGAGAGGGGAGGAGACTGACCCCGCCAAGATACAAGGTATCCTGATAGTGCCTCAGTCTCCTTCCCTCCTGCTCCAATGGCCAAAAGGGCATCTAGGGGTGCTTTGGCCATCAAAAGTGATGGCCAAAGCACCCTACAGTGCTTTGTAGGGTGGGAGGAGCACGGAGGCGACCTTCTCCTCCATGCTTCTCCCACCCTCCATAAAATGCCCATAATCCTCCAAGTTCGGAGGGTTCCAGGCATCCCCAGTTCCAGGTAGAAACTGTCTCCAAACCTGAAAGTAAGTCCCACTGAACCCACCGGGGCTTACTTCTGAGTAGATCTGCATATGATTGCTACATAATTCTCATTTATACTCTTATAATCTGATCCTATGCATCTTTACTTGGAAATAAGTTCAGCTGCATTTAATAGGGCTTACTCCCAAGTCCATGTGTATAGGATTTCAGCCTCTGTCTCAGGGTACCAGTTTCATCCATCCCAGCTGAAGGTATATTTTGGAAAGATACCCATTTATCTTGACCCTTAAACTGCCTGCCCATAAACCTTAGCAAATGCAACAGATTGACCTATAAGACTTTGGATGCAATTGTTAGCCCACGTATTTCAGAACAGCCCCATAGACTGCTTTGAAATAAGTCACTTGAGATCTGCAGCACTTGGCAGAGACTGGAAAGCAGGTTGATCTCTCATTTCTGTGAAGAGGACACTGAGAATGATGCTTGCTGCATGTGTGGCTCCTTCCCGCACCCTCGGGATAAGATCAGAAGGTCTGAACCACGTGAAAGGGATCCACAGTTCAGCTCCTTCCCATGCCAGCATTGCCTAAAGATGAGCCCAATGGCTTCTCCAAACTTCACCACCCTTTTGGGGTGGTGCAAAGTTGGGGGGGGGTGTCATTTGGGGGATACCACAAAAGGGGGTCAAGGCAGTAGTGGGCATACCACCAGTGTTCCCCAGAGTCTCAATGGCTGTCACCATCTCCCCCACACATGTCCAGAATTCCCGAGAATGAGCAATACCCTCATTCTGACGGGCTTCATGGTGATCCTTCATAATGATGTAGAAACATCACAAAGCCAATCAAGAGTGACAGCAATGGTTGCTGTCTCCACTAGGGAATGGCAGGTGGAGGTGTGCACAGACCCCAAGATTCTACTCCAATCCCAGTTTGACACTTCAGAAAATGGCCCAAATCAGCTTGGACTAATTTAGAAAACATCCGCTTTGATTCAAGTATCAAACCAAAATTGAGTTTTGAAGATCTGGGTTTCTTTTTCGCCTACCATTGACTATCACGGGGGATTTTTTAAATGGCTATATACCTTTCTTTCTCTTTGTCAGAATTGGATGATACCTGCAAGTATAGTTAGCGGCCTCTGGCACACATCATAGAGGTGCCCCCAGGCAAGAGGCCTCCAAACTTTCAGAAGGATAGGTGTAGGCGGGGCTAATGAGTTATGATTAGCGGTGGGCGATCCACCGGGACCCAGCCCACCTCCAGCTCGGTGGATGCCACTGCTGCACCTGCCAAAAGCTGGTGCATGCTGTGCTGCTTGCCAGATTTGCAGGTTCCGGGGGGGGGGGGGGCGCTGTTTATGTAGAAAATGCCTTAATATACATCAAAAGCGGCTGCAATTTGTGCAAATTATGCAAATTGCGGCCGCTTTAGGCGTATCTTAAGGCATTTTCTACATAAACAGCAGCATGCCAGGAACCTGGAAGTCACTTCCCTGGCTCAACTTGGGAGAACGCAAGTCGAACCAAGGAAGAGGTAAGCGGGATGGAGTTTGGGGGGGGTGGTCGACCCCGGCTAGTCTGATGAATTTCACCCCCTGAATGAAATCCTTGCACATCCCTAGTTATGATTATTGGAAACCAGACTAAGGCTTTTTTCATCGTGAAATGTCCATCCCATGGTCCCATCCTTGCCCTCCCCCAAAGCTTGGAGCTTCTGGTAAAATGTACCCTAGGATTAGAAGGTGGGCCTGTCAGTCACTCAGCTGCACGCCCTCCCTCCCCCTGTTCATAATCAGTGTTTAGAGAAATGAAATGAAAAGACACTGTTTGCGGGAGACATGAAGTCTCCGCAGCTCCGAAACACAAGTCAGTAAGGAAGCCTCCAGTTTGGCTCCAGCTTTGCTTCTGAAGCTTCTGTTGGCTTCAGGGGGAAGCCTCCTTCACCTCAGAAAGCAACAGAACCAGACTGAAGGAGCCCAATTCTACTTGGACTTTGTCAAAAATATGTTGCACATCTTCGGCTGTTACCCCAGCAGCACAGGAAGGAGACTGCAGTAGCTCTCAAGCAACTTCGGTAACATCAGCATGGGCACTCAGTCGTCTTCCCACATTTTTGTGTGTGCTAGATAAACTTTGGATCTGTACCTCTTCATCTGCATCATAGCTGTGGCTGGAAACCCAGCCATTGTGGAGGGCTCAGAGGCAAAGGCAAAGGCGGTTCAGTTTTATCAAGAAAATGAAGAGTTAGGGGTGATACAACAGTAAAAGGGGTCAGACAGGAACAGGGTTAACGAAGTGGCTTGGGAGAGGTCACTGATGAAAACAGCCTTCACTGTCTGACCACCCCCACCATATCGCAGTCATCACCACAAAGAGTATGTAGCCTCCCCCCCCCCTCCTGGGCATATCTCAGAGCTAGGAGGGGGATAACGGAAATAGAATGCCTGCAAGTTTCTTTACTGTGGCTCTGATATGCTGAAAACATATCAGCATCTAAGCCCCAAATGCCTGTCTGATACATAGGGAGAATGATTGGGTCATTGGTGTCATGTTCTCTGAACTCAGTTCCCCCTCAAACTCAAAGGAAGACACCGATGGGGAGGAGGCACCTCTTGGAGAGTCATTGCTCCTCGCTTTTGGACTGTTGAGGCTGGAAGATGTTTCTTTGCCACACTGCTCAGACTCAGAACACCCTCTGCCTCAGGGCAGTTGTTGCCCATGTCATAGGAGCCAATGGCCACAGGATTGTGGAGCAACCATTTAAGGGCACAGACAGCCCCTCAGTAGGGGCAGGGGAGGAATTCATTTGCTTCACATTTCAATGTGAATTTACCTAATTTCAGTTTCGGACCTGTACACGAACTGCAACTCAGTTATTCTCCAAAACTCTCACTTCTTCAGATTTTTGCAATGGAGTTCTCCAGCCAAAAACTTTATACAAAAATGCCTACCTTAGGGGAAAGTACACACAAAAATGCATATATGAGTGAAAATAACCTTAAATATGTATTCTATTTGGAAAACCACTAGCAAAAACTGTGTATGTTAGGCAACATTGCATTACAAATGCATGTCTTAGGAGAAATTTGCACAAAAATGAATACACATTTTCATGTAAACTTACTACACACACACACACACACACACACACACAATCTCAAAGTCTGGGTCCCTGGGATGAACCAAATTTAAGGCTTGAGTTCAGGACTAACCAAACCTGAGATTGGAAAAGTGAGAAATTGAGAGAAGCTGAAACTAAGAGTTTTGTCCAGCCCTACTCCTCAGAAAGGGCAGGGCCAAAACAGGATCAGACTGCCCAGTCTTCATAAGGCCTCTGCAGGCCCCCACATCTTGTTAAGGCAATAGATTTCCTTTGTGTGTGGATGTGAAGGCTCCACTGAGTACCTTCCACAGTATCTTCTGTTCAGGGTTCTGGCAGATTCTTCCTTGCCTGACTACCCTTCCAGAAAGTTCATCTCTGGTGTAGTCAGCTTTCCATGTGAACCTCACACTCTGATGGAACAGGACAACCAGGTTGGTGAGGTGGTGAAGCATGTGAGCTGTGGACCCCGCAGTCCCTGATTCACTTCTCACTTCGTCCAGGTAAGCTGCTCTTCTCACTTCCTCAACTTCCCATCTCCAATGATACAGGATTGTCGAGCTGATCATCCAGGTGAAGCACTTTGAACATTTTTGAAATGTGCCCTAGCAATTCTCAATGTGATTAACGCAGCTGGCTCCGAGCCAGGACAGGTGTCATGCAGGAGAAACGTGAACAGTCTTCTGACTTTTTTTTAAAAAAAATTAAAAGCAGTTCTGGAGTCTGCAGCAGGGGTGTAAGAGTGCCGTGGGGATGGTGGGGACAGCAAAAAAGAAGAAGGGGCTACTTGACTTTTTCCTCTCTGTCATTTGTTGGCTCAAACTGTGCCCCTGCCATGACTCCCCTGGGGGATTCCTCATCAGAGGAAGAGAGTGAACCTTCAGAGCCCGATGTCCACAAGGAACAGGTTGCCTCACAGGACCCTGGCAGTACCCGAGATGGTCCTGGCCCCACTGGGGTGATGCCTTCGCATCTGCCTCCTCAAGAGGCAGGGAGCTCAGCTACTGAGGCTGACAGGCATGCCGAATGGCTACCTAGCCATCAAGAACATTGTCGCCTCAATAGGGCTCCTTTGGGAAGACATGCTCAATTACAAAGGAGGACACTCAAGAGGAAAGGACTCCCTGTGAGCCAGGCTCTCTTCTCGAGTAGGACTTTTTGCCAGAAGGCCTGTAATGAACTGCATGTAGAGCCCTGAGTGGGGCTCAGGAAGCTCTGGCTATATAAGCCTTCAGTATCAGGCAAGCCGTTGCTGGAACAACATTGTTCTACTAGCTCCAGTGCCTTGTATCCTGTTTCCCTGACCTTGCCTTGTGATTGAACCTCCATGCTGCTGACCTCTGAAATCCTGCCTGACTCTGCTTTTTGGACAGTGTTCCTGCTTGACCATTCTCCAGTGTTTTGACCTTGGTTGCACCTCAGACCTCTCTTCTGGAAACAACCGACTTGCCTGGTAGCACTGTGTTTTGACCATCATGTGAATCTTGACCACTCCTGATATAGCCTGATTCCATACTGGACTGAAACCTTTGTGCTTGACCATTTGCCTGCTTAACTGACTTGCTTATTGGATGTGTCCCTATATTTGCCTAACATACTAGGGGTATGTGAGGATTTCGCTTGGGGGGGGGTGGAAATCTGGTGAACTGGCTGGACTCGACCCCCCCAAACTCTGTTCCACTTACCTTCTTCCCCAGCTCGACTCGCGTTCTCCCGAGTCAAGCCGAGGAAGTGACTTCTGGGTTCCCGGCAGGCCGCTGTTTACATAGAGAATGCCAGAAGATATGCCAAAAGCGGCCACAATTTGTGCAAGTTAACGCAAATTGCAGCCGCTCTGAGCAAATCTTACGGCATTCTCTATGTAAAAAGCGGCCCACCGGGAAATCCGATGCACAGCTAGGCCCACATCTGCTTTCAGCCTGGCTTGGTGGGCATGGCAGCGGCATCTGCCGAGCTGGAGGCGTGTCAGGTCTCAGCAGATTGCCCACCCCTAGGCCCCATACCTTTTCCTGCAGTGGGAAAAAGTGCAGCTTGAGTGGGCTATTTCTGATTAGACAACGGCAGGCATGGAACAGATAGATTACAAAGCTGCTCCCCCATCATGTCTCTGCTCTAACTGTCTGCCTTCTTCATTTGCCTTTCCGTTAAAACCCAAAAAACATTGTGTCATGCACATTCCCTCTGTAATGTCCAGTTTGGCCCTGAGCTGCCCCAAGGGGATATTTCACCAAGCCCCCATGCAAGATGATGCTCCTTTTCCAGGTGCTACTCCCCAAACTGCTCACATATAGATGCTCCTTGCAGATGCACCATGTAATGCCTGACTATTGGGGGGCAGGGGGCACAACCGCAGTGCTGGGGGTGGATCCAGGAGGCTCAGCCCTGCGTTGAGTCTAGGCAGGGAGGCAACGAAATATTATGTACAAAGTCCTGCCTTAGCTAATGATGAGCACTGTTTAACAGCCAGGTAGAAAGGAGTGCCACTTGCCGCTGCCCACCAGGTAGAAAGGAGTGCCACTTACCACTGTACGTCACTGCTTCTCCACCAATGCCTGAGATCCAGGAGTCTGCATTCATATGCAGCCACCTGTTCTGGCAAAGCATCCGCCTATGCCGGCCAAGGGCAAACGTACATGGATTTCACTCAATGTGATGTAATGCTTGGATTGATGCAGCTCCGTATATCAAATCTCAGAAAGTGGAATGTCAGCTGAAAAATGTGAAAACATTGTCTTGTTTTATAAGGACATGCTGTCTTCCAAAGAGCATGCTCCTGCTCCCTCTCTCTCTCTCTCTCTCTCTCTCTCTGTCTGGCTTGTTCTCTCCTTCCATCACACTGGTACTTAAGAAGTGATTCATAAACCACTGATCTTGGCATCGTCTAGAGATGTCACAAAAAAGCCTCCTCTCGTTTCTGTTAACTGCAATGCTGCCTGCTGTCCGGTCTCGGGGGAGCCATTGGAAAAGAGGTCCTGGTGAACTGTTGCTTCCAATGTTGAACTCCTCACCAATTTTCTATCTTAATAGGGAACATTTACCCTCAACTAAAGGGAAGTTAGTCCTAATCTCCTACAGAAACGGAACCTAGTGCATCGTTTCCAGATATTCTTCCCCTGCGACACTTGACTCTGTCTCCTCGCCCCCAGTTTTATCTCCCTCTAATGAAATTAGATTGCAAGCTTCCATGGGGCAGGTGTGTGCACGCATGTGTGTGCATGTCACATGTGCTTGCTTATATTACTCTAGTAAAGCACCATGTACACTGATGGTAATGAACCTGAGAAAAACCCTTAGAAGGTAGGTCAGTTAGTATTATTATAATTCCAATATTGCAACAACAACAAAAAGAATGAGAGACAAGGCCACCCAGTGATTTTATTCATGGCAGAGAGGGACCCTGGCTTTGTCACTTAGCTACTACACTATTATTGTTATATTATTTATTTCATTTCTATACCACCCAATAGTCAAAGCTCTCTGCCTTCGCTGCAATACACTAAATCTCATAATGATCTCCGTTTTGCTGGACTGAAACACTGGTCCATCTACATTATCCATTCTCTTCTGGTTTTCTGGTTCTCTTATACTTTAAAATTATGTGATCTACAGTTGAGCAATAGCCCTACATCATAGCCTTTCTTCCCCCCGCCCTACCTTGAATGGTAATGAGCACATGACAGCGCCGGTGGGCAATCTGGTGTCCACCAGATGTTTGGAAAACAACTTCCATAAAATTACTTGTTCAGTTGTCATTGTTTTAAATCTAGGATAGAATTTTTAGATGTTTACACAGCTGCTGGTTTTTACTTTGGTTTTATACTGTAGTTTTAAACTTGTAAAAGTTTTATACTGTGTTTTGTCATGTTGTGCTTTTCCACCACTAGGCTCATTCTGTTCCAGTTCTATCCAAGCCTCTTTTTCAGAGATTTGCATTTATTTTTGTGTGCATTGTTCAAAATGTGCACATTTTTCAAATGCACACATGTTATACATCATATGCACCCATTGACTGAAGCCTGTTTGTGTGTATTTTAGAATACATTTGTTGAATACATGTTGAATTACTTTTTGTTTTGTTTTGTGGGATAAATTGCAAGCTCAGAAATGGACAGATTTCTGACCACAAATTATCTTCATGTCTGCATTCAGTTCCAGAAGGTGCAAATTGGGTAATCTGATATTAAAATGTAAACGCAATGAATTTCTCACCCATCCCTACAAGTTAACCTACTTCCCCCCACCCCCCATGATGGAGAATAGAGTGGCATGCTTGGTTCTCTGCCACATGAACTGAGCATAGCTCCCAGTGAATATATAGCTGGAAGTCTGATACATCCCTATGATGTCATTATATAACCCTGCCATAGCTTTGATAAGTTGCGTCTGGAATGGCTGAGTGCACAGATCAATAATAATGCAGAAATAACATGCAGAATGGCTCAGGTATAGAACCGAAGACAGAATTTGATGAGAATACCCTTTGTGAATAAAACATTGGGAAAGTATTGGATGCAAAAGTGTATATGAAAATCTCTTGTCTAAAATATAAAAGGGAAGCAAAGCAACATAATCTCCAAGTGGGAAGTATTTAATGGGTACAACTCAAGTTTTCTCATCAGTTTGTGCCAGTTCCAGGTTTGTTGTTAAGGTATACTTAATACTGAGTTTTACCTGATAATTATATTTACTGGGCTGATATAGATGTTTGTCTTACTTGAGAAATAGAACTCTTTTTTGTATGTCTTGAATGGGGGGGACACCTAAAAATATCAGTCTTTGGAGAGTGAAATTACCATGTGACAGTTATAAAAAGTGGATTGATTATGCCTAATTTTGCTCTCCTGAATTATAGGAGGGTATAAGTTTTCAATTAATAATTCCAAGACTCTTTGGTGGAACATTTCACCATCATTCAGAAAGAGAGCCGTACCACCCAGGAGAACATAGTCAAACTGACTTTTATACTTCCCAGTGTATTTAGAACTTATTTATTCTTCCTCAGGGGAAACTACTCTCAACAATAATTTATGGAAACAGTATTCTGCTCTAGTTCATGCTCCTCTGAAGTAGATGAACTTGTTCAATAATGACACCGTTGAACAGCAATTCTATTTCAGTTTCCTAATCACAAATTGCTCCCTTCAAGATTGAACCGGACCACAGAGAAGACACTAGCCCATCTGGCTTTGAAAAGGCATATGAGCAGAGGGCATTCGGTCCAGAGCAGCTGCCCACAGGAAAACCCACAAGCAGGACATGAGTGCAGCACCCTCCCGCCCATGTTCCCTGGCAACTAGTATACATAGGCATACTGCCTCTGATGCTGGATGTAGCCTATAGCCAATCAGGACTAGTAGCCACTGATAGCCTTCTCCTCCATGAGTTTGTCCAGTCCCCTTTAAATCTATCCAAGTGTGGCCATCACTACATCTTGTGGAAGTGAATCCCATAGTTTAACTACGTGCTGTGTGAAGAAGTACTTCCTTTTATCTGTCCTGAATCTCCCACCAACCAGCTTCATGGGATGACACCTTTGGGTTCCACTATTATGAGAGAGGGAGAAAAATGCATCCCTATGCACCTTCTCCACACAATGCATAATTCTGTACACCTTTTCATGTCTCCCCTTACTCACCTTTTCTCTAAGCTAAACAGTCTCAGATATTATACCCTTTCCTCATACAGGAGATGCTCCAGCCCCTTGATAATTTTAGTTGCCTTTTTCTGCACTTTTTCCAACTCTGCAATTTCCTTTTTTAGGTGCAGTGACCATTACTGTACATAGTATTCCAAGTGTGGTCGCCCCATGGATTTGTCTAAGGGCAGTATTACCTTGGCAGTTTTATTTTCAATTCCTTTCCTAATTATGCCTAACATGGAGTTTGCCTTTTTCACAGCAGCTGCACACTGGGTCAACATTTTCATCCAGCTGTCCACCACAACCCCAAGATCTCTTTCTTGGTCAGTCACCGCTAGCTCAGATCCCATCAGCATGTACATGAAGTTGGGATGTGACAGACCTTCAGGTATTCGAAGAATGCTATCATGTCTCCTCTCAGTCTTCTGTTCTCCAGGTTAAACATACCTAATTCCTTCAACTTTTCCTCATAGGACCTGTTTTCCATACTGTCAATCATCTTTGTGATCAAGGTCCCTAAACTTATGCACATTGTAGAGAAAGTGGAGAATGATAATTTTCCTCTGTCTCTCAGTCATAACACTATGGGAAAGTGGTTTCATTTTTGTATTAAGTTTTAAATATCTTGGTGAGCTTATTCAGATGAAAAGCAACTCATAAATATATATATTTAAAAATACAGCATTAGAATTCAGGGTCACCCAATAAAATTAGCCGATGGTGGGTTCTAGATAGACAAGAATATGCAATGCATAGTAAAGTTGTATGATTTTCTGCCACAAGGTGTGATGCCCATTAGCTTAGATGGCTTTTAAAGGGGATTTGAGAAATTCATGGAAGATTGGTCTATCTATGCCTATTAGCCATGATCACTCCACGGAACCTACGCGTTCAGATGTGTTATGATCTACATAACAGATGCTGAGGACACATGTGGCAGAGCTGTTGCCTTCACACTCTATATCAGGGGTGTTGAACATTTAAAGCTCTTACTGCCAGTAACTAAAATGTAGGAGAGACATTTCAACCTTTTAGAATTGGGGGGGATGCACAAAATCTGGAAAACCAATGAACAAGTGGTCATTGGGGGGAAAGATCTGGCCTGGGGAAGAGCTGGATTGGGAACCCTGCAAGACCATCTTTGGTCCCGAAGCTTGGGCTTCTGCATCCTTTCTCCATATGTCAGGAATGCTTTAACTTGGATTCCTGCATTGAGCAGGGGGTTGGACTCAATGTCCTTATAGGCCCCTTCAAACTCTACTATTCTATGATTCTATGTATGTGTCCTAGAAGTATCCATCTGGAGTAGAAAATGATTGAAACTGAAAAGCTGGACTAGATGGACATGGCCTGATCCTGCAAGGCAATTCTTATCTGTCATATATTATTAATCTTAAGTATTTATGTACTGCCTTTATGCCTAGGGCAATGCAGCCCTCACCAGGTAGATTACACACTAAAAGCATCATAAAACAGATAAACAAAAATAAAAACCAATAACAAATCAGCGATTTGACAGTACTATCTAAAACAAGAAATACAACAATTAAAAGTAGCAGCAATTAATTATATCTTCCCCCCCCCGCCCTATTTAACTACTTGGGACAACTTCAAATTAATCAGGTAAAAGCAAAAGTGAAAAATCAGGTCTTTAAATCCTGTTTAAAACACACAACAAAGGGGCTAAGTGGGAGGGTGATGGGGCCACCCCCAAGAAGACCCTGTTCTCTCATCTCCTCTAGTGTGACGGACCTTACTGGCAGGCCCATGAGCACAGCCTCAGAGGCCAATCTTAACGCCCAGGCAGGCTCATACGGATGTAGTCAGCCCTTCAGATAACCTGGTCCCAAGCCGGCTGGGACTTTAAAGGGATTCTTATGGCGTGTACACTACCATACGGTGAGCGGGAGTCTCTGATGCAGTTGATGTGTCTCTTTTTCTCTGGAATGCTGACTGCTCCTTTCTGATGTTGATTCCAAATAGGTGAGGAGCAATCTTGGGCGCTCTTCAATAATGTAAGACACAGTTTCTGCAGTTTATCTCCAAAATGTCAGTCTAATGAATTTTGGCAGCCATTCTAAATACAAACCACTTTTTCAAGCAGCCCATCTCCTGGTCTCATAGGAGTTGGCCAAGCATCATTTTTATTTTATTTTATTTGTATTTGTTTTCTATTTCCCCCTTGGGCTCAGGGTATTTCAGTACACTTGTTACACAGCATTATCTAACTCTACCCCGCAAGGGGGAGGGGGAAGACTCAGCCATTCCAGGGCTGGCCAGCTTGCTGGTTCCAGGGGAGAATTTTCTGGGCCCCGTGCATCCTCTGGGCAGATGGTCATGAGCATCTGGGTTGACTATGGGCTTGCTCACACACTCATCCAGCGGAGGGGAATGGGTCAGGGGGAAGCTTTCCTGTGAATCAGCCTTTTGTGCATATTGGCCTAGCTAGACCAGTGTTCTCCAACCTTGGGTCCCCAGATGTTTTTGGCCTACAACTCCCAGCATGCCCCAGCCAGCATAGCTGGCTGGGGCATGCTGGGAGTTGTAGGCCAAAAACATCTGGGGACCCAAGGTTGGAGAACACTGGCCTAGACACAGCATGCCCAGTTGACACATGCTGTTAGCTTGAGGCATCTGTCACATGTGTCTTGATTCGGGTGTACCTTCTAAAACGAGTGTGTTGAATCTCAGACTGCCCGGGCCAAATCCAGCCCTCCTGCGGTACCAGTATGGCTCCCCCTAGATGGCCCCACTTTCTTTCTTCCATTGAGTGTACAAATTTGTTGCTATTGCCCTAACTGCTGAGTCAAAATGGCCACACTCAAGATGTTGTGGCACCAAGTGGCCGGCAGCATAGTACCCCCCACTCCATTTCACTTGCCAACACACCAGGTTAAGAGATTTACATGGCCAATGGGAAGTTGGCCATGTGTAGTGTACAACCACAAGAGTAATACTTATTAATTTATTGGTATTTATATCCCAACCTTCGTCACAAGGAGCCCAAGGTGGCTAAGAACCCATATAAAAATAATATGACACAAGAATGTCATTAAAATTGTAACTCTAACATTACAAATGCACAATAAATTACAATAAAACCAGTGGAGGATGGTGACTCCTGTGTCAGTGGGGCTCCTTATCCATTGCATCTTTTTGTTTGAGCTTTATAGGAGCTAACCATGGTGCCAAACCTATTTGGGGTTGGAGTTCAGCTCCATGGATAGCTCCTATAAAGCTCAAAACAAAGAGCTGCGATGGATAAGGAGCCCCACTGACACAGGAGTCACCAGCCTCCCTTGATAAAATCATCACTGCAACACCAGAAAATAGATACAACACTTGACTATACCCCAAAAACTTGTACATCTTTAACACTTACCATGATGACAACAGCGTGTGGGAAAGCCAAAACTCCACTGAAAATGAGTTCCACAGTCAGGATGCCACCACTAAGAAGGCCACATATGGTAGCTCCATGGTCTACATTGCTCAAGGCACCACAAGCAAAGCCTCCCCAGCCAAGTTTTAAATCCCAGCTTGGTCAATACTGGGGAAGGTGGTCCTTCACTATTAATATGAAGCTGCCTTATCATGCATTTGTCCATTGGACCCATTACCACTTACTTTGACACCCCTCGCCGGATCGTCACCTTGAAGTGGTGAGTGGGCTTGCGTGTTCCGATGAATCCTGTGAGCAATGCCGTCGGGAGCTATGTACTCCCAGTAGGGTCACCCATGGCGGTAAGGTCCGGGGAGAGGAACCAGACAAAGAACGATCCAAAACATAAAGTCCTCAACGGCAGAACAGGCGGAAGATAATTAAACCTAAATTACAACGGCTGTGAAGGCGGATGAAGGCTGCAGCAGAGAATGGTTTTCCAATCGTCAGGGTAACCGTGCCATTGGATCTCTGCCGTACTCTGTCAAGTTTGTGTGGTGATTCGTTGTGCACCGATCTCCCCACATAAAACAGTTTCACGCACAGGCGTCTTCCAACCCAACCCATCCAACCCAACCCAACCCAACCAACCAAACAAAAACAAAAAAAAAGTCCCATGGCGACTGGCGAATGGCAACGGGGGCAGGACTGTGAATCTGGAAGCCCCTAGTCATGGACCAGCACATGGGCGGTGGATGCAGACTCAGTCGCCCTGTTCAAGGAACGAGGTAGTCGAGCAGCTCGGCAGCTGTATCCATGACTGAGCAGCCCTATTTAGGATCCACTCTGCTCACCCCGTATGGGGAGGGGGCTAGAAAAGGTGCCCTAAACATAGTCTACCTCTTTCTCCCCTGACTGGATTACCGCGTCCAGTGGGGTCACCATTTTAGCGGTCGGAAAAAGAGCATTTGAATTTTGGAACATGGAATATACGGACATTGCTGGATAACATAGATAGTGAACGCCCTGAGCGTAGGACTGCTAATATTGCAAGGGAGCTGAGACGGTTTAAAATTGACATAGCAGCACTTCAAGAAACTCGAAGGGCAGGAGAGGGACAGCTGAAAGAAGAAAAAGGAGGTTATACCTTCTTCTGGAAAGGACTACCTGAGCAGGACCGACGAATACATGGTGTAGGCTTTGCCATCAAAAATGAACTAGTGAACTCTTTGTCAGAAGTTCCTACTGGCATTAACGAACGCCTGATAACTCTTCGATTAAAGCTCGCCAATAACCAACAGGTAACTATTTTGAGCGCCTATGCACCAACATTAGATGCTGATGATGACATCAAGGAAAGTTTTTACAGCCAGTTGGACACTCTCCTGTCAGAGATACCTAAGGAGGATAAAATTATCCTCCTGGGCGATTTTAACGCAAGAGTCGGGCGTGACTTTGATTTATGGCCAGAAACTATTGGAAAAGACGGAGTTGGTAATAGCAACCCGAACGGACTCTTACTTTTGTCTATATGTGCAGAGCATAATCTCACTATCACAAACACGCTCTTTCGACAAAAGAATAAGTTTAAAACATCATGGCAGCACCCACGGTCAAAGCACTGGCATCTTCTGGATTATGTAATTGTCCGTGTTAGAGATCGCCGCGATGTACTTCTTACTAGGGCCATGGTGAGTGCCGACGACTGCTGGACAGACCACCGACTAATCCGTTCCACAATGGTTATCAACATTGCTCCCCAACGTAGGCTTCAAGGAAGGAAACCAAGGCGTAAAATGAACATCCAAGTCCTTCAAGATCCTATTAAGCAAACCCGTCTTCAATCACTTCTTTAGGAACATCTACCTACGGAACCTCCTGACAACATTGAGGACCATTGGTCTAAGCTGAAAACCTCCATTACTGCAGCTTGTGAACAAACTATTGGATATGAAACTAAGAAACATCAGGATTGGTTTGATGAAAATGACAATGAGATTAAATATATAATTGACCAAAAAAGGAAAGCCTTCCAAATATGGCAAAATGATATTAACTGCGCTGCCAAGAAAAAAACCTACGCTAGCGCAAAGGCTGAGGTCCAAAGAAGAACAAGAGAACTTAAGAACGCTTGGTGGAAAAAGAAAGCTGAAGAAATTCAACAACTTGCAGAATCTCATGATGCACGGGGCTTTTTTAAGGCCACAAGGGCCATTTATGGACCAAAAACCTATGGTACAAACCCTTTACAATCAAAAGATGGCACCAAACTCTTAAAAGACAAAGAGTCTATTGCACTGCGTTGGAAAGAGCATTATTATGACCTTTTAAATCGTAAATCTAAGGTGGATAATGAGATTTTTTCGCAAATCCCGCAAAAACAAATTAAAGAGGAACTTGCAATACTCCCCACTTTGGATGAAGTAAAAAAAGCCATTAATCAAATGAAGAACAACAAAGCTAGTGGACCAGATGGGATTCCTGCTGAAATCTTTAAAGAAGGGGGCCCCGAACTTGTACAACATCTTCATAAACTCATCGAAAAATCTGGATAAGAGAAGAGATCCCAGAAGACTTCAGGGATGCCATAATTATCACCCTCTTTAAGAAGGGTGATAGAACAGACTGTGGAAACTATCGGGGCATTTCTCTCTTAGCAACCGCAGGTAAAATATTTGCTAGGATTCTCGCAAACCGTCTTCTATCTATTTCAGAAGAGATCCTCCCTGAAACTCAATATGGTTTCCGCCCCTCTAGAGGGACAGTAGACATGATTTTTACTGCACATCAGCTCCAAGAAAAATGCCGGGAGCAAAATCAACCCCTTTATATGGCATTTATCGATTTGGCTAAGGCCTTTGATACTGTAGACCGTACAGCTCTCTGGACTATCCTTATGAAAATTGGATGCCCCAATAAATTTGTGAATATCTTGCGACTTCTCCATGACAACATGACGGCAACCGTTTTGGACAACAACGGCTCTCATGGTGCTCCATTTAAAGTGGGATCAGGTGTTAAACAGGGATGTGTTATCGCCCCAACATTATTTGCCATTTTCATCGCCATGGTTTTACATCTTGTCGAGGGGAAACTTCCCACCGGTGTGGGAATTATATATCGAACAGATGGAAAGCTTTTTAATCTCAGCAGGCTGAAAGCAAAAAGTAAGGTAATTACAACCTCCGTTGTGGAACTTCAGTATGCTGATGATAATGTGGTCTCCGCACATTCAGAGGATGATCTCCAAACTATCCTAAATGCTTTTGCAGAAGCATACGAAAAACTTGGTCTCTCACTTAACATCAAAAAAACCAAAGTGCTTCATCAGCAAGTGCAAGCCAATCCTTTGGTGATGCCATCTATCCAGCTTGGCGGGACAATACTGGAAAATGTCGATCATTTTCTCTATCTTGGCAGCTATCTTTCTGTTACAGCTAACATCAACAGTGAAATCCAGCATCGTCTGAGCTCCGCAAGTGCCGCATTTTCTCGAATGAAACATAGAGTGTTCGAGGATCGGGATATTTGTAAGAAGACCAAAACACTGGTTTATGAAGCCATTGTATTACCAACTTTATTGTATGCCTGCGAAACATGGACTATCTATAAACGTCACTTCCACCTCCTTGAAAGGTTTCATCAACGTTGCCTCCGGAAAATCCTGCAAATTACTTGGGAAGATAGGCGAACAAGTGTCAGTGTACTGGAAGAAGCAAAGACTACTAGCATTGAAAAAATGATCCTTCAACGCCAACTTCAGTGGACCGGTCATGTTGTTCGAATGCCTGACTGCCGTCTCCCAAAGCAGTTACTTTACTCCCAACTCAAGGATGGAAAGCGGAATATCGGTGGTCAATATAAGAGGTTTAAAGATGTTCATAAGGCTAATCTAAAAAAATGCAATATAAACATCGAAAACTGGGAAGCTCTGGCCCATGAACGATCTAAATGGAGGTTGGCCTTTCACAAAGGTTCCATGGACTTTGAAGAAGCCCGAGTGCAAGGTGAAAGGGAGAAACGTGCTAAGCGAAAAGCACGTCAAATGAATCCTTTACAGGACCATCTTCTATCTGGTAACCTGTGTCCTCACTGTGGGAAGCTGTGTGGATCTAGAATTGGCCTCCACAGTCACTTACGGACCCATCGCTAGAGTCTACACAATCTTCTTTAGAATTTCCTCCTTTTATCCCGGAAGACAATCTTACTCGGTCACGAGTGATCGCCTGATGATGATGATGATGACTTTGACGCCAAAGACTGAGGTCAGGGTCTTTCTCAGCCTCACTAGTCTGTGTTGCCAGGAACTGAACTTGGGCCCTTCTGCATGCAAATGAAAGTGTGCTCTACAACTGAGCCGGGGCCCTCCCTCAGAGCCAATAAGGCTCCACGAGTGTGGAAGGTCTGTGAATTGTCCCCTTGGTATTGCAAATAATCATATCAGCATGGGAAGCTGCTCCTTTCGAGAGGTACAAGCAATGAAAACCAGGGAGTGGAGGGCGGGGGGAGAGAGAGAGGCCAATGACTGCGGCAGGCTGCCAATAAAATGTATGAAGGCAATTTCTGCGTTTAACGCATTTCCTCGTGGAGGCCACTTCAGTGCATTGGCTTCTTGTCACAGTCCATAGTGAGGATGACAGATCTGACTAATTCATGTTCCCCCAGTCAAACGACTTGTCAGTGTTCTCATAATAATATATAAGCCACTGTACCGACATCAATCAGCATCTCCCAGCTTCCTTCTCAATCTTTCCACTTGCAAGGGGGAAAATACAGCAGAAGCCCATGTATCGGGGATCAGAGAGGGTTTTGTTTTTTTTAACAACTGATCTTCTATGCAAGGCCAGAAGGGAAAAGACATACATAAGTGACAGTGCAGGAGAAGAGAGCTGTGACTGGCAAAGCAACAGCCTAATGGAGTTTCTGCATCTCCAGATTTATTATACACAGCACTGATTTCACTCTCTCCCTCCATGTAATCATAAAAGTACAAGGCTAGATAAGGGATAGACAGTTCTTGTCTATCACCAGTCTGGGAGGAAGAAGTGTATTTTTCCATAAAAGCCAAGCCCTCGCAGAATGCACCACCAAGCATTGAGGGGTTAGCTACAAATACCGGTTATTATGGCTGAGGCAAAACCATTTGCCGCTGATGTTTTTTGGTGACAATTTTCAGCAATGCCAAAATAAAGGAAAAAAACCTCCCTTTCCTAAAACATTTTCAGCATTCCTTGCAAAAATGTTCACTCAAGTTGTTAAATTGCCCTCTCAAGCATCTTCAGTCATCCTCACGGATGTCATTATGCAGTCAAACCTGATTGGCTACGTCACATTGTGATCCCATCCTATTCCCTATGTGATTCCTCCTGATTGGGTGGAAACACTCATGTGACCAATTGACGGAAAAAGGGAAGATGCAACGACCAGTGTGCCCATGTATAAGCTTCTACTTTGGGAAGAAAAGTTCACTCTGTTAGGGGTTTCCACTGTTGGAGATCCCCCAAGTTCAAATTTCAAATGAACTAACAGAATTCAGTATTTTATTTCAAACTCAGAAGAACACATGCTTCTGCACCAGACTCCTTTTTCAAACACAGAAAAAAATATATTTGGGCAACAAGGGGCACTGCAATTGGCAGGTATTATGAAACCTGTGGATTGGCTAGGTTGCATATAAAGCTTAGAAGACTGGCTGCACTAAAGTCATAGCAAAACGTTACCTTGGTACCGGATGCCATCTTCAACATGCTCCCTGAAATGTCTTCCTTGTGGATGTAAATTCAAGATGGCACCACTCATACCTTGTAAGGAGCAACCTGTATGTTCCAACTATCCTTCACTTCATTTCTATTACAGTTACACATAGATTTCTGTGTGTAAAAATCTCGCTGCTAGTGGTTACAGTGGCAGAGAGAATAGACAAGATGGTGCGGACATTCAAGTTGCTCCCTACAACACCCCCACTTATGGGAGGCGCCATCTTGGATTTGCATTCATATTTCAACCTGAAAGGCCAGGGCTGAAATTATGGCAGAAAATGTCGGGGCTGAGAGCTTTATGAAATCCACAAGCCCCATCCAATGGCTTGCTCCAATTTAGCCAAATCAGGACACCAAACTGTCTTCTGAAATCAATCAGTAGCTAATAAAGGACTATCTCAAAAAGCAAGGGCTCGCTGGACCTGTCATCCAAGCACTGTGAAAGTCCTACCTATATATAACACCATTTGGGATGCATATCTACACAGAGGAAGAATGCAAAAGGATAAGAAACAATTTTCAAAGGCATTTTTCCCTGACTGTGCAAGAGAAGCAGCATTATTTCTGTAAGCTACCTTGTTTTCAGCATTTGGATGCACAAGACTGCCCCTGAAGAAAGAGCTTATTCTGAAACACATTGGGCTGTATTTATTCTTAAATGTTTTACTGTGGATTTCAAAAAGTCATGACAAAGCCAAAAACAATAAAGAGAACATAAAGAATAAAGAAGAAATAGTTTACATTGTATAAAGGTTAGGCATATCAGTTGCAATGCATACATATGGAATTTATGCATCTATGTATTACATGTATATAAGGAAATATACTGTCAGTAGAAGTAGTTATGCATGTTTCAACAAAGGCAAGGCAAATATCCCTATATTTACCCATGTGTAGGTGGTGTCTAAATACCACTCATTCAAAGGTTGAAAGAGGCAATAGGTCCTCAATCCATTGCATTCTCAGGGGTGGCCATTTATCCTTCCAGTGTTGTAATAACAGTGTTTTAGCTGTCATAAGGGAGTGGAAAATCCATTTACGTTGACCTTGCGTTAGATTCAAGGAAGAGGGTGGATAGTTAAGTAGAACATGTACATCTGTAAATATTAAAGGGTTTTCCAATACAAGATTTATCCATATTATAACCTCCTCCCAAAAGGAGGCCTGCTGTTGGGCATTCCAGATCATACGGGTGAAGGAAGTATGAGCTGCATCACACCTCCAAGAGTTATGGGCTGTATTAAATTTTCATCGTTCACACCCTTGAGAATTTGCTTCTCTTTTCGTGTTCTTTCTGGTCTCTGTGCCTCCCTTTTGGTTTTTGAGTATGATCCATACGAGGGGTGCAGGACCTCTTTCGGCCCAAGGGCTGAATTCCATTTTGAAGAAGCTCTTGGGGGCTGCATTCTAGTGGTGGGCGGGGCCGAAGGCAAAAGGGGCAGGGGAGAGTGCACAAAAGCCAGTAAGCCACCAAATGATTGGTGGTGAGAGGAAAGAGGGCGGGGCATGGGGAAGCAGCCGTGGCCGTCTGGAGAAATTTGGATCCCAGGCCTGCGATTCTGCATCCCCGATCTATGCAGAGGACCTCCTGGGGTGTAAACTTGAATGCTCCCATCTTTAAATTGGTGCCTCACAGGGGTGAGTTTTGTTTGTAGTCTGCTTTGGAAGACTGGAGGGGCGGTATACAAAACTGCCCCATGTATTCCCAAAACATCTAAGCACACACACACACACACGTTCTAGTTGAATTGGCATGGAGCAGCAACCCTACTTTTAATGATTCAAAAAGGCTCACTATTATTTTTCAAAATGCTGATGTGTACATTTTCAGCCTTGTCCAACTGTGAGTACCTTTGGCACCATTTGTCACTTCATTGCCAGAATGATAACTGTGCATGTAGTACATTGTTCTTAGAATAGGATCAATGTCTCAGAAGATATTGCATAATGCATTTTGCAGTAAAGTTGTCCTAGCATGAGTCAGGGGTGGGGGGAGGAAACTTTACACAAATGCATTTTTACAACGTATCCGATATTAGAGAGATGAAAAATGTGGCGGCATCCAGTAATAATTCCATTAATTATGAATAAAGCATTTACAAATGACACCCTTATTTAAAAATGGCAATGAACTCATTTGGTGTTAATGCAAAAGGCAATATGTAATTTGCAATCCCGTAGAACGCACACTGCGCAGAGAATGGGGCCAAGGGCAGTTTATGAGCATTGCTCCATTAAGGGAAGGATATATCACAGGATGATGATGAAGGAGAAAAAGCAAATGGCAGCTAAACAAGACCAGTCATGTTCCAGGTACGGGACAGAGGTGGTCTATTTAAAGATGCCGAGGCATGTAAGAAGGCTGCACAGTGTCCCAGTCAGTGACATTAAAACTTGGACTGAGGCCAACAAAGCACTATCCTTTTCCATTTCACCCTTCCCTCTCCGAACCCCGCCCGGTGGTTTGTTTTCACTTACAAGTTACTATCAAATGGACTACTCACCAAGGGAACGATCTCCACCCAGCGCTGCATGGCTTTCATTCATTTCAATGGGGCTTGTGTGGAATCCCTAAGGAAACCCCATGGATATGAAAGGAGATCATGAAGCAGCAGTCTTTGATGGACTGGGTCCCAGCTTTCTAGTTGGCTTCCTTTTCCTAACGGAGACTATATACAGGTGGTGGTGGGATGTTTGCATTATCTTACAGGGAAAGCTGTGTGTGCAAATGGCCGCTTGAAATTCTGCACCCTATATGTGTGGGCAAAGAAATTGGTGTGTGTGTGGGGGGGGACCATTTCACTGAATTTCTCCATGGGGGGAAGACATTCTCTAACAGTTTCTCAGGGGTGGGTCTCATCATTAGGAGTGGCAGCTGTGTGGATCTAGAATTGGCCTCCGCAGTCACTTACGGACCCATCGCTAGAGTCTACACAATCTTCCTTTAGAATTTCCTCCTTTTAAAATCTCCTTTTTTGTAATTTTTTATCCTGGAAGACAATCTTACTCAGTCACGAGTGATCGCCTGATGATGATGATGATGATGAGGATGAGGATGAGGATGAGGATGAGATATTTGAAGGCTTGGGGGAAGAGAACCCTGAAAAAATGGGGAGACAGCAGAGAAAGGTGGGCAGGGTTGGGGGGGGGAAGGAATCCATTCCCCTCCCCCAGGAATTTTTGGGAAATGGCAGAGTAGTAATTGAATTCTTCTGTTCCTCCCCTTTCAGTTCCCCGGGGTGCTCAAAAAGATCTCCAGATGTTTTGGACCACATCTCTCCCAACATTCCTGGCCATTGGCCATATTGGCAGGGGCTTCTAAGAGTTGAAGTCCAAAACCTCTGAAGATCTTCCTTTTGTGACTATGTCCACACACCTATGTTGGCAGCTTGGCCACCAGTTTGCTTCTCCCACAATGCCCCGAACACCTAGCATTGTTGCAGGGCATTGTGGGGAGGGGCTCACAGCCAGCTCACACACACACACACACACACACACGGAGTATATTCAGAGAGAAAAATCTGCAAAGTGGCCTTCTTTTTCTGGGGTGGGGAGAGGGTGTTAGAAAAAGAAAAAAAAATTGGAAATGTTCTCTACAAAAATGTCATATGAGAAATTTTGGCTCAGCTCTACTTAAAATGCTGTATTAGTACTGGAGCCAAGGTGGCACGATGGATGGATCTGGACTGGAGATAGGAAACCCATATTTAAAAAATGAGGGGTCGCCACTGAAATATCACCTAAAGCAAAATTCTGTGCAATTTGGGTGATTTCCCCCCAGGCAAAACTTCGAAGGTCCTGATACTACCCTGTGTGCTGATGTCACCCCATTGTGCATTCCTCCCCCACTACCACAACAAGCAACAGCCAATGATGTGGAACAGGGGCAGTTAAAGGGCCAGTGTGGCATAGTGGTGAGAGTGTTGGACTGGGACTTGGGAGATCTGGGTTCTAGTCCCTGCTTGGCCATGAAATTCACTGGGTGACTTTGGGCCAGTCACTGACTCTCAGCCTAACCTACCTCACAGGGTTGTTGTGAGGATAAAAGGGAGAGGAGGATTATGTAAATCGCCTTGGGTTCCTTTCAGGAAAAAAGGTGGGGTATAAATATAATTAATTAATTAATTAATTAAATGAAGAACACATCATGATGTGTTTTAATAGTATCAGATTTATTATGCATTATAGGGAGATAATGCAATTTGTGGCTGCCATTTTCAGGGGGTGGCATCCCTGGGTTTATTATGACATGTAAGTCCATCCTAAATGTCTCATCCGAAAATGCTATCTTTCAGCTGAACCTGCTGATAGGATTGTCAGAAGGGCACACCTGAAAAATACTATGGAAATGG
Source organism: Shinisaurus crocodilurus (assembly GCA_021292165.1). Classification (NCBI taxonomy): domain Eukaryota; kingdom Metazoa; phylum Chordata; class Lepidosauria; order Squamata; family Shinisauridae; genus Shinisaurus; species Shinisaurus crocodilurus. The sequence goes on along the minus strand of JAHFWL010000076.1, from coordinate 363,253 downwards.
TTAAAAATCACCACCACCGCCCTAAATAACAGAGGGAGGAAATAAAGAAGCAGCTATCAGAATAAACAAAACAAACTCACAGCTTCCACCTGAGTGGAAATTGCCCATCAGAGACTTATTAGCCTGATGTTCAGTGATGATGGTTCACCTTGTAATTTCTACTAATTATTACTAATTTGCAGATCATTCCCAATTAATTGGCTGCAAGCAGTACAACATTGTCAGGGTACTCAGCATGCCATAAAATTAATTATGGGCAGAATTGCAAGATTGTGGACATACCTACCATGGCAAACAGGGAATATGCACTGACTGGGCGGTAGCCACTGTGAAAAACATAACAAGAGTCCTGTTGGGTCAGACCAAAGGCCTGTCAAGTCCGCCATCCTTTTTCTTCATAGTGGACAACCAGAAGCCTATGGGGAGCCCACAAGCAGCACATGAGTGCACAAGCATCTTCCCACACATGTTCTCCAGCTACTGGTATTCTAAGGCACATTGCTTCCGATCCTGTGAGTAGCATATCATCCTTGGAACCAGTAGTCATCAACAGCTTTATCCTCCAGGAACTTGCCTAATCCCCTTTGAAAGCCATCTAAGTTGGTGGCTGTCACTCACTCCACCTTATGGAATTCACTGCCCCAGAATAACAAGGTGGCATGTGAAGACATGCTTCCTTTGTCTGTCCTAAATATCCCACCATTCAGGTTCATGGCATGATGAGCCTGGGTTCTAATATTATGAAAGTGGTAGAAAATATCTCTCTATCCACTTTCTCCACACCATGCATAATTTGGCACGCCTCTATCATGTCTCCCCTCACTTGCCTTTTTTCTTAGCTTATCAGTCCCAGACATTGTAGCCTTTCCTCATAGAAGAGTTGCTACATCTCTCTGATCATTTTGGTTGCTCTTTTCTGCATCTTCCCCAGCTCTTAGGGATGTGTGAGGATTTCATTTGGGGGGGAGGAAGTCTGGCGAACTCGCCGGACTCGACCCCCCCAAACTCTGTCCCATCTACCTGCCTCCCTGGCTCGACTTGCATTCTCCCAAGCTGAGCCGGGGAAGCAACTTCTGGGTTCCCGGCGGGCATCTTTTTACATAGAAAATGCCATAAGATACGCCAAATATGACCGCAGTTTGCACAAGTAATGCAAATTGTGGCTGCTTTTAACGTATCTCACACCATTTTCGATGTAAAAAAGCAGCCTACTGGGAATCCGGAAGCTTGCTGAGCAGCTCAGTGTGTGTCCGCTTTTGGCTCGGCTCGGCGGGCGCCACAGCAGCATCCGCCAAGCCGGAGGCAGGTCAGGTCCCTGGCGGGCTGCCCACCACTATCCTTAATATCCTTTTTGGAGATGTGTCAACCAGAACTGTACACAGCATTCCAAGTGTGGTTGCACCACAGATCTGTCTGTTTCATCTTTGACCCCTTTCCTGATCATCCCTAGCATGACATTTGCCTTTTTCACAGCTGCCTCACACAGGTTTGACATTTTCATTGATCTGTTCACCCCAACCCCAAGATCCCTTTGCTGGTCAGTCACTGCCAATGTAGACTCCGTCAATATATGTTAGGATTTTCCCCTCGATGTGCAACCCTTCACTCCTACAGGTTAGCAGCCCCCAAAATTTCACTGCCCCCCAAAAGATCAAAGAAATGGCTCTCCAACCTCACCGTCAGTTAACATGGCAGCAGACTTAGGGAAACATTTGATCTCAGTCCTGATCTGTAGTGTCAGATCTGTGGTAGCTGATGATTCACACATGCAAATCATTCCTTGATGCTGGGATCATCAAGTGATTCACTTGCATGGCCCCGTTTGAGTAATCAAGATCTGAGAAATCAAGTAATATATGTGCATGTGTGGATCAGGCCCAAGTCATCCTGGCTTGTAATCCATCTCCAGCTAAGGATGTACAGATTTTGTTAATTAAATCCATTCCATCTGTGTTTTGCAGATTGTCAGGTGTCTTTTGTTCCATCATATGCTCATTGACAGAATCAGATTTTTTGTAGGAGAATTTTGTTCTAATTCACAAGTGTACACTTGCATGTGTGTGCAAATGCGCTAATTTGCATTAACTAATGCACACCAGTTAATGTGAATTTGCACTAATCGTCGATAACTAATGTGTATCAGCACTAATGCACATTAGTTAGTGCAAATTTATGCAAATCTCCCCAAAAGTGAAAAGTTTTTTTGAAAAATGAGCAAACTCCCCCTCCACCCAAATCTGCACTTTCACACTTTAGCTATGGGACAAATGTGCATTTTTGGTCAGTGGTTTTTTTTGTTCATCATCTTTTTGCATGACTAAATTTGCAGACAATTCCCAGAAAGTTTTTTTTTTTTTTTTTAATGGTCCGCAAGTCCATGGAATCCATGCGACTTAGAAAAAAACTGTTCTACTGCAGAATCTGGGGGTCCAGATTCATAGAAATCCAAAATCACTTGAACCCGTTGTGGATTTCCCTGACATCCCTATCTACAGTACCCAGGCCAGCATGTTCATTTATTCCCCCACAGATATGCTGTAGCCCAGTGTATCTTTAACGTTGTCACATATTAGACTCACATTACTTTCATGCTTCTGGCCGCCCTTTGAAGATTTCGCTGCGCAGCTTCGCTTGATGCTTAAAACTAAACACTGAAAATTAATGTCCACTGGTGGTGGTGGTGTGTGTGTGTGTGTGTGTGTGTGTGTGTGTTTAACCATCAAATGTGGCAAGAACATTATTTTTGTTGTGATTATTTCCAGTTCTGCTGAAAGAGAGTTTGTGTAGACTCTTTTCTCCGCTTCAAAGCTGAGAGCGGGCAGGCACTTGTGCGATTTTGAAGCCCTTTTTGCGTGAAACGACTTTGAAATTCAAGATATTCCTGTAAATGGGGAGCAAGCTTCCTTTGCAGTCCCTGCTGACACAGGATTTATTTATCAAGGTTTTTTTTTTCTTAGCAACTTGCTGAAGCACCTTGTGTGGCAGCCATTTCATGGGGGTTATAAAAATGCTATTTCCTCCCACCATCCGAAGTGAAGCATAAAACATCCGTTTGAAAAGTGGAGTATAACCATTTACATTTTAATCTTGCCAAAAAAAAAAAAAATGACTTAGTTTCTGACAAACTGAGTTTTCTTGGGTGTATGTTACGGAAGGAAAGACTGGGGAGGGAGTGGGAAAGGGGGGTGCATTGGATTGTAGAAGAAATACTTTTATGGGAATAGACTGGAAAGCAGCTTGTTTCAGAAAAATAATATGGGAAGTGAGAGTTTGAACATGGCACCATATATTTGGTCCTTAGTGTTACAAGAGCAAGTTGAGAAGATACATTGGCCAATGCGGTGCAGCCTCAACTGATCCAACAGAAGAGCTTTATCCTAGACATTCAGGTGAACAGTTTGCTTAGATTAAAGCAGAGTGATATTTAAGGGCAGAAGAACGTAAGAATTGCTGTATTGGATCAAGCCAATGGTTTGGCTAACTTAACATGACTTGCCACTGAAAATATGACTAAAACAAAATTTGAAGTGAATGTTGAGGTTCTTCTTAGGCAGAACATCTGGGGAGTTTTGAAAGAAGCCAAAAAGACTAGCAACATTCCTTGGAGGTAGGAAAGGTCTGCATGTCTCTAAGCTGTCACCAAATTTCAACCCTTGCTGATCTGTCCCAAAATGACTTTGGAGGTTTCACCTCAGGCAAAATATTTGAGGAATGTTATAGGTAGCAAAAAAGAAAAGAAAAGGGGTGTGTGAAATTTCCCGAACAAAGTTTTGCACATCTTTATTCTGGGAGAGATGTGCAAAATATCATAAGGGATGTTGTGAATCTTACTGGAATCCTTTTGACTTGTATAGTTTTGTATATCACCCTGGAGGCCAGGTAAACTTCTTCCTTCTATCACAGTTCTTCTGGAAGCCTTGTAGGTTGCTGATTGGTTACTTCAAAATGTAGAAATGTAATTAAGTAAAAGATGGAAACAATGACATGAGATTGGGTCTGTGCTGAATGTTCACAACCAAACATTTTGATGTGTAAGTTGTGCTTTGGGGAAGGCTGAAATGCCCTTCATGTCATGTTCTCTGGCCTTGAACACTCCTCTGGCTCAGAGGCAGGAACGGTGCAGGGCTGTTTGGCGCCCTAGGCCAAATTATATTAGGCGCCCCCCCTCGTGCCGTGGGGGGGGCCCTCCGGAGCAAAGCAGCCCTGCTCTGCAACACCCCCCGCGCGCGTGCGCGACCGCGCGACCGCGCGCCCGTCCGCCAACCACCTACCTTCCCACCGCCCACCGCTGCTGGCTGCTGCTGCCGCCGCCTCCTCCTCCGACGCGATGGGACGAAGGTAGGTAGATGGTTGGCGGGCGGGCGCGCGCGCGGGGGGCGGTTGCTGCGGTGGCAGCAGCGGCCGGCAAGCGGGCGGGGAGGAGCGGCGGAGGCAGCAGGCAGGGCAGGAGCGCGCCGGAGGCGAGGAAGGGGCGCAGAATTTGCGCCCTCTTCCGCCACGCGCCCTAGGCAGCTGCCTGGGTCTGCCTAGCGGTAGCGCCGGCCCTGCTCAGAGGAGGCAGACAAGGTGGAGGAGGCATCATCCAGCAAGCCACTGTCTGTCACCCTGGGACTTTCCAGGCCAGAGGAAGGCTTAACTGGACTCTTTGGACTCAGAGGCCACTCTCACTGATGCAGGCCTACCACCTACATACTGGAGGAGCCAGTGGCTGTAGAATCAGCCAATGGCCCTTTAAGAGGTAGACAGCTCCTTGGGGTAGCGGTGGTGAAGAGCAGAGCTCAGCTAGCCTTCATAAAGCCTCAGAAGGTCTCTGCATGTTGCTGAGACAACAGCCCTTCCTGAGTGAGCACCAGCCAGCATAGTGCTGTCCAGGATCCTGGCAGACTCTGCCTTGTCATTCTGCTTCATTGGACTTGACTCTGCTTCACCATCCTAGTAAGTATAACTCCTTCAAATCGACTTCTCTGGGAACCTAGAGCTGAGCTAGAGAGGACACTCCCACTCCCTTTCACTCACCTCTTTCATTGCTGATTGAGTGCTGCTTGCTCCCCAATCATCAGATTTCTCAGTGTCATTTAAATACATGTGCACACACACACAAACTTCTTCACACTAACTATGTGATCCCAGCGAATCAGGGATCACATAGTCAGCATGATGACATCACAATGGCACAATGATGACATGTAGCCAACTAGATTTGGCTAACATGATATGCCCATGAAGCCAGTTCAGCAGGAGGGCAAAACTTCCTGCCCTTATTCTGAATAAGCAAACACCTTTGGCCTTGATCGCAACACACACACACACACACACACCCAAGCAGAAATGCTGGAAGTGACTTGAGGACTATTTTCATACCCTGTGAAAGCACCTGCAAAAAGTGTCCCCAGGAGGAGTTAACTCAGCCTTACATGAGATACTGAACTAATAATTCTGAAGCAATGCTATACCAATTTATAAAATGTCTCAACAGCCATACTGTGGATTTAGCAAAAAGGAATGGTGTTTGTTTTGGGGTGTTTTTTTGTTTTTTTTAAAATGGGCATGGATTGATAACACATCAGAAAATGAATGTATGCCGGGGAGATGAAATTGTTGACTTGCATGGAATATCGTTTGCATCAGATGAGTGTAGATTTGCGTGTTTGCATTGTAGGTTTGTGCCATTTCCAGTTGAAGGGTCTGTACCAGCTTTGTGGAACAGCCTGTTGCAAGCTATGAATTATTCATGGAATGGAAAGGTAAAACAGCAACAACAACAACAACAACAACAACGTAAAAAAGAATCCCAGCCCCATGCACAGAGGGAATATGCAAAGTGCAAAGCAATCACATCTTTGCTGTACTATGATATTTGCTTTGTGATACTCCGCAAGGCTACACAATACCCAAACACCACACTGCTCAGTCACAGGCAGTTAAACCTCTCGAATTCCACATAGTGCCGTAAAAATCCTTGCAAAATATATGATCCACCAGCAAAGGGAAAACACTGGGAATTATATTCAACCACTTCAAAGAGCAACAACCCCCCCCCTTCTTTTCCCCTTACTGGGTAGCTAGCTGCAGAGAGAGGCTCTAAGGACCATATTATCAAACAGCCTGAAGGTTGCTTGCTTACCTTCTCTCTCTCTCTCTCATCTGTCTTACTATCTTTCTCTCACACCCTTTAGTAAACTGATGCTTGTGGGGGGCTGTAGAGGGCACCACTGGCAGAGACTGCATGATGGACTATACCCAACTCTTTCTGTGCAGGAAATGCTGACTCTCCAAGCATGCCATGCAGTAGCTGTTGGTGCTTATCTGATTTAATAGGGATGTATGAGAAATTGACTGAGCTTGCACCTCCTGGACCTGACTGTGGACCCAGATGAAATCTGCGGTTGAAGTCCATACATTTCTGAGCCATGCAATTCACAAAAAAAGTGATGCATTTGAAAAATGCGTACAGTTGGGAAAACGTGCATGGGAAAAGGTGTCTATCTGAAGAATGCACACAAGCACGCTATAATCAATAGGATAAAAAGTTTCAAAAACGTGTGCGATTGAGGTGCATGGATTTTTGTGCGAACAGAAAAAAATGACAACAAAGCACGCAATCTGGACGTGAATCTGAATGAGCTTCAAGGTGGAATTCAGAGACCTTTGACAAGCTCGGGTTTTTACTGGTTTGTATAACCCTGCTTATCAGCCCACATTGCTGGCAATATGACCGTATAATGCTGCTTTATATCAAGTCAGACCATTGGACTATCAAGCACAGTACCGTTTGCTGTCACTGGAGTAGCTCTCTCTCTGAGGTGTCTCCAGCTGTTTTTTCCAGCACTGTTGGCTGAGATCTTTTAATGGAAGATGTCAAGCATTAAATCTGGGACTTCCAGCATGCAAAGCATGTGTGCTACCAACAAGCAGTAGATGGGACTTATCATAGGGATGTATAATAGATGCATTTCAGTTCATTTTTGATCCAGATTTACCCAGTCCGTACCTCCCAGACTGAATATAGACTCAAACACAATCTGCTGTTGAAGTCCATACATTTTCGACCTTGCGATGTGATCCACAGACCAAACAAGATGCCTACGACCGCATGCGTACCTTTGGAAAATGTTCCTGAAAAAGTGCATACTGTTGAAAAATGCACACCAACACACTTTAATGAATAGGAGAAGAAGGAATGCACTTCAAAGATGCGCACAACAGATGCGGACATTTGGAAAAATACACACAAATTTTCACACAAAAAGGGGGGGGAAACAAAGATCGCAATGTGATAGAGACAGGAGGTGGAACAAGTTTTGAGATGGAATTCGGAGAACTTCAATAAGCTCAAGTGTTTCTTGTGTGCACTTCTTGAACACTGGCTGCTCTGGCCACTTCCTGGGCATTGTATGAACAGCAGTGTACGCACCATTTGTTTGTTTCATGCAGTCCTGGCTTATCCCTTCCTCCATCACTTCCCAGAAGCATCTATCGGCAAGTTTTTATAGGGATGGATGGGTGCCCAGCCTTGAAAAAGGCTTAGGCTGAAACGCGTCGGGCACAAATAAAAATACACAAAGATCTCTATTGGCACTTTGAGTTTTCTCTCTCTCTTGTCTTTGGTTAATAGTGCCTTCCCCCTGGTTTTTTCCCCCTTCTTCCAGTGAGCACTTCCGCCACACGAGCTGAGCCGAGCTGAGCCACCTGAGGCGCTCGCTGGACTTCCGGGTTCCCTGGTTCTATGTCGTTTATGTAGAATATAGCATAGTGTACATTAAAAATGGCAGCAATTTACGTAAATGTGGCCATTTTTAATGTATACTATGCTATACTCTACGTAAACGGCATATCTTATGCTGTTTTCTACATAAACAATGTAGCACCGGAAACCGGAAGTCGCTTTCCCTGGCTCGGCTTGTGAGAATGCGAGTCGAGCTGGGGAAAGGTAGGACAAGTGGAGCTTGGGGGGGGGGGTCAAGCCCGGCTAGTTCGCTGAGCTTCCACCCCCCCAATCAAGCTCCATGCACATCCCTAAATTTATTCGGCAATCATAGCAGCCCCGTTCCAGTTGCCGTTGTTCCTATCTGCTACGTGCACAGCTATAGAATATACTGCTAACTTGCCCTAGCCCCATGGATTAGGGCAGGGATGGGGAACGTGTGGCCCTCCAGATGTTTTGGGATTACAAAACCCATCATCCTTCACCATTGGCTATGCTGCTTAGGGCTGATGGGAGTTGCAATCTAACACCATCCGGAAGGCCACACATTCCCCACTCCTAGATTAGGAGGGATATATATATATATATATATATATATATATATATATATGCAATCCAAAATGGGTTGGAATCCAGTAAAATCTGTGAGATGAGATCTACTTTGGATGAGAACCAGCGAAGGGTCAAAGACACATGAAGTGTCCAGTACAAACAATTCAGCAGTTGTTACATGGTGTGGTGGTTTGGTTATAAATCTCAAGTGCTGAGGAAAGGATCACTAATTCAAGGCTTGGTCTGGGAACATTGTTGAGCTCTTTAACATTAGAGGAGGAACTAACTGCCAGTGGCAGAGTATTGCATGCATATAGGGTCCCCAGATTCAATCCCCAGGATGTCCCGTTAAAACAGTGTTCTCCAACCCTTGGGTCCCCAGATGTTTTTGGTTTAGTGTGATGTCTGAATAGCAAGCAGTAGTTTGTCACTGGCTAACAAGCCAGAACTGGAAACCATGGTCTGAAGTGGTTTCCAATGCATGGCTTGTGCTAAGTATGATTTGGTGCTGTAATGATGACAAATCATCAATACAGCAGGTGCTCTACCCCTGGAAGATACAGCACCTAGAGCAGGGCTCTCCAACCTTGGGTCCCCAGATGTTGCTCGACTACAGCTCCCAGAATCCCTTGCCATTAGCCATGCTAGCTGGGTATGCTGGGAGTTGTAGGCCAAAAACATCTGGGGACCCAAGGTTGGAGAACACTGCGTTAAAAGGATCTCAGATAGTATGGCTGGAATCTTGGAGCCAAACTACATGCTATGCTAATTGCATATTGTGTAGCTGCAGTTAGCTTTTTCTTTAGCGTAAGCATACATGGCTCCAATTTGGATCAGGACCACTGCACACCAGGAGGGGGAGAGTTAAACCTCCCCCTGCCAGTATTTGCTTTCCGAAACCCCCCTTGGGTGGGGGGGTTAACAAAAGAAAAAAAGTCTCCATTGGCATCCCACCCCCAGCCCCAGTGGAGAGGGAATTTCAGGAAGCAAGTGGGGGGGGGGAGAGGAGAAGGTTTAATCCTCCCTTTCCAGTGTGTGGTGGTCCTGATCCAAAAGAGCACATGGACTTACACTAGAGTAGGAGCGGGCAGTATGCAGCCTGCAAGCCACCTGTGAGCCCCATCGCCCTGGCACAAGCCCCTGTTGCCGCGCCCCCCCCACTGTGAAAATTTATGGCAGCAGTCCAAAATATCAGCGGTTTGCCACCAAATTTCAGTAGCAAACCACTATGGAGGGGTAAAAAGGACACATATTTAGCTTGAAAACAAGCTACATTTGTTTTCAAAGTAAATTTTTAGCAGTTTGCAGCCGCAATTCAGCACCAAACCATTGATTTTTTTTTTTTTTGGCTTTTGCCAAATTTGGCAGTGTGGCGGCAGCAGCAGGGGTGCAGCCTGAAGGGGTTCTGCAGGGTCAAAAAAGGCCCCTGGACCCACTGAACAGTCCTGCACTGGAGTAAAGAAAAAGCTAACCTCAGCTACATGCTATGTGATTAGAGTAATGTGTAGCTTGACTCTCAGAGAACCGCTGTTAAAAAGACAGTATTGGTCCGGATGGGCCAATGACGAGACTCAGGATAAAGCAGGTGGAGCGAGGCTGTCCTGTATTTTTTCAATATGGCTCTACTGTGGTACTTCAATCCCTGGCAATGTGACCCAAAGTTTTATGCTCATTGTTTGTGTGTGCACCCTATGGATTAGCAATTCTAAAGTCCGATTCATGTTCCACACAGACCACTGAGAGAGAAAGATCCATTTCTCCTGGGGCATTCCAGTCACCTGAAATAATAATAATAATAATAATAATAATAATAATAATAATAATAATAATAATAATAATAATAGGAATTGGCATTGCAGCACTGAGGGAAGAAGAAAAGAAGCACTTTCTCATGCATACTGCTTGCATTAAATCTGGCTTTCCCATTAATTCCCATTTCACAAGATGCATTCAGCTCGTTGACTGCATGGAGAAAGGAAAAGATCTAATGTGGTTTTCAAAAAGAGATGTGTCTCGAGTGCAGCTAGTTCTCATTTAGGCCACTAAAGGTCATCTTCACCGGCCAGAATCGGCTGCGAATAGGGAGACACTGTTGAAATAATCAGGCACAGTTGAACGTCCCTTAGATATCAAAGGTCTGCGTATTATTTTGGGGAGAAGGTAAGTACAATTCCAGGTAAGCGCACTACTTGAACTGTCCCCAAATCCTAGTTTATATGGAATTTGGCAGCGACTCTGTTTTGGGCTGGGAAGGGTTGACTCATAAATATTTACGTTCCTGGGGAATAATAGTCTCAAACATGCCAAAGCTCTGAGTTCTTCACAAGTCAGTGGAGGCATGCAGTGAGAGGGGAGGGGGCGGGAAATTGTGGAATCTTACATGAATCAAGGCTATTTTAGTTCTAAGGGTTGGGAATTGATTAAGCTCCGGACCGCGAGAGATATTATAGATTTGTAGACTGGAGACTCACTCACTTTCTGTTTTCTTCCCCCCCCTTCCTTCTCTCCCCACCCCCCACCCCCAAAACCAGGCTAGTCTTGCATGTCAGCATTTTTGCTGAAAGCCGATCTTCTGTTTAGCATCATTGCAGCCTATTAAGCAAATGGTGCTTGTGCTGCCATTCAGCTTTGCATCTAGTGTGGCTGCTGGACTGCACAGTGGCTTGGGCTGTAGATGGGCATCCAGAGTCAAATCTTTTCCAGGCTGGTGGAATGACAGGAGGTACCATTCTAAGAGGGAGGGTTGTTTGAGAGCACTGAGGCAGGCTCGGCTGGTAACTCCTGTATCAGTGGGGCTCCTCATCCATGGCAGCTTTTATTCTGAGCTTTAGAGGAGCTATCCACGGTGCTGGACTCCATCCCCAAAATAGCTTCGCCACCACAGAGCACCATGGATAGCTCTCCCCAAAAAGCGAGCGAGCTGTGTGTGTAAATGGTCATAAAGAGATCCTGGCGTCACACTAACCACATGCGAGGAAGGACTTTACCGCTGCAAGAACTAGCCTGCAGGATTTTAAAGAAACCAGACTATCCCCCAAATTCCAGCAACACTGATAAAGTTAGCTGTCTTTGGTCTGGCCTCTGGGTGGTGACTGCATTTGTATTTACATATATCCACAGCAGATGTATTAGTATGCAGTACTAATCATCAGCTTAGAGAAAGTCCATCTAGGCCCCATATCTTCTCTTCCATATTGCAACATTCCATAGCACCAAGGCCCCTCCCTACGGGGGCCACTTCTGGAGAGGAAGTAGAGGTCCATCACTTCCTGCATTTATAAAACAGTGACTCAGTACCAATCAGCCTTTTGTCAGGTTCTTCCTTCCACTAAAATTAGGGTGGCTATGCATCCTACTTTATGGAGGACAGTCCTTTATTTGATGGGCCAAGTCCAGTTTCAAGATAAAGAACCATAAGGGACCTTCAGGCTGCCCATCAAGACTTCGCATTCGGAGAGCAGACTGGGTAGGCACACAAATCACCTGGTCACAGTCCCCCCCCCCCCGGTGAAATGCACTGTACTTCTATTTAAATTTGATTAATTAGTTCTAATTTTGCATCTATGCAAATAACTTAACATATACAAATTTTATGCATATCTATGTCCTCTTTTGTCTTCTATTCTTGGTGATGCGTTTCTTCCTTTTTTGGTGATGCTTCAGTGGCTACCTATTCTCCTTGTAAGTTGGGGCACAACCCTATCAGTAAACCCCCAAACTTGGAGGTTTACAGTCATGCTATGCAGGGTGGGAGGAGCAGTGGAGGAGATCTTCACCTCCCCACTCCTCCCGCTCTGCATTTATCACTAGATGGGCATTTTTGTCCGTCTAGTTGGAACATCTCAGAGGGGAAGGGAAGAAGGTTGGAGTAGCTGCAGGATAACTTATATCCTGGCCTCTCCAGTCTCCTCCCCTCCCCCTGAAATGCCCCCTGTTACCCCCCTCCGAGGTCACATTCCCAACCTTGTAGAGCAGCCAGCATGGTTCTTTCTGCACCGGTTGCTAGGTGGAGGGGGTTGGAATTCCGATTCCCAGCTCCGAGTTGTCTCTGACCTTGGAATTGGGAATCTAAACTATCCTATGGCCCCTCAGATGCTGTCTAGGGGCCATAGAGATTGTTCCCTCCCAAGCTTAGACAGGAGGATTTCACATCACTTGCTATTTAATCCTTTTGATTAGAGACGCAACCTGGGACTTTTTGCATGCAAAGCAAGCATATGCTCTACTACTGAGCTGCAGTCCCTGCCCAAGTTCAGGGAGAGGGGAGGAACCAAATGACAGTGAAATGGAAAATGACATAAAGTCTCTTGTCATCACAATTCATCATGGGGTTCTGGTGCCGGTATGTTCTATTTTAGGCTGCATCGTGGGGAAACACACGTCAACATTCTTGTGCATGGATATTATGTTCTAGGTTGCACTTCATATCAAGGGATTTGGTAAGAGAAGACAGTTGGGTACAAAGGGACTTTAAAAAATATCACCAAGACAAGACCACATATGTTGTTAGGATATAGGATATTCATTTTCTTTGATGTAAGCATGATGACAGTGAGAATACCTGATTCAATGCACACTGGATTAATTGAAAGCATGGAGAATATTTCCAGTATGGATGCCAAATTTCTTGCAGCAAGATTCCAAATGTCTGGAATAACATCCAAACTATGTTTTCTTATGAATTCCAGCAGGAAATCTACAATGAAACTTTTCCCTCTGAGCCCACTACATTGACTTTTACTGTTTTATTGGACAATGCCATATATTTTCCAAGTGTTTCCCAGCAATCAAGATCCTATATATGGGATTGAGACTGATTTTTCTTGTTAAAAAATCAAACCAGCTCTTAATATTAAGTAACACAAACTGAAGAGTAATAAACCAATAAAATGGCCAAACAACAAAAGCAGCAGGGGAAATAACAGAGACAGCTTAATCAATAGTAATATAATAGTAGATCACTGAAAGTGATCCAGCAAACACAGTAAAAACCCAAAGCATCAGCCACCTGCAAAGGTCAGGCCAAAAAGGCAAAATTTTTACCAGGCAGTGAACAGTGAACACAGGAGACTAGGCGAAGGAGTTGGCAGAGAATTCCAGAGGGTAGGTGCCACAACTGACAAGGCCCTGTCTCACATGAATGCCACCACATTTCAGTCAGCAGGGGAACATGGAGCAGGATCTTTGATGTTGAACAAAGAGTGTGGAGAAGCATGTACAAGAGAAGGCGAGGCGGTCCTTAATAGACCCAGGTCCCAAAGCATTTAGGACTTTTACAGAGCAATCCTTTGTGCGTCTACTCAAAAATAAATCCCATTGTGTTCAATGAGGCTTACTCCCTGCAAAGTGTGCATAGGATTAAGGTAAAAACAAGCACATTGAATTGAGCCTAGAAATATTTATTTATTTATTTATTATTTACATTTATTAATCGCCCATCTGGCCGGCAACCGGCCACCCTGGGCGATGTACATAGGCTAAAAACAAGATAAAATACATTTAAAACAATATAATTTTTTTAAAAATCTTAACCCACCCCATATTCCCGCCTGAACAGCCAGGTTTTTAATGAACGGCGGAAGCTCAGCAGAGAGGGAGCATGGCGGAGGTCACTCGGGAGAGAGTTCCACAGTACGGGGGCCGCCACAGAAAAGGCCCTCTTCCTCGTCCCCACCAGTCTAGCTGCTCTGGCTGAAGGGACAAGGAGAAGGCCGTCTGTGGCACATCTTGTTGAGCGGCCCACTTGGTGTTGCTGGAGATGCTCCTTGAGATAGACTGGACCAGAGCCGTATAGGGTTTTAAAGGTCAAAACCAACACCTTGAATTCGGCTCGGCAAGCAACTGGTAGCCAGTTCAGCTCCTTGAGCACTGGTGTGATGTGGTCCCGCCGCCGGCTGCCTTTAACCAGGCGAGCCGCCGCGTTCTGTACCAGCTGTAGCTTCCGAACCGTCTTCAAGGGTAACCCCACGTAGAGCGTATTACAGTAGTCTAGGCGAGAGGAGACCAAGGCATGAACCACTGATAGGAGCAAATGATTAGGAAGGTAAGGGCCTAGAAAGAGCCTAGAAATAAACATCATGACATCCATGGGAGGCCACATTCTAGGTATGTCCAAGAAGCTGCTGTACATGGCAATGTGCTTATGAGGTTTCATATTTGACTGCTGCCAAAACTGCAGTGATCAAGAGATGCAAACATCTAACTAAGCCCCACTGAACACAGCAAGATTATCTTTTCAGAAAACACTCATACAAGCACATTGCATAGCTGCAATTGCAATACACACTTACCTGGGTTTTTAAGTCCCATTGAACAGGGTGGATGGAAGTTACTTTGGAGGAAAATATGCATAAGACCAGGCTGCAGAGACTCCAGTTTCAATGGTTGAGTTGAAAATTCACATTCGACAGGAGAAAGCAGAACTTTGTACTTGAAGTTTTCCATTCAACCTTTGGATGGTCCAAGACTGGAAACTAGGGCAAATGCTGAATATTTACGAAACTCGTTTCAAATCCACCCAGCATGTGAAATGTTTGTGAACCCTGCGGGGGAGGTTGCCACAGGTCAAAAGAAGAGCCCTTCCAGGATCTAATCTAGCATCCCTTGGGTGCGTGCAGCTTCACAACTTCCCCAAACTGGAGTCTTCAGGCTTACCCTTCTTACCACTGCTAATTTAGTGGCGGCTTCTCTTCGTACAACGGACCATTTCTAAGTAGATTTGGGAGCCGCTCAGCTGCCCTGCTGACTAATACAATGCCTATCCTTATTGATTCTTGCCGACTTCAGATTACTTTTGTATTGAATTATTTTCAATTTCAAATCATAATGCAGAAGAAATTGCAGACTCTAACTAGGCAAAGCAAATGCCGCGATGAATTAGAATCCCTGGCTACCGTAGAGAGCCATCAGGACCTCGCTCCCTAATTGGTGCAATCAGAGGGGTGGAAAATAATTAGAAATACATAAAAGAGAGGTGGAGCATAATAATGTTTGTCCTAAGTGACGTCAAATGGGTGAGAGGAAAAATGATTAAACTACCTAAGTTTACCAGGAAGGATGGCATGGAAGTAAATAAATGGCAAATAGCAACAGAGAAGCGAGCTTGAAGATCCTTTTTCATCGTTATCGGTACACAAAGGAATTAAGCTGTTGTATTCTAGGGATTATGACAGTGATGTTTTCCTGAGCCAGCCTCAGAAGCAGCCTTTTGATGGCTCAGGAAAGCCATCCTCAAATGAGAGGTGAGCTTTTAACAATGGATAGATTCATAGATTAATAGATCATAGAGCTGGAAGGGAACTACGAGGCCATCGAGTCCAACCCCCTGCTCAATGCAGGAAACTACAGGAGGGGGTCTCCCATCCAAGTAATAACCAGGCCTGACCCTGCTTAGCTTTCCAACTCAGACAAGCTGAGCCAGCGTGAGCCACAGGCCTGTATATGTCCATTTCAGTTTCTCATTTTTATTCCCCCCCCCCCAAATCTTAGGTTTGGTTCACCTCAAACTTGGAGAATTTTCCCCATCTTAAGTTCCGTTTGTCCCAACCTTTGAGCGGTTTTCATTAGAGCAGGGGTGGGCAACCTTGGGCACTCAGACTACATGCAGCCCTTGCCCTGATTTCAGAAGACCTTGACCTAATAACTTCAAAAGCTTCAGTGCAGACCTCTGGCAAGCGCGATCTGTGCTTTCCCTGGCAGCCTGCAGCATGGGAAGGGAGAAGGAGAGAGGGCAGGAAGAGAAAAAGGGTTGTCCCACCCATGTTTGACTTTGGCCCTGCCCACTGCTGACATGAGCCCCCCAGCACCATTACCCACAATGGGATGCGGCCCTCAACAGGAAAAAGGTTGCCCACCCCTGCATGAGAGCTATGCAAAATTCTCCATTCTATTTGTGAACAGAGAAATGGGGACGGGGAACCATTTCACCACATCCCTCCTTTTGCAGGGTGTGGGGAAGAGAAGTTCTTCAAAAGGTTCTTGGGGATGGGGCTCACCATATATGTGGTAGCACACAGAGGAGGCTGGAGATGCCTGTGTCAGCGGGGGCCCTTATCCATTGCAGGTTTTATTCTGAGCTGTATAGGTGCCAACCATGGTGCTCCATGCTGGTGAACCTATTTGGGGGGTGGGGTGGAGTCCAGCACCGTGGATAGCTCCTACAAAGCTCAGAATGAAAGCTGCAATGGATAAGGAGCCCCAGAGTCACAGGAGTCACCAGCCTTCCCTGATAGGAAAGCTTCATTCTCCCCCCCACACACTAAGGTTTCTGTTCTTTGCAGCCTGGCCACCATTTTGTATCCTCCATGATGCCTCAGAACTAGAAAAATGGTGATCAACACAAAATATGGTGGATACATTTTCAGAGAAAATTCTGCAAAATTGGCCCTCTTTTTCTAAGGGGGGTGGACTTAGGGATGTGTGAGGGACCCAGTCAGGGGTGGTGATGGAATCTAGTGGATTTGCCCAGTTTGACCTCTCAGACTCTTCCTCAATGGCTGCTTCCCCCAGCACCGACTCACATTCTCCAGAGTCTAGCTAGAGAAGTGACTTCTGGGGTTGCGGTGGGCCGCTATTTATGTAAGAAATGTATGTCTCAACATATGCCAAAAACAGCTACACTTTGCATAATTTGCACAAATTGTGGCTGGTTTTGGCATATATTAAGGCATTTCCTAGCCCGCCGGGAACCCGGAAGTCCCATGAGTGGCGCAGCACACACCCGCTTTCGGCCCAACTCCGGTGAGCACAGTGGCAGCGGCCACCGAGCTGGAAGCAGGTCGAGTCCAGCTGGTTCGCCCATCATTAGTGGTGGTGGTGAGAGAGAGAGAGAAAAATTTCAGACATTTTCTCAGAAAACTGTCCTTTGAGCTATTTCAGCTCATATCCAGTTTTCATACAGGCTCAGAATGGATTCCCATGCTCCTGGATGATGTGATCGGCTACTGCATTGTATATACGGGCTGGCATTTTTAATCAGTCTGGATTGTGGGGTACTTACTTGTAGCATAGTGACCACTCTCTGTGTGGTTCCAAGGACCTGAGCCAGGTACAGGATTAGCTCCAGATTTTGGGAGGCCTTTGGACAGGTGGGCTCCCTTCCCTAAGTGTGGGCCCACTGCCTTGCCACTGTTCAGTACTGCCCATTCACTTGCCCTGTACCTCTTGACCCAATCAGCCTCCCATCTTACTCTTGATGTCATCACTTGCTTTGATGTCACAAAGGATCTTGGCAGAAAGAGGTGTCATCATACTTCCTGTGCTGGCCACTGGCTTAACTGCTCAACAGTGGATTCTTATGCATGTCTACTCAGAAGTAACTCCCATGGTGTTCAGTGGGGCTTACTCCCAGGTAAGTAGGTATAGGATTGCATCCTTAATGTTGCAGAGGAATTAAGGAGGAGCCTAGGGCCAGGCAGCTGAAAGCTAAGGAACATAAGAACATAAGAGCCCTGTTGGATCGCACCAAGGGTCCATCTAGTCCAGCACTCTGTTCACACAGTGGCCAACCAGCTGCCTACAGGAAACCAACAAGCAGGACAGGAGTGCAACAGCACCCTCCTGCCCATGTTCCCCAGCAACTGGTGTACATAGGCATACTGCCTCTGTTACTGGAGGTAGCATAACACCAGCAGGACTAGTATTTTTATTTATTTATTTATTTATTTATTTATTATTATATTTATTATATTTATACCCCGCCTTTTTTCCTGCAAGGAGCCCAAGGCAGCATACATAATCCTCATCCTCCTCTCCATTTTATCCTCACAACAACCCTGTGAGGTAGGTTAGGCTGAGAGTCAGTGACTGGCCCAAAGTCACCCAGTGAGTTTCATGGCTGAGTGGGGACTAGAACCCGGATCTCCCAAGTCCTAGTCCAACACCCTTACCACTACGCCACACTGACTCTCTAGTAGCCATCGATAAATAGCCTTCTCCTTCATGAATGTGTCCAATCCCCCTTTAAAGCCCTCCAAAGTGGTGACCATCCCTGCATCTTGTGGAAGTGAATTCTATAGTTTCAACTATGGATTGTGTGAAGTACTTCCTTTTATCTGCCCTGAATCTCCCACCAATCAACTTCATGGGATGACCCTGGTGGGTTCTAGTATTATGAGAGAGGGAGAAAAATGTCTCCCTGTCCACTTTCTCTACCCCTTGCATAATTTTGTAAACCTCTGTCATGTCTCCCCTTACTTTATTTTTTTCTAAGCTAAACAATCCCAGATGTTGTAACCTTTCCTCATCAGGGAGTTGCTCCTCCAGTCCCGTAATCATTTTAGTCACCCTTTTCTGCTCTTTTTCCGACTCTGCCACATCCTTTTCTAGGTGCGGTGATCAGAAGTGTACACAGTATTCCAAGTGTGGAAGCACCACAGATTTGTATAAGGGGTGAATTACCTTGGCAGTTTTATTTTCAATTCCTCTCCTAATTATGCCTAATATGAAATTTGTGTGTGTGGACCTCAAAATTTAAATTTTAAGACCAGCAAGAAATTTTGGTAAATGAAGCAGCATAAGTATTGCCTCCATGATGATGTGGACTTTCAAATGACCCCTTGTGGACGCAGCTAAGCAGTTCTGGAGCCTTTTAATGGAAGCCGTTCGGCAGGCACTTGCTACTTATGGGATTGTGATCCCCCCCCCCTTTTTTTACACTGTTGTGGAATAGATTGTTTTTTGTCACATCACCAATGTGTTTAACCTATCATCAAAGCACATGGAATGTTTGTTTTCCAACTTCTAACGCTTCAAGTGGTTGCTTCTTGAATTAACAATGAAATACGGAGTTCAGAACTCCCAGACGGCTGATGATGTTAACAAAGAGAAATGATCTGATTCTTATAGTGACTGGTGTGCTGGGGAAAGGTGGGGAATAGCTGGCAAACTAAAAAGTGGAAAAGATGATCCAAGCAAATCACAGTGGAGAATTGTTTAATGAAAGGCATATTACTTACCATTTGCCAATAGCCTTCTCTTGGACATTTAGTTTTCATGAGAGCTGAGTTGAAATGGAGGGGTGGAGGGGAGATAAGCTTCATGACAATCTTCATCAGCATCAAAAGAGCACGTCTTTCATTGATTTTGAGGGGCCACTAAGAAAGGGCTGAGGAACTGTTTAATTTTTAGAGTGATCCCTGATTGGCTAGGATCACCCATATGACTAGAACAGGAAGCATTGCCTTCACTTGAGTGGGTGCCATGTGCTGTCAGCATGTAGCTAACGTTGATTAGCTTCATTACATAGTGTTCTGATGCCGTCACATCCAGTATGTGATCCCTGATGAGATAGGAGGGGAAAATGGCAGCTGAATCAGCACTAGAACAGGAAAACAACAGGAAAAGAGTGGCTGCTGCTGCATATAATTGTAAAGAGCCCTGAAACTGTCAGCAGGAAATTGGTGTGGGCCCCTTATCTGGACTGGGCCTCCATAACTTCTTTTTCTTCAGAATAAAAGTGGGCAGTTTAAACTTGCTTTTTTTTTTTTTTAAATGTGAATACTGTAATGTAAAATGAATTTTGGCCCTAATTCAAATTCTAGGTAGGTATTCCCCAAGAACTACTGTTTTTAGGAAGCCGTTTTGCTGCCTGCAAATGCTACCTTAATACAAACAGCCCTCTCCTAATAAATAAACCTAACTCACTTGCCATGAGATTGGAGCGCCACGTTCTCCAGGGAAGGATTATGAACAATATGTTAACAGCTCAAACATTTACATCTTGCAGTGAGTTCTAAATAAACCATAGGAATGTGTGTAAGGGTGAAATCTTCCTGGAATGAATGTTCATATTCATTTCTTATTAATGAGAAAAAGAAAGGCAAGACTAAGGTTGGATTTCATCCCAAGTAATTAGCAATGACCTACCCTACTGGCGCTGGATGAAGCAAGTGTGCAGCACAAGCTATAAAATACGTAAGCTTCACTTTTCCATTTGGAATGGTGACAGTTAAAGCTGTCCCCATGCTGGGTCTTTGCACTTTGGTCTTGGCAGTTTAGATCTCACATTTAACCAGGATGCATTAAGCCCATGGTTCCCAAACTGTGGGAAGGGGTGGTGGTGGTGATGATGATGATGATGATGATGATGATGATGATGATGATGATCCTATGGCCACTAGACAGCACCTAGGGGGCATAGGATACCTTGGATTCCCAGAACCAAGGTCAGAAAAAGAGCTCCAACCTCGGAGCTGTGGATCTGTGTGCTCCAATCCCCCTCCCCATCTTGCAGCCAGCAGGGAAAGAACCACACCGGCACCTTCTCCAAGATTGGAAAGTTGACCTCGGAGAGGGGGTAAAGAGGGAGGTCCAGGAGGTGGGGAGGGGATGAGATGGGGGCTGCCAGGGTACAAGGTATCCTTACGGTTCTCCAGCCTTCTTCCCTCCCCCTCTGAAGCACCTCAGCTAGACAGCCGAAATTGGAAGATCTCTGGGGTAGAGGCACTTTGAGGGCAGAAGTGAGTTTTGCCACATCCCATATTTTACCCATCTGCCCCTGAAGCTTGATGGGGGTGGGTGGGTTCCTTCTTCCTTTTGCTCCCACCCCTGAAATGTCTCCATCAAGAGCTTTAACCAAGCATTAACCAAGCTACCATTTCCAAAATAGATAACTGATTACGCCTACTGTTTTGTTTTATTTTATTTCTAGACTGCCCTTCAGTTCAACATTCCTAGGGTGGTTTACAGCTCCTCATAAAGCAGCAATAAAACAATCACAGCAGAACTAAACAGATAGTGCCAGGAGGAAGAGTTTGCATTCCTCTTCCAGGCAGCCATGCTGCTTTCTTAAAAATGGGATCTCTCCCACCCATCTCCCTCTTTCCGTGTTAGTGCTGCCATCACATCTACTTTGACCCACAGTCTACGCTTGGTCATCATAGGCGTCTGTCCTCAGCCCGCCCTTGAGTTTCATCCTCTTTCTAGCTGCAATGTGCTTTGGTAATGGTCAAGGATGCCCTCTTCTGGTGCACTGGGGTATTCCAGGACTTCTTTTTATGTAGGCACAGCAGCTTCGTAAATATGAGAACTCGTCCAGCTACAGACTGGAAGGAAAGGACCTTTCGGAATCATGCTGCTAATGACTGGCTCCTGCAAATATTTATCTTTTGGGATTGGATCAATCTCACTTAAGTTAATAGAGTGAGTGACTTTACATGTTAGAAGTATCAGGATCTGCTAGAGTTTCTATTATTATTATTATTATTATTATTATTTGAAGAGAGGTGAGATGATGCAATGGAGAAACTGAATTCTTCTTATCAAATTTCTTTTAGTTTCTCTCTAGAGTTACATTCATTTCATTTATTCATTTATTTCATTTATATACCGCTCCACAGCCGAAGCTCTCTGGGCGGTTCACAATAGATTATACATAAAAAACAATAATAACATACAAAATAGTTTAAAAGATTAAAAACCAATTTTTTAAAAACACAGTTTAAAATAACAATTAAAAAACTAATAAAACTGAGCCTACAGGTGACAATCCCCCCCCCCCGTGCCAAAAGTTATGACCAACTTTTACCAAAAATGAAATTTCAGATGAATTTGGAGGCTCCTGTGCAGGATTGTCAACTGACCTGCGCTGCGCCCATGACTTTAACAGCAACTTCCCAACAGAAATTCAGAGGCTACACTTTCCATGGCTTAGAAATGAGCATTAGCACTCTGTATTAGCAGATCAAGCTGTTGTTAAAAGCACAGTAGCAGGAGTCAGTGAAAATATTGGCAACCCTATAATCCCAGGTGACTGGATAACTAGTACTTGTCCATTTTTCAGTGAAACACTTGCTTATGTGAGATGTCTTCTAAATAGGGTTGCCAACTTTTGAACTGGCCCCTTCAGCCATGCCTCTAACACTGATTTCATCTGCAGTGATTAGCAAGTGATCATGTTTCTACCCATGCTATAAATGAATACACACACACACACAGACACACACACACACATATATATATATATATATATATATATACACACAGTCATGCCTTGGATTGAGAGCATAATTCGTTCTGGAAACGTGCTTGTAATCCAAAACACTCTTATATCAAAACGAAATCCCCCCAAAAAATTTGTACAGAGATTTTTTTATTTAAGCCATACTACAGTACTTGTATTGCAAGGCGTCTCTTGCATATCAAGTAAAAAATAAATAAATAAATATTTAAAAATTTGCTTGTCTTGCAAAACGCTCTCAAACCAAGTTACTTGCAATCCAAGGTATTACTATATATATATATATATATATATATATATATGTGTGTGTGTGCACACACATACACACACACATAAAAAGAGCCCTGCTGGATCAGACCAAGGGTCCATCTAGTCCAGCATTGTGTTCACACAGTGACCAACCAGCTGCCCAAGGGATCCCACAAGCAGGGCATGAATGCAACAGCGCCCTCCCACCCATGTTCCCCAGCAACTGCTGTACATAGGCATCCTGCCTCTGATACTGGATACTGAATACTGGATATAACTCCAGGTGCTGATTACTGCAGCTCAGCTGATTGCTGTAAAAGGCACAGCTGCAGGGGCCAGTCTAGAAGCTGGCAACCTTGTTTCCAGGGGCGGCTGGTGACTCCTATTCTGTTGGGGCTCCTTTTCCATTGCAGGTTTTGAGGCTTTTACTTGGATCTTCATAGGAGCTATCCATGGTGCTCCGTGGTGGTGAACCTAGTTTGGGGATGGAGTTCAGCACTGTGGGTAGCTCCTATGAAGCTCCAAATAAAACCTGCAAAACCTGTCATGGAAAAGGATCCCCACCAAAATAGGACTCACCCACCTCCCCTGCTTGTTTCTCTGTAAGCATGGGAAATGACTTGTGATCTGAACAGAGCATGAGAGGAGTGTGTTCTGAAGAACATGTCATGCAGTGGAATCATTCTTTGGAGAATCGTATCTGAGGGTTCTAGGGATGTGAGGATTTCGTTCTGGGAGTGGAAATCCAGTGGACTAGCTGGGCTCGACCACCCCAAACTCCATCCCACTTACCTCTTCCCCGGCTCGACTCATGTTATCCCGAGTCGATCAGGGGGGGAAGCTACCTCCAGATTCCTGGCGGGCTGCTGTTTATGTAGAAAATGCCTTAAGATACGCCTAAAGTGGCTGCAATTTGCATAATTTGCACAAATTGCAGCCACTTTTGACATATCTTAAGGCATTCTCTATGCCAGTGTTCTCCAACCTTGGGTCCCCAGATGTTTTTGGCCTACAACTCCCAGCATGCCCCAGCCAGCTGGCTGGGGCATGCTGGGAGTTGTAGGCCAAAAACATCTGGGGACCCAAGGTTGGAGAACACTGCTCTATGTAAACGGCAGCCCGCTGGGAACCGGAAAGTCTGGTGAGTGGCGAGGTGCACGCCAGCTTTCTGCCCAGCTCAGTGGGTGCAGCAGTGGCATCCAACAAGCCAGAGACGTGGTGGGTCCCGGTGGATCTCCCACCTCTAGGATGATCTTTGGGGTGAGGGAGGTATACAGATGTTTTCTGTTGCTGAGAACCAATCAAAATCTACAACAGGGGTGAGTAACATGCAGCCTGTGGGACACATGCTACTCTCAAAGGCCTCCTTCGCAGCTACCGCATATGTGCTGGTCCCCCATTTCCCCTCCACCACCGGAACACAGGGTGTGTGAGAGGAGCCATCTCCATGCACCCTGTTTCCCAATTCTGCTGGGGAAAGGGGTGTACGGGGTCCTGTTTCCCAGCAGAACCAGGCATCCTGGGAAACAGGGCATGCGAGGAGAGTCATCTCCATGTACCTTGCTTCCCAATAAGATCACTGTGATGGTGATCTTACTGCAATGTTTCCCAGTAGAATCATATGGAATCATAGAATATTGGAGTTGGAAGGGGCCTACAAGGCCATTGAGTCCAACCCCCTGCTCAATGCAGGAACCCAAGTCAAAGCAGCCCTGACAGATGCCTGTGCAGCTGCACCTTGAATGCCTCCAGTGTGGGAGAGCCCACCAGCTCCCTAGGTAGTTGGTTCCATTGGCGTATTGCTCTAACAGTCAGGAAATTTTTCCTGATGTCCAGGCGGAATCTGGGTTCCTGTAACTTGAGCCCATTATTCTGTGTATTGCACTCTGGGATGATCGAAAAGAGATCCTGGCCCTCCTCTGTGTGACAACCCTTCAAGTACTTGAAGAGCGCTATCATATCTCCCCCGTCTCCTCTTCTGAAGGCTAAACATGCCCAGTTCTTTCAGTCTCTCCTCATAGGGCTTTGTTTCCAGTCCCCTGATCATCTTTGTTGCCCTCCTCTGAACCCTTTCCAGTTTGTCTGCATCCTTCTTAAAGTGTGGTGCCCAGAACTCGTCTTTGCTGGACTGATCTTCAGTAGCATCACTGCAATGGGGGTTGGTATTCTCACCCCCATCCCAGTGATATACAGTGTGTGTGTGTGTGTGTGTGTGTGTGTGTGTGTGTGTGTGTGTGGACTGGTGGCTCTATTGCAGTGTTCTCCAACCTTGGGTCCCCAGATGTTTTTGGCCTACAACTCCCAGCATGCCCCAGCCAGCTATGCTGGCTAGGGCATGCTGGGAGTTGTAGGCCAAAAACATCTGGGGACCCAAGGTTGGAGAACACTGCTCTATTGTCAGTGGGGCAATGTATCCACTCCAGGTTGCAGACTGAACTTTTAAGGAGCTATCCATGGTGTTTAACCTGTTTTTGGCCCTAGGGTTCAGCACCATGGATAGCTCCTTAAAAGTTCAGGCTGGGGATACCTCACCCCACTGACACTGGAGCCACCAGCCACCGCGGTTGTGTTTGTATATGCTTCTGTGTTTGTGGCACCTGTGTGTGTCCACCAGCCCCCCGCTGAACACCAGATGTGGCCCTCAGGGCCATGCAGGATCGCAACCTCTGACGTACAATCTGGAAGAAAACAAAATAGCCAGAACCGAGGGGCCAGATGTGTGACCTAAGATTGCAGTAGTTCTATCTCAGACTCAACACCTGGGTTGTGGGGAATAAGGGATTTGATACCCAAAATATATCATGGAGCGAAATATGAGCACTTGCTCATTGCTGCCGGACAGGCTGCTATTGAAGGGACAGCTAGGGGGGTGAGTTCAGAAGTTACCAATCTTATTGGACACTAGGAATGTTTGAGGAGTTGGATATTTGCACTTCCTGATACAAACTGACCTGATCCAGATGTCCTGGGGTAAAAGTGTGGATCAGAAGGTAGCTATTCGTTGGATTTTGCACTTTTCTGAATTTTGCAGTACAACTCAAAAAAATGTATAAGAATGCATTTTTAAAATGTATTTTAAGATCAAATGCATATTTTTAGATAGATACATTTAGAAACATGTATTTTGTGAGAACGTATGTTCAAAACACATGTGTAAATGTGTATTTAAACATAATTGTTTGTGTGGATTAGGGGGAAAAATGCAGATTAAGACTGAATTCCTATGGTCCTTGAGAGGGTGTCCCTGGGAAGGAAATCCTTCAAATAAGAAATAAAATAGAACAGAAGGGAGGGAGGAAAACACCACCCCTGTAACAATATGAAAAAAGTACTGGATTTGGCCTGAGTGGGTTGTTCCTCCTGGGAGGAACCAGGAAGTGGTTGAGGGCAGCAACCGCCGCTTCTGGCCTGAGGAGAGTGAGGTCACAGCCTGAGAGAACTCTGTTATGCCCTGCCAGTGCATGCAGGCCCAGCGAGACACTGGACGAGGCAGCTCATTCATCTTTAGATCTGCCCACTGCAGCCAGTAAAATTGTTCTGCAAACTGGAAACAGGATAGAACAGACTTATGAACAAACACAGGCAAAAAAGTGACCTGGACTGGAAATAAATGGCTCCATCAGTCCCTAACATTAGGGTCCTTAAGTGGAGCGGTTCTTCAGATAATGAGATCTGGTTATTTATTTATTTATTTATTATATTATATCCGGCTTTTTTCCCCCTGCAAGGAACCCAAGGCCGCTTACATAATCATCCTCTCTATTTTTATCCTCACAACAACCCTGTGAGGTAGGTTAGGCTGAGAGTCAGTGACTGGCCCGAAGTCACCCAGTGAGCTTCATGGCCTGAGTGGGGACTAGAACCCGGATCTCCCGAATCCCAGTCCAGCATTCTAACCACTGCGCCACACTGGCTCTCAAAGCCACTCTGGGCTGTGTTTCATCTTTTTGTCATCTCAAATTAATTCTACGGGCATATTTTTGTGTTGGGGGGGCATTGTTTCTTGGCTTCCAGCCTATGTAGGCAGGGTGGACAATGAGATATTTGGTAGGGCAGCCAAGGAAGCTGTTGGCCATGGGATTCTGGGCCCAGAAATGCCTTTGGAGACTCTGGAAACAAAGAAAAGGACCAGAAGGGGAGAGTGTTAAGCCGCTTCTTTCCACATGCCGTTCTTTCACTCAGATGTAGCCTATCTCAGACTGCTTTGGGTTTAAATTGGGCGGGGGGGGGAGAAGATGAAATAATGGCACACGTGTTTGAGCCTGGGCGCTGTACAGCACACAATACAGATTCTGGAGCTGTGATTAGTTCCTCATCCAGTAGGTGGCAGTCGCCACAGCGGAGGACTGGGCCAGGAAGCAGCATCAGCATCAGAAAAAGATGAGAGGTATATATTGGAAAGGGCTCTTCAACAGAGCAGGAGGGGAAGGAGGAAAACACTGCCTTGAGTGCCACTGCTCTGGGTAGAAAGGTGGGGTACAAATAGGTTTTTTAAAATACAATAAATCAACGGCTGCCTGGTTTTAGGGTGGCCATGTTTCCTACTTTACAAGGGACAGCTCTCTATTTCAAGGGCTGTCCATTTCAAGTCTGGTTTAAAGACAACGAATCATCAGAAGGAAGAGCTGGGCCTTGAAGCTGCCCATCCGCAGCACTTGGACACAGGGCCAGTGCAAGGCAGTTTGGTGCAGTTTGGTGCCCTAGGCAAGATCAGATATTTAGCGCCCCCCCTCCCACTTGAGCCCTTCCTCCCTATTTCTGGCACCCCCTTTAGCCCTGCGCCGTAGGCAGCTGCCTAGTTGGCCTAATAGTAGCACCGGCCCTGCTTGGACAGCAGACTGAGCAAGGCACACAGGTCACAGTCTTCCCCCATAGTGAGATGTATTGTATTTCCATTTAACTGTAGTAATTATATATATACATTTACATATAAATTAGCATATGCAAGGTTCCCCCCCCCCCAATGCAAATCTGTGTCCTCTTTTGCCTGTTTGGATGATTCCTTCCCTCTTTCTTCTCCTCCTTCTTTGGCAATGCACAAGTAGGCACCTGCTGGTGATGCTGAGACAAATCTGCCCTAGTGTGGAAAGAGAACCAACCCCACAGCATTTCCCCCAAAAGCTGCGCATGATGAGTCTATTCCTTTTGCTGGGCTCATATTTCCATTTTTGTCAATGTGAGCAGAGCTCTGTTCTATTGCTGCCTGTTTCAAAAGGGTGCTGCGCTGTGAAGGCTGGTGGCTCCAGTGTCAGTGGGACTGTGTATCCGCTCCGGATTTCAGTCTGAACTTTTAAGGAGCTATCCACGCTGATTAACCTATTTTGGGGCTAGGGTTCAGCACCATGGGTAGCACCCGGAAAGTTCGCAGGTAAATCTGGAGCAGATACACAGACCTGCTGGCATTGGAGCCACTGCGGGAAGCTTTGTAGACCCCTCCGTTGCTTTCATTTAAAGAAGACAGAACTTTTCTCACCCAGAAAGGTGAGCATGGTTGAAAGGGCCAGGAGGATCCTTTACTCAGAGATCCCATGATGGCCTGCTTGGGCAAAGCATCCATGAGAATTTGTGGGAAACCAAAGGAGTTTTGCTCAAAGTACTGAACATTCTCCAGAGACGGCACAAAACTACTCCCATCAAAAAAATTCTACAGATGCTTTACATGACAGGGATGTCCAAATATACCACTCAGTCTCTTGGTCCCCTCTTCTTCTTAACCCATTATTTTATTTATTTTATTTTAATTTTATTATATTGGTTAATCGCCCATCTGGCCGGTCACCCGGTCAATATTATTTATTTATTTTTATTTATTTATTATATTTATACCCCACCTTTTTTCCTGCAAGGAACTCAAGGCAGCTTACATAATCTTCCTCCTCTCCATTTTATCCTCACAACAACCCTGTGAGGTTGCAATTATTATGCAATAATAATTGCATGCAACATGTGGCACACTGTCATTCATGCTGCACACTGGAGATAGATGCTGGGGGGGGGGGAGAGCTGTGCACTCCCTAAGCCAGCCTGCCCCACCCAGCCATGGTGAAGGATGTTGCCCTGTTGCCAGGGTTGAAGTAAGATTCAACCGCCAGTCTGGTCAGCTTCAGGACATGGAAATGTGTGTGCGTGCGCACGCCATCTTGTCCGTTGCCTCAGGCCACAATACAATGCACAATGATTTCCCATTGCAGGACCGGTGTCAGACATCGGGGGGGCCTTGGGCATGGTGCCGCCAACGGCACCCCTGCTACCCCCATCACCTCCTTCTCCTCCTCCATTCCCCATACCTGCCTCCCCCCCACTCTCCCCCGGGGTGCAGTGGCGCTTTTGAAGGGTAGCAGAGCCAGCGCTCAACTCCACTCTGCACCGGCCAACTGCCCTCTTAGACGGACCCAAATGCAATGCCCAAGACGTCAAGAGCAGATGCAGAACGGCAGGTATAGAGCAGTGCCGAGAGCCAACTCCCCACCCCGTCCAAAGCGCCACTGCCCCTTGGGGGAAACTTTTGGGAGAGCCGGGGAGATGGCGGGGAGATGGCGGCATCTCTCCATGGCAGAGATGGATGGTGGGAGTTGCTGAGGATGGTGGGAGTTGTGATCCAGACATCTGGAAGGTCACCAGGTTGCAGAAGGCAGATGTGGGGCATTGTGTGCACTGCACACACTGAACAACCATTCCGTCTTAACCAGCAAATTAGCTCGCTGTGGGAGACTAGAGATCTCTAACAGAATTCTAATCACCACCAGCAGTCTGCAATTGCATGGATCCATTGGGGAGGAAGCCATAACAGTTATACTGCTATAAGTGATGATAGGAAATAGATACTTTACACAGGCAACAGGTTGGGCACTGTGTGAACAGAATGCTGGACTAGATAGTCCCTTGGTCTGATCCAGCAGGGCTCTTCTTATGTTCTTAAGGCTTGATGTACGTACTTTTTTTTGGTTCTTTTTCTCCTTTCCTCCACTGGATGGAGTAGCGAGACCTCCACAAAGAAGCAGTTCTTTCCCTTAACTTTTATAATTGTCTGGTGAGTCGCAGGTCGCAGCTGAAGGCCTCCCCCCCCCCCCAAAGGCAATGCTGGAAGTAACGTTTTGCTCATCTCCCTAGCTTAAAACATGACCTGCAACAGGGAGCTGCTAAGAACTTGCAACAGGTGTTAGAAATAAAGGTTGGCCTCTTTACGCCCTCTGGGTATGCAGCTTATGCAGCTATTTGGTTGAGCTGGACCAATTTTACAAGCCACCAGCACAGGAAATGGAATGTGCCAGGCAGAACCATTGAAGAGAAGAAAATTTGCTGACCTCAGCATACCCACAGTTGTGCAGCAAAAAGGTTTGTGTTAATATAAACAGCTTAATTTGTGTCATGGCTCAGTCCCAAGGTCATTTTGCACATTGGGGGGGGGGGGAATCCCAACCTCACACATCCCAGTCAGTCAGGCGATCACTCGTGGCCGAGTAAGATTGTCTTCCAGGGTAAAAAAAATTTTTTTTTACAAAAAGGAGATTTTAAAAGGAGGAAAATTCTAAAGAAAATTGTGTAGACTCTAGCGATGGGTCCGTAAGTGACTGTGCAGGCCAATTCTAGATCCACACAGCTTCCCACAGTGAGGACACAGGTGACCAGATGGAAGATGGTCCTGTAAAGGATTCATTTTCGCTTAGCACATTTCTCCCTTTCACCTTGCACTCGGGCTTCTTCAAAGTCCATAGAACCTTTGTGAAAGGCCAACCTCCAGTTAGATCATTCATGGGCCAGAGCTTCCCAGTTTTCGATGCTTATATTGCATTTTTTTAGATTAGCCTTAAGAATATCTTTAAACCTCTTATATTGACCACCAATATTCCGCTTTCCATCCTTGAGTTGGGAATAAAGTAACTGCTTTGGGAGACGGCAGTCAGGCATTCGAACAACATGACCGGTCCACTGAAGTTGGCGTTGAAGGATCATTTTTTTCAATGCTAGTAGTCTTCTTCCAGTACACTGACATTTGTTCACCTATCTTCCCAAGTAATTCGCAGGATTTTCCAGAGGCAATGTTGATGAAATCTTTCAAGGAGTTGGAGGTGACGTTTATAGATAGTCCATGTTTCGCAGGCATACAATAAAGTTGGTAATACAATGGCTTCATAAACCAGTGTTTTGGTCTTCTTACAAATATCCCGATCCTCGAACACTCTATGTTTCATTCGAGAAAACGCGGCACTTGCGGAGCTCAGATGATGCTGGATTTCACTGTTGATGTTAGCTGTAACAGAAAGATAGCTGCCAAGATAGAACGCTTGGTGGAAGAAGAAAGCTCAAGAAATTCAACAACTTGCAGAATCTCATGATGCACGGGGCTTTTTTAAGGCCACAAGGGCCATTTATGGACCAAAAACCTATGGTACAAACCCTTTACAATCAAAAGATGGCACCGAACTCTTAAAAGACAAAGAGTCTATTGCACTGCGTTGGAAAGAGCATTATTATGACCTTTTAAATCGTAAATCTAAGGTGGATAATGAGATTTTTTCGCAAATCCCGCAAAAACAAATTAGAGAGGAACTTGCAATACTCCCCACTTTGGATGAAGTAAAAAAAGCCATTAATCATAAACTCATTGAAAAAATCTGGATAAGAGAAGAGATCCCAGAAGACTTCAGGGATGCCATAATTATCACCCTCTTTAAGAAAGGTGATAGAACAGACTGTGGAAACTATCGGGGCATTTCTCACACATACGCTGATGGGGGTCTGAACTGGCAGCGACACACTAGGAAAGAGGCCTTGTGGTGGTGGTGGGTAACTTGCTGAAGACATCCACCTAGTGTACAGCAGCTGCTGTGAAAAAGGCAAATTCCATTAGGAAAGGGATAAATAAAATAAAATAAAACTGCCAGTATCATAATGCCTTTATACAGATCTAGGGTGCAACCACACCTGGAATATGGTGCACTGGTCTGGTTGCCGCACCGGAAAAAAAGGAAAGAGAAGAGATACTGTACGGCCCGAAAAGGTGCAGAAAAAAGGAACCAAAGTCAAAGTGATCAAGGAGCTGGAGCAAATCCCCTATGAGGAAAGGTTACCATGTTTGGTCCATTGAGCTTAGCAAAAAGGCAAGTAAGAGGAGACATTGATAGGGCTGTATGAAATTATGCGCTATGTGAGGTAATACTAGAACCCAAAGGGGCCATCCCATGAAGCTGATTGGTGGGAGATTCAGGACAGATAAAAGGAAGTACTTCTTCATGCAGCATAGAGCTAAACCATGGAATTCCCTACTACTACAAGATCATAGAATGGAATAGAATCATAGAATAGTAGAGTTGGAAGGGGCCTATAAGGCCATCAAGTCCAACCCCGCACTCAATGCAGGAAACCAAGTCAAAGCATCCCTGACAGATGGCTGTCCAGCTGCACCTTGAATGCCTCCAGTGTGGGAGAGCCCACTACTTCCCTAGGTAGTTGGTTCCATTGTTGTGATGATGTAGTGATGGTCACCAACTTGGACAGCTGTAAAAAGGGATTGGACAAATTCATGGAGGAGAAGGCTATCAATGGCTCCTAGTCATTCTGGCTATAGGTTACTTCCAGTATTAGAGGCGGTATGCCTTTTTATACCAGTTGTTAGGAAACATGAGCAGGTGGGTGCTATTCCACTCATGTCCCGCTTGTGGGATCCTGTGGACATCTGGCTGGATGCTGTGGGAACAGAATGCTGGACTAGATAGGTCTTTGGTCTGATCCAGCTGGGCTCTTCTTATGTTCTTAATCTGTTTTCAATGCCAGAAATGTGTCCTGGAAATGAGAAATAAAATTAAAGTTCCCCAGAACACGTGTAGAGTGTTTCCTTCATGTTTTTCTTTTCCCCACACATTGGAGTGTAAGGAGCAAGTTCCCAAGGTGTTTTTTTTAAAAATGGAATTCAGGCTTCACACAGGTGTTGGTGAAGTAACTGATTTATTCTCAGGGTTATATACCCGAGAGCCAGTGTGGTGTAGTGTTTAGACGGTTTGACTGGGGCTCTGGAGGCCTGGGTACAAGTCTCCACTCAGCCATGAAGCTCATTCGGTGAATTTGGGCAATCTACTGACTCTCAGCCTAACCTACCTCATAGGGTTGTTCTGAGGATGGAATGGAGAGGAGGAGGACCGTGTAAGCTGCCTTGGGTTCCTGGCTAGAGGAAAAAAGAGGGGAAAAGGTGGGATATAAATGTATGATGATGATGATGATGATGATGATGAAGAAGAAGAAGAAGAAGAAGAAGAAGAAGAAGAAGAAGAAGAAGAAGAAGAAGAAGAAGACGCATGTGGCTCACGCTGGCTCAGCTTGTCTGAGCATGGAAAGCTAAGCAGGGTCAGGCCTGGTTATTACTTGGATGGGAGACCCCTCCTCTAGTTTCCTGCATTGAGCAGGGGGTTGGACTCGATAGCCTTCTAGGATCCTTCCAACTCTATGATCTATGAAATCTATGAAATCAAAGTTTCCAAGCAGGGCTTTCAATACAGGCTTTCAGTAGGGTATTCCCTAGTCCCAGAGAAGAGAGGGAAGATTGTAGGGAACTTGAATTATGCTTAAGGGGACAGTGCACAGTTAATTCACTGGGCTTGTAAAATTGTTTGTGTAAATTTTTCAATGTTTTTATTGTTTTAATTTTTTATACTGTATTTTACTGTAAAATTGTATTTTTATTGTATAATTGTATTTTATTGTGTAATTTTATAATTGTTGCAAACTGCCCAGAGAGCTTCAGCTATTGGGCGGCATAGAAATGAAATGAAATAAATAAATAAATAAATAAATGCAACATGATGCAGATTCCTTGGCCTTCAAGGCAACTTGAGATGTACAATTCATGCAGAAACACCAGAAAATGTGTGATGGTGAAGAAACATGCCACTCCTAATGTGATGTTCCTTGTCTTCGTGCATAGTCAAAATCAGGTGTTGATTGTGACTAACAGATGCCCCCCTTCCCCCCACGCCCTTCCCAAGCAAGCAGTGCATGAGGTGACCCAGAGTGGCAAACATCTTGCAAGGTCCCCCACCATGTTGGGAATTGGATCCCTGCTTCTGGAAGTGCAGCTGACCAACATTCAGAAGCATTAGGATTGCCAACTTTCCAGTGGGCAAATAAAGGACGCAATCCTTGTGCCAATGGGGCAAAACTAGTAGATCCACAAGCAGCTTCAACTGACCACAGTGTACTCATGGAGGTTTTTTGTGTGTTTTTTAAATGAGTAGCTCAGGTGTAAAAAAAAAAAAACAACCCCCAAAAGCAGTGGTGGTGGTGCCTTACAAAAACACGATTGTACTTTGCCAGTTTTAAAGTTGCCAGCATACTGCTTACATGCTGGGAGGGGGCGGGAGGGGGGCTGTGAACATGGAACTTTCCATTCTGGGAGGGGGCTGGACTGTCACTGTGAGGTGAAGGAAGTGAATGCGTCATGAATCTAAAAAGGTCCCTTTGTCCTGGTGGGACCAAGGGATAGGGCTGGGCTATGCAAATGGGAGGGGTGGGGCTATGCAAATGGGAACGGACCCAAGCTGGTGGGGGTTACACAAGCAACAGCTTTGAAAGTGAGAAAATGCTTTTGTTGCGGATCGACTTCACATCTTAAAAGAGACTGTACTTTTAAGGGCAAGAAAAAAAAGAAAAAGGAAGTTACCAGTACACCTGAGGATACAATTAAAATGGGCAAAAGTTTGATTGCTCGGGTGGGTTTTTCCAACCAAGACATGTGGGTACTTGACAGTGGAGCTTCTCACCACATGGCAAATTCCAGAGACATGTTTCAATCTCTGGATGATGGATATACAAATCAATTTGTGGAACTGGCTGATGGAAAAAGAATCCAGGTGACAGCTACAGGAACAATTGACTTTGCTTCTTTGGGTCAACAGAGAGCACTGCTTGTTCAAGAACTGGATACAAACCTGATAAGTATATCACAATTGGCTAATGATGGATATGAAATAAGATTTTCTAACAGCAACTGTGTAATTTCACATGAAGGGGTGATCTGTGCACAAGGTGATTTGCAGAATTCTCTGTATGTTATAAATCCGTTTGTAACACATGATGAGAAGGCAAAGTATGCAAATTTGAAACCACATGACAATTGTTTACATATTTTCCACAAACGTTTTGGACATGCCAACTACAGAAGCATAGAAAAAATGCCAGGTCTGTGTGAGGGTGTGACAATGAAACCTTGTTCAAAGTATGTGGAATGTGAAGTATGTAGTACTGCAAAGTCACACAGGTCTAACATTCAGAAACACAGTGATAGAGTGAGCACAAGAATCTTTGAGCTGGTACACTCTGATGTTGCTGGTCCATTTGACACTAGCTATGGGGGGAACAAGTATTTTCTAACCCTAATTGATTATTATTCTCGTTTTGGATTCGTATATCTGCTGCAACATAAATCTCGGGTTCAAGAGAGATTTGAATCATTTGTTAAATGGGCAGGGAACAGATATAAACAATATCCAATAGGAGAATTACTCACGGATGGTGGGGGAGAGTACATGAGTACAAAGTTCAAGAAATTTTTGGAAAGTGAGGGTATAGGGCACAAAGTCACAGCCCCATACTCCCCATTTCAAAATGGCGTTGCTGAAAGACGTAACAGGACACTCCAGGACATGATGAGGGCCCAATTGACTGAGTCAAAGGTGGGAAACCATTTCTGGGGGGATGCATTGTCAAATGCTAATTATCTGCTGAACAGGTTACCAAATTCCACAATTGGAAAAACTCCATATGAAATGTTTCATGGGAGGAAACCAAAGGTAGCACACGTGCACATTTTTGAGTGTAAATGTTTTGTTCATGTACAGGCAAGAAACTTTGAATGTTTTCTGCTGGGGTATGATGCACAAACAAAAGGGTACAGGTTGTGGTCACCACATCACAACAGGGTAATTCTGAGCAGGGATGTGATTTTTCACGAGCAAACAGATGATCAGAAACAGCTGGTGGAATTGCCAATGCATGCAATGTCTGAAACACAGCAGGATGCTTCTGGGACACAACAGGCCACTGGGCAGATATCTGGGGAACAGGAGGGAGGTGAACAATCTCTAAGGCGTTCAACCCGAGAACGCAAAACACCTGTTAGATATCAGGATGAATTCCAAAGTGGGAAAACTGTTGTACATAAAGCTCTCAAAATAGCTTTAGAACCACAAAGTTTTGAGGAAATTCAAAGCTTGGAACCAAAAGTGAAGAATGATTGGTTTGAGGCCATGCAGGATGAAATCAATGCAATGCATGACAACAACACATGGAGTCTAGTATCTTTGCCTGTGGGGCGCAAGGCCATCACCTGTAAATGGGTGTACAAGGTGAAGACAAATCACCAGGGGCAGGTAGAGAGGTACAGGGCAAGACTCGTTGCCAGGGGGTTTGGACAAAAGCATGGGGTAGATTTTGATTCCGTGTTTGCACCAACAACAAGGTATGCAACTGTCAGACTATTGTTGAAACTGGCAGCACAAAGAAAAATGATGGCATTTCATTTTGATGTAAAAACAGCTTTTTTATATGGGGAATTACAAGAGGAACTCTACATGGTGCAACCACAAGGTTTTGTAGAAGATCCCAGTCTTGTATGTCGTCTGAACAAGTCCATATATGGGTTGAAACAGGGTTGTAACCCGAGACGCTTGGAACGGTTTTGTAGAAGATCCCAGTCTTGTATGTCGTCTGAACAAGTCCATATATGGGTTGAAACAGGCAGCTCGATGCTGGAACCAAAAGCTGGACACAGTTTTGATTAGCTTGGGGTTCAAACAAAGCAAGGCTGATCACTGTCTGTATACAAATTACACAGAACAGGGAAACTGGGTGTATTTGTTGATTTTTGTTGATGACATCTTACTGGTAACACAAACAGTGAGTCAAAAGGACAAAATTGCAAAAGAATTGCAAGCACACTTTGAACTGAAAGATCTGGGTTTGGTACAACACTATCTTACTGCGTATGGTAGACAGTGAATCTCTGTGTGAGCTACATGGGCAAGCTACACACATGGGACAGAGGCTGCTTCCATCTCACGCTCTGCTGAATCCACATAGGCAGACGGGCCTACAGGGTGGATTATGAGCCACCAGGGCTGGGGGGATTTTATCAAGCCTTAACATAAAAGGGTGACCGGATGTGAAATAGGACACGATCGAGCGCTGTCCCTTTCACAGAGGTGCGTTGATAGGTATTTTGTTAGGTGTGGTAGAGGAATGGACAGGGGGCCTGCCAAAAAGGCCATCTTACACAACTATTGTCACTGGAAGCAGGGGTCCCCAACCTTTCTGGACCTGTGGGCACATTTGGGGATTTGAGAAACTGCTGTGGGCACCGCCACAAAACGGCTCCCATGGAGGATGTGGCTAGTCACATAATGGCTGCCATGGGGGCCTGGCTAGTCAAGATGTGGCGCAGGGAGGGATGGGTGGGTGGGGAATAGCAAGGCTAGAGGCTGAGAGGAAGGAGCAAATGGGAAGAGTTTTTCCATGGCCCCACCCAATCTTCTTGTGCCCACACAGGCCTTTCCCCTTTGCGCGCGCTCTCTCCCCACTCCCCAGCCTCCAGCCTTGCTATTTCTCTCCACCCCGCCCCTTTCCTCATTATTTCCCTCCCTTTCCTAGCCTTCTTTCACTCCCTCTCTAGCCGCTAGCATTGTTCTTTCTCTCCCACTCACCCCTTTATCTTGCTGTTCCTCTCCACTCCCAGCCCTGCCACTTCTCCCCCCCCATCTCTTTACCTCGCTGTTTCTTCCCCTCCTAGCATCTCGCCTTGCTCTTTCTCTCCTGTCTACCCCTTTGCCTTGCTTTCTCTTTCTGCCCACTGAACAGCTGATCAGTAGCAGGTTCAGGAACAGGAAGGAGAACCTGGTGCCCTAACGTTTTTCAATATTTTGGGGGGAAGGAAGATAGGGAGTGAAGAGCTCTGCGGACACCGTTGGAGGTGCCCGTGGGCATCATGGCACACCTGGACACTGCATCGGGAACCCCTGCACTAGAGAGAAAAGAGCCTTCTTCCCACCTCCACCCCATCTACCATCTGGTTTTCCATTCCCCACCCTGCACACAAACACACAAAAAACCTGTCAGTCACCATTCCTGGCCACTGAGAATGCTGAGTCCCCACTGGGCTGTCTGGGTGCGTGTGGGTTTCCCGAAAGATTTCCTTGGTACTTCTGAGAATCTCAGGGTTCCCCCAAGCCTGTTGGTCCCTCCCTCTGGTGCCATTTTTCCTACATAAGGACCCACAGAGAGAGAATTGTCATTGCTATTAGTACATGCTAATGGGGCCTGCAACAAAACTTGGCAGGGTGGAGTACTCCTGTTCGTACTTGGCTGGTTGGAAACCTGCCCATTTCTGGGATACTCCATTTCATTCCGCCTGGTGTGCCATCCCATCCATTCTGCAACATTCGCTCTGCATTCCTGGGCCACTGCTTATGCTCAGCCCTCCATGGGCTGTTTTTGGAGTTCCTCACTCTACGGTTTTTTCCCCCCTAAAGTTTTTTAAAACTTTTTTTTAAAACCTTGGGGATGTGCAGAAGCCCTCTGATGCCTTCCTCTTGTGTATGGATGGTACTGTTTTGGCTGCATAAGGACTGGCACACAGAAAACGGAATCCCTATTGAAGTGCGTCAGAGGCGAGCAACCTTTTTTCTGCTGAGGGCTGCATTCTCTATGGGTACTCTGTCAGGGGCCACATGCCGGCGGTGAGGAGGCCTGAAGCCAAAGGTGCGTGGATTCCCCTTTCTCCTTCTGCCACCTCCTTTTCTCTCTCTCTCTGCCACCACTGTGGCTCATGCTGGCTCAGCTTGTCTGAGCATGGAAAGCTAAGCAGGGTCAGGCCTGGTGATTACTTGGATGGGAGACCCCTCCTCTAGTTTCCTGCACTGAGCAGGGGGTTGGACTCGATGGCCTTGTAGGCTCCTTCCAGTTCTATGATCTATGAAATCTATGAACCTTCTCTTTCTCTCCCGCTTCTGCCCCATGCAGGCAGCAGGCTGCCTGCAGGAACAGATCGTTTTTGCCAGAGGTCTGAATGCATTGCATGCAGCAGAGCACTTTTGAAAGCAGTCTGAGGGCCGCATGAAATTTATTTGACTGACGCAGGCGGCCCACTCCCGGTGTATTGATGATGGCCATGAAAACCCTGTCCCACTGCATGGATGCTTCCTAAGTCTGTGTTCTATACAGGGCCTTGCACACACCCAGCATTATACAGTGGCGGCTGTAGTCATGATTTATGCAGAATAACAAAGGGTGGCCCTGTGTCCTCCTGTATTTGAAGGGCCATCGGGTCTAAAGATAAAGCAGAAGAAGGGGGAGCAGCGGGGGGTCCTAGATGCCATCTGTCAACACTTGGCTAGCAGACTGGGCAGGTGCCCTGGCCACCTGGTTGCAGTCTTCTCCAACACTGAGCCAGTGTGGTGTAGTGGTGAGAGTGTTGGACTGGGGGACTCGGGAGATCCGGGTTCCAGTCCCCGCTCGGCCATGAAACTCACTGGGTGACTTTGGGCCAGTCACTGACTCTCAGCCTAACCTACCTCACAGGGTTGTTGTGAGGACAAAATGGAGAGGAGGAAGAGGAAGAATATGTAAGCTGCCTTGGGTTCCTTGCAGGAAAAAAGGCAGGGTATAAATATTGTGGAGAAAAAGCGTCAGAGTTTCCTGTACCACACACACACACACCCCTCCACATGTGTAAACGAGTATAATCCCAGCTGGGGGCTTGGAAAAGCAAAATGTACATAGTTTCTCTGGCTGCAGTCTGTCTTTGATGGCTGGTGCCACAGCTATTTGCACGCAAATGTGGGAAAGAGCCACCACTCCCCTGCCTGGCCCAGATGAAGTTCATCCTGATTGGCTAAAGACACCTGGGCTACTGAAAGGAGGGATGGGGGGAAGAATCTATACTGCTGCTGTGGCACGCTTTCGTGGGAGTAGGGCTTTTGGCTGAGGCAGGCTCTCAAGAGGACCAACCCCCAGACAAAGGGAGTGCCTGGGTAATTATATAGTAAAGAACTAGTTTTGTTGTTTTATAGCTCTACTTGTATGTACCAAAGTGTCTCCCCACCTTTCTCCCTCTTCCCTCATTCCCCACCTTTTATTGTAATCGGTTTACCTTAAATAAACTTTCCTGGTTTTACCCCACACGGAGTGTGTGGTTCCTCTGTGGTTCAGTGCTAAATCCAGTGTATAGACAAGGGCAAGGCCCTGAGAGAATCAACTCAAGATGGCAGAGGCTGGCAGTTTTGCACCTTTGATCTCTGGTCTTGAGAAAAGGACCGGTTGGCAGCCCTTCACAAATATAATAAATAAACACTGGAGGCTGGAGGTTCCAATATCAGTGGGGCAGTGCATCCACTCCAGCCAGCAGTCTTCACTTTTAAGGAGCTATCCATGGTGCTGAATCTAGTTTGGGCCTAGGGCTCACCACCGTGGATAGCTCCTTTAAAGTTCAGACTAAAACCCAGAGCGGATACATGACCCCACTGACATTGGAGTCACCAGCCTCCCCTGTTCTCCAGTAAGGTGAGATGGACAGCCATTCCCTTTAAATGGTAGTAATCATTTCCAAACTTGCATCTACACATACAAATGAGCACAAAGGCATTTTATGCAAATTGGCCTCTTTCAGTGATGCACCCTAAATGAGGAGTAACGAATCCGCCCAAAGTGGTCTTAGGCACATCCTCTTTCATAGTCCACAGATGACACAGATGGCAGCCCTGCTCATGTGCGTTAATGGGAGCTGCTCCCTTCCCTGCCGTTGACAAACAAAGAATGACTCCTCCAAGGCCCAAAATTGCAGTGTGTCCTTTTCTCAGCCTTGGCATGATAATGCCATTGTTTTATCCCTTCTTCCCCCATCAGCCTGGGATAGATTACAGCAGTTGCAAAGTTACCTTTTGTAGATGCCCTTGGGCACAGTTCAGTTTTGTTCTTGGCTGGAACAGGAAATTATCTATTTTGCTTCTTCTTCTTCTTTTGCCATATGTAACGGGCGGCCAAGCATATGTATGCCCATACATGAGTAAGTGGAATTACGTCCCCAAGCACAGAAGTGCACACAAATTTCAGGGCGGGCTGTGTGTTTAGCAACCTTTGTAGAACAAACATATTATTTACTTAGCAGTATGCTTCCAGAACAGATAGAAATCTGGGAGGGGGGGGGTAGTGAAGATATAGTCCGAGATGCCTTGATTACAAGTAAAATTTGAAAATGGGAGGCTACCGTTTTTAAACTCAGGGTGCAAAATGTACAGTACCCAGCAGCACCCCAGCTTAGAGCAAGCCATGCCGCACATATGGTGGAATAGGCAGGGTTCAGGGGTTCCCCTTGCCTGTACTTTAAAAATCCACAGATTAGAGGAGGGGGAGAGAGATATCAGCCTTCCCACAACCTGGTCCTGTCCAGATGTATTGAACTGCAACTCCAACACATCTGGAGGGTGCCAGGTTGGCAGCCAGGAATAGGTTCATGCTTACAGAATGCAAGCTGTATTTACCAGTATAGTTACATATATATTGTCCATAGTGGGATTTTGGAATGTAGGTTGCCTCTGCTTCTGTCAAATGAGTACCCTGGCCTGACCTACAGATGCGGCAAAATGAGATTTCATTTCATAGATGATAGAGTTGGAAGGAGCCTACAAGGCCATCGGGTCCAACCCCCTGCTCAATGCAGGAAACTAGAGGAGGGGTCTCCCATCCAAGTAATCACCAGGCCTGACCCTGCTTAGCTTTCCACGCTCAGACAAGCTGAGCCAGCGTGAGCCACAGGCCTGTATATCACAGAGGGGGCATGGCGAAGGTCACTAGGATGGTAGAGCCGAGAAGTGGTAGAAAGGACTATGCCCCTTTCTGGAATGCTCGCGCAAGTGGGGGGAAAGCCTCCCTGAGAGTAGACATCAGGAAAAGGGCTGGGCTAGAATCTCTCTCCCCCATGTTCTGTTTTTCTCCTTCTTGCAGGGAGCTTTTACATGGGGGACCATTCAAAAAGTGTCCCCCCCTGCAGCCTGAAGTGGCACAGTCCATTTTCACAGGTGCATGTTAAAGGTACAGGAACCCTCCACACCTACCTACCCACCCACCCACCTGCACACAACAAGGTAGCTATCCTAGTCCTGTCTTAACAGGGAACATTCTGGATCTATGGATCCGGGCCAGTGCTATGAAGAAAAGGCTGCACTTTGCCGTACTGCATCAGGCTGGGCTGAGAGAGATGGGAGGGGGAAGCGGCAACATTTTCCTAGCCCTGCTGAAAGACTTAATTTTTGTTCCTCTTCCCTCCCCATTCCTTTTTCCTTATGTGTCATGTTTTTTTAGATTGTAACCCTGCAGGCAGGGACTGTTTTTTTGTTTTTTTTGTTTTTAAATTTAACTGATTATAAGTAAGCAGCTCTGGGAGCCTTTTTGGCTGAGCAGGAGGATTAAAAATACAGTACCTAAAAATAAATAAATGAATAACATGGAAAATGACACTGCATTTTCTCAGGGGTGCCATCTTTGTGACTATTACTTCAAATGTCTCAGAGCTGAGAAATGTCAATGAATATAAGATCCAGGGTAGAAGAACCCACACATTCTGAAGCTAACCCCCTGGGTCATGTTTGGTCTTGAATCTCTCCGCCGCCGCCCACCACAGAGGGAATGGTGACTCCTGTATCAGTGGGGTTCCTCATCCATTGCAGCTTTTATTCTGAGCTTCATAGGCACTATCCATGGTGCTGGACTCCATCCTCCAAATAGGCTCACCACCATGGAGAACCATGGGTCGCTCCTATAAAGCTCATAATAAAACCTGCAATGGATAAGGAGCCCCATCAATATAGGCGGCAGCAGCCCCGCCCCCCTTTCCCCTTATCTCTGACTGCATGCTAGTATTATTGCACAGCCTCTCAAGGTCAAACTAGTGGTTAAGCAGGATATTGGTGATTAGGATCTCCTGTAGTTTGGTTTCTGTTTTACTAATTAGCATTCGCCCCTGGGCTGCTTTGAAGATTGGCAAAGTGAAGATGCTCTGGGATAGGGTGACTGACTGTTTCTTCTCTTCCCCTTTGTAGGGATGTTACTCCCCCCGCCCCCCCTGAACCGTTCAGCAAGTGCAAACTCGCCTTGTTCGGCTCACGCGAGTCTGTTCACGAACGTTCTCCTTTTCTTCAGACCAGCTCACCGTTCATGAATGCAAAAAAACCAGAACGGTGACATCCCTAATTGTGATTGTGCCTGGAAGTAAAGACTTGAGTAAACAAGAAGCCACCTTTTATTGAATGAACAGCATACAATGTGCAACCGCGAAAGCAGCATGGCTCTTAATGCTAACTATTTCAGGCGAGCCAGATCTGACCCTAGGATGGAGACAGCCAAGCCCCCACTGTCCATGCCCCTTGGCCACACCTTGAAGTGTGGACAGGTGTCTACCTGGGCCACCCACCCCCAGTCCTAAGACTGTAGGTGCAGGCCCCAATGGGCGGGGAGTGTGTGTCCTTTCCCTATCCCAGGTCCCAAGACCCTAGTTCAGTGTTCTCCACCCTTGGGTCCCCAGAGGTTTTTGGCCTACAACTCTGGCGACCCAAGGGTGGAGAACACTGCCCTAGTTGGTAGGTGCGGGGAGACCCCCTTTCATGTTAAAGACACTTCCTGATGCTCACTGATGACCTGCCCAAAAATTCCCTGGCCACCATGCTGCCCACCTC
This sequence comes from Shinisaurus crocodilurus, assembly GCA_021292165.1. Classification (NCBI taxonomy): domain Eukaryota; kingdom Metazoa; phylum Chordata; class Lepidosauria; order Squamata; family Shinisauridae; genus Shinisaurus; species Shinisaurus crocodilurus. The sequence goes on along the minus strand of JAHFWL010000076.1, from coordinate 320,079 downwards.
TTACCATGACCAAACAACCTGTTTAGAGTATGACACTCCTCTACAGCCAATGGCCTCCCTTGCAATTCATTCATTCATTTATACTTCTTCACACAGCACATGGTCAAACTATGGAATTCATTTTCACAGGATGTCATAATGGCCACCAGTTTGAACAGCTTTAAAAGGGGATTAGAAAAATTCATGGAGGAGAAGGTTATCAATGCCTACTAGTCCTGATTGTCTATATGCTTCCTCCAGTATCAGAGGCAGTATGCCTATGTACAGCAGCAGTTGCCGGGGAACATGGGCAGGAAGGTGCTGTTGCACTCATGTTCCACTTGTGAGATGCCGTGGGCAGCTCGTTGGCCAATGTGCGAACAGAATGCTGGACTAGATGGACCCTTGGTCTGATCCAGCAGGGCTCCTCTTATGATCTTAATATATTTATATCCCGCCTTTTTCCCCACAAGGAACCCAAGGCAGCTTACATATTCCTCCTCCTCCTGCTCTCCATTTTATCCTCACAACAACCCTGTGAGGTAGGTTAGGCTGGGAGTCAGTGATTGGCCCAAAGTCACCCAGTGAGCTTCATGGCCAAGTGGGGACTAGAACCTGGATCTCCCAAGTCCAACATTCTAATCACTACACCGCACTGGCTCTCTTTGTGGAATAGGTGAAAAAAACCAACCAACCCCCAGCCAATCATGCTGCTTGGCAAAAAAAATAAAAAATAAATCCTACTTGGCCCATGTGTGACCTGGGTGAGATTGCAGTGAAGTTGAGGTGGGGCTGGCTTATACAGCCTGTGATTCCCCCCCCCCCCCGCATCAGCATGCCAACACGACATGCAACCCATTGGTGCTCACATGCACTATTTCCTGGCATTGGCCACAAGAGCTGCCTCCCCTGCGATAGCTCCCAGCACAGGGTGGAATTGGGCTTCTTTCTACCTCAGCTCCCCCTAATCTGCAATATGGAAATCATACTACTGACCTACCTTGCAGGAATGTTTTAAGGTTGCTGAGGTAATGTACATGAACGGCTTGCATGTCCATATGTTTGATATAAATACTATTATTTTCTTTTAAAAGCCTGGCAGGAACACTACTGTACTGTACTCCAAAGCTGATATATACGGTAATATACAAGTCATTTCAAACTTGCTGCCCCCCTTCAGGGGTACTTTCACAAAATACCGTATTTGTGGGCGAATTTCTAATTCCCTTTGGATGTGATCCCTCTTAATTTTGCTCCAGCTCCCCTATTTCGTAATCCATTTTTTAAAAGCCACCTTAACTGGTGTCCAACACCACATCCTGCAGTGGTGAATTCCATATGTGTGAGCTATCCATTTAAAGAAGGCCTCACTGGATCAGACAGAGGGCCCAGCATCCTGTTCCCAACAGTGGGTGGCAAAATAAGTCCCGGAGCACATAACCAGAGAAAAAGGCATCTGCCTTCTCTTGCGGTCACCTCTCAGGACCTGGAATTCAATTGCTTGCTGCCCCTGAACATGGAGGTTTTGCTTAGCTCATATGGCTGGGCAGACCACTGTGAAGGCATCTGACACTCTTTTGAAGCCAGCCATTCAGCCGCAGAAAATTGCCACAGCTTGTGGCAGGGTGTTCCACATGTTTATTATGGAACTCAGTAAGTTAACCGCTTACAGATCGTTATTACATTAGGCAGTATATAAATATTATTAATTAAAACAAATAAATTATGGGTAGTGTGAAGAAATGGGGCTGTAGCCAATGTTTTGTTCTACTTGAACAATGCTCGTGTGGCGTAGTGGTGCGAGTGTTGGACTGGGACTCGGGAGATCCGGGTTCTAGTCCCCGCTTGGCCACGAAGCTCCCTGAGTGACTTTGGGCCAATCACTGACTCTCAGCCTAACCTACCTCACAGGGTTGTTGTGAGGATAAAATGGAGGAGGAGGAGGATTGTGTAAACAGCCTTGGGTTCCTTGCAGGGAAAAAAAGGCAGGACTTAAATATAACAAATAAATAAATAAATAATACATACCTCGAGTAGATCCATTGAAATGAATGGGACTCCCGTCAGATCCTTTCAGTGGTTCTACTCGAAGTAGGACGAACATTGGAGGCAACCCAGGCTTTCCTTTGCCAGCCTTGAATGTACTGCCAGGGCGTTTCCTCCCATTTTCTCCTTACCTTTCTTCTCCTCCTCCTCCTCCTCCCCTCTCTATTTCCCTTTTCTCTCCCTTTCCCATCACCCCGCCCCTGGTCCCTCCCACCCTCCCCGGCTCGCCTCCTTGACCCTTCCCCGCCTCTTTAACCCTGGCGATCCTCGCCTTCTCGCCTCTCAGCGCTGTCACTTTCGATTCGAAGGTGTGCGCCGGCTTCTCCGCCATTGGCTTGGCGGAGATAAGGCCACCACCTCGGAGGCGGCCCGGGTTGGCTTGGTGAAACATCAGTCATGCCGGGTGGGTGGGACCGCCGGGGGATTGAATGGGAGGGAGGGGAGAACGAGGGAGAGACGAAAACCTGGACTTAAGGGAGAGAGGATCGAGCAGCATCTCCAGGGTCCAAAGAAACAGGTACATGTGGGGATGCAGGGGATGCGTGTGTGCGCGCGCGCGTGTGCAAGCAATGCGGGTATTTCGCAGGATGAAAGGCAATGTGCGCGTCGCAGCGGATAAGAGGCACGATGCTACCGTATATTTCTGCACAATTATTTGTACTTGGGTTAATGAGGAGGAGGAGAATAACATGCAGCTGTTTGACGAGCAACCTGTCTTCCTGCTAGATTTGAAAGGATCCAAGGTGTGAAGCTGCCACGCCTCACCCCACCCACATAGCGGACAGTGTATTTGAATGACCAGTCAAAGAGAGGCAAATGTGGAAACAGGGCGCAAGCTGAATGGGGAAGCCGACTTCGCATCCAAGGGGTGGCCGGCATTGGCACTGGGGGAGCATGCACGTTTTCAGTGATCAGGAGGAAATTCACACGTGACAAGCAGACTCTCTCTCCCCGCCCCACCCCGCGGCTGACAAGGTCAGAATTTCTGACTCAGAAACGTGGGTATGGGGTGTGTGTGTGTGTGTGTGTGTGTGTGTGTGTGGAGATAGAATGAGTATTAGGAAATCCTCAGTGTCTTCTTTTGTCATCCCATCAGTTACTGGTGATGGGAAACTTGGTACGTCTGGGAATGTACGGAGCCCCAGAGAGGAAGTGGGGCGGGGGTGGAGCTGCACATCTGTACGGAAAATGATTCAGCATTACCCCGGAGCTGCTTCGGCTGGCGATATGGTGACTTATCGAAAGATACAGGCTGAGCAGGGAAATGAATAAATGGGCTTGGGCTGGGATGAGCGTTTTTCTCTAGGTCGTTTTTGGTCAAACCATATTCTGGGTCTTCCTTTGTGCAGCCAACATATCTGCGGAGGGCGAGCCGAATCAGGCCGCTTTTTCGTGCGAAAAACATCTCTCCCTCCCCCGCCTTTGCCGGCACTTACGTTCTAAAAAAAACCACACCCCACCTTGAACGCCACACCTTTTGCCCTTCTTCCGAATCTTTAGGGGTGGTGGTGAGGGGGCTGCTGCTTCTGGCTATACTCGGTGAGATGCACTCTGTGCATGCTCAAAAATACGGTCGCGTTTTATCGGGGCTTCACGCCTTCCAGGGCTGGATAGAAAAAGGAAAAAAAAGAGGTCCTGGTGTTTTAAGTCCTTGAGCATCATTCTGCAAACGACAATTCCTGGCTGCCTGTCTGGGGAAGAAAGGGAGGAATGCTCATAGCATTGTGTTTCTCTTCAGAGGGGGAGGGCCCGTGTTTTGGAAGGCAGGACGGCTCAGAGACGAAAAGAAAATGAGCACTGCTTTTAAAATGAGATTACTACTCAAATGAAACCGGCTCTGATCCCTGGCTAATTGTGAGCGCCAGGAGAGAGACGCGCCAGAGACCAAAAAATTGTAAGACGAAGAGCCCGCTTTTCCTCGCTTTCTTTCTTTGGAAATTGACACGTGAAATTGACGAGGCTGCCCTCCATAACGATTAGGTAGTTCTTCAATCAGGACCGGGGCGGTCCCCCGAAGGCTGCGTTCAGGTAGACAAGCGGGTGGCTGCGTGCATACTGGGAGGATCCGAATTCACTGCGGCTGTCCCGCCCCCACGTGGGAGCGCGGAAAGCAAACGCGCGTCCTCCCCCACCCAACACGCACACTTTCTGCAGAGTAGACGCTCCCGTCTCATTTGGGAGCTGCCGGGGGCGCAGGTGCCTGGGAAGATTTTTTTAAAAAAATTATTATTATTCTGGAGAGAGGCGCGGGTGGGGTGTTGTTGTTAATGGCTTAATTGAATTGCGGGGAGGAGGAGGGAGGCGCTCCGGTTCCTGGGCGGGGGAGGAGGCGCGCGGGTCTTCTGCCTGGGGTTATGTTCGGTCATCCACCTGCAGTTCTGCTTCTGAGGCTTGCGTGAGGAAATGGCTCTTTACCGCGCTGCTTGAGTTTGGTAGTCGGAAACCGGTTCCTGCTGTCACGGAATCAATTCACAATCTGGAGCCGCGTGTTTAGCCCACAGGACAACAACAACAAAAATGCACACATTTGCATATGCTAATTTACACATGTTTCAAAGTATGTAAGGGGCCTCGTCTCCTAAGGACACCCCTATTTGTAAAAAGGGATGTATGGACAGGGGAGAGGAGGGCATTTGATTTCAGAAAAAAACCTCAGGCAGAAAGATTGAAGGGTGGGGGGCAGCAGGAGGTGAAGCACATGTGGGCAAAAAGCCAGCTCATCCAGGGGGATCGGATGCAACAGAGGTAATCAGGGCCCCTGTTCCTTGATTTCAGCAAGTGCCCATGGACAGCACGGTGTTGGCCTCCCAGAGATTTGGGGCTCCAGATGAAAGATTCAGGGGTCCAGCCCTAATGGGCCACCCACTAACACCACTTTGGATCCAGGTTCTTTGGAGCTAGGCCTGGCCCAGTGTGTTTTGGCCCTGCATGTATTAGACTGAGGGCTGAAACAGACATGACTTTAAATCTGTGTCTAGCAGCTATGTATTTGTCCCCACACTTTTTTTTTTACCCTAGAGAAGGCACTGGAGGGGGGGGTCAGATCCCGATTAGGATCCCATCATGAGGGTAGGGGCATCAACAAGTAGGCCGCTCAACATGATCTGCCACAGACGGCCTTCTCCTTATCCCATCAGCCAGAGCAGCCAGGCTGGTGGGGCCTGGTGGGGACTAGGAAGAGGACCTTCTCTGTGGCGGCCCCCACGTTATGGAACTCCCTCCCTAGTGACCTTCGCCATGCCCCCTCCGTGATGAGCTTCCACCGTGCATTAAAAACATGGCTGTTCAGGTGGGAATATGGGGTGGGTTAGGATTTTAAAAGAAATTTTTATACTGTTTTAATTATCATATTTTATTGTATTGTTTTACTTGAAAGGGCTAAAAATTGCTCCAGCCCTGATGGCTTACAATCCACCCTGTAGGCCCGTCTGCCTACGTGGATACAGCAGAGCGTGAGTTGGAAGATTTAGCCTCTGTCTCATGTGTGTAACTGGCCCATGTAGTTCACACAGAGATTCAGCCTTTGTCTCCTCCACACGCAGCTTGTCCAAGCATCTCGGATTACAGCCAGCTCCAGCTTGCTCGTCCTGTCAGCTCAACTGTAGTTAGGAATTTCCACAGAATCCACCACAGGGTTTTTACTACCTGTTTATTCTATATCAGAGTAAATACAATCTCCTAAGTTACAGTCTATATTGCAGATTATAATGCATAGCCAGTGCATAGCCAGTCCAGTCTAGCACACTTCATTACATGATTGCAACAAGTCAGAGAGAAGAGACAAGAAGAAGCACACAGAAAGCAATCCTTCTCTCTACCACGAAAGTTACAGGAAACGAAACTTAACAATCATACTACGTCATCAGAAAGTACAAACCATGTGATCAGCTCATATTTCTTTCCCACCTACTTTCCCCATGAGAATAGAATAGTAGTGTCAGACTAAACAAGATTGTTTTTCTAGCCATCCTGTACCTTTCCAAATGAAAACACTTGTGCCACCGCTGTTGTTTTGTTACATGTCCCAACATCCCCCCACAGCCTGTGATACATGTTGTTTACATTTACTCAATGAGGCCTAGTGCCCTCATTAGTTTCCTGTGTCTTACTTCAGGCAATGGTTTTGTGAAAAGATCTGCCATCATATCCCCTGATGCACAGTACTTGAGTGTTACCCACCCTTTTTGCACACAGTCCTTTACATGAGAGTAACGAACATCAATGTGTTTGGTTCTTGGCCTACATTTTTCATTTTGAGCCATACTAATGCAAGCTTGGTTGTCCTCAAAAATTGTAACAGCCTTGTCTACTGGTATGTGCATATCAGCAAACAATTGTTTGAACCATTCTATCTCATTACATGCTTGAGATAAACTGATGAATTCAGATTCTGCGCTAGAAATAGCCACACAAGTTTGTTTTCGTGTGTACCAGTCAATTAGACTGTTTTCATACATTAAAACTGTTCCACTTGTGGATTTTCTATCTGTTGCAGATCCCCAATCAGCATCAGTGTACACACAAAAACCTCCATTTGTGTGTGATGACAATTTCAGTTTGCAATTCATGGTACCTTTTAAATACCTTAACACCCGTTTCACAGCTAGCCAATCATAGTTAGAAGGATTTTGCGTTTTCCTGCTAAGTATGTTTACAGCATTGCTGATGTCTGGCCTACTCACATTTGCCAAATATAGCAGGCTTCCAATAACACTCTGATATTTGCCAATATCATCAAATCCAGTGTTATCTCTGTGTTTCTGATATTCAAGAGTCATTGGAGTAGTAACTGGGTTACAATTCTCCAATCCATGAATTTCCAGCAATTTCTGAATTTTCCCACTTTGTCCAACCATGAAAGAACCTTCCTCATCTTGAGATAATTGCATTCCAAGATAGTTTTGTACCAAACCCAGATCTTTCCGTTCAAAGTGTGCTTGCAATTCTTGTGCAATTTTGTCTTTTTGACTCACTGTTTGTGTTACCAGTAAGATGTCATCAACAAAAATCAACAAATACACCCAGTTTCCCTGTTCTGTGTAATTTGTATACAGACAGTGATCAGCCTTGCTTTGTTTGAATCCCAAACTAATCAAAACTCTGTCTAGCTTTTGGTTCCAGCATCGAGCTGCCTACTTCAACCCATATATGGACTTGTTCAGACGACATACAAGACTGGGATCTTCTACAAAACCTTGTGGTTGCACCATGTAGAGTTCCTCTTGTAATTCCCCATATAAAAAAGCAGTTTTTACATCAAAATGAAATGCCATCATTTTTCTTTGTGCTGCCAATTTCAACAACAGTCTGACAGTTGCATACCTTGTTGTTGGTGCAGCCACTCTATAGCGTAATTACACACACATTAAAAGAGAGAGAGATGTAGCTGCTAGATATGGATTTATAGTCATGTCTGTTTTGTCCTTTAAAGTGGTATTTGGATGTGCAGTGAAGAAATCACCGGATCGATCCCGTGCCCAAAGAAAAAGCCCATTCAGATGTGTAGAAGTGAGACATGGCATAACCCAGCCTCCCCAAACCTGCTGGTGCCATCCAGATGGTTTGGACTACAACTCCCATCACCCATGACGATTGGCCATGCCAGCTGGGGCATTATGGGAGTTATGGTCCAAAACATCCAAAAGGCACCAGGTTGGGGAAGGCTCCCATAACCCAGACTGGAGATTGAGGGTTTCATATTTCACTGTTTACATATTTCACCTCCAATGTAAAAGGGATTGAGTTAAGGTTCTTCATCCCACCCACCCCAGGACTTCTGCGTCTTTTAAGAGCTACTGATATGCAAAAATATGTAGCAGGTGGAGCTTGCCTCCAGCATTTTGATTCCATGATGCAAGGGAAAGTTTCACTTTTTAAATTTCTGCCTATGATTCGGATGTTATATGCAGAAGTCCGGCTTGAAAAAAGAAAGAAAGCTGGCAACCCTAGAGTTTGGCCTTGAAACTTATTTTGCATGCACATGCCCTTTCAGTTGATGTGGTTAGGCACATGTCACTGACTCTGGGTTGGATTTTACTGAACATACAGGAAGGAAACATTTGTGAGACAACCTAGTCATATGGGGTTTCCCCTGTATACATCCCTTATGGTTAACACTAATTGCCGGTAGCTAGGTAGGAGCTGGTGATCCCTCAGAAGCAACCTCCATCCTTCTAATTCAGAAGACCCTTCCGTGAGATCCGTTTATTTGCCTGGGAAAAATAGTGAGTAATTCAGATGGGGTTAGTGTTGGGCCATATAATAGTTAAGTGGGACATTAAAAGGCGTAACAAGTATGCTTGAGATGCAGCGGTCATAAGATGAATTGATATAACCATCTGTGCAGTAAAAGCATTCTATTTTTTTTTTAAAAAAATCTCTTTCTAAGTGTTACAACAAATGGTAAAATTTCTGGAAATCCCTTGTCTACAAGCAGGAGAAAAGCACTTACCGGGTGCCTGAAACAATGGACAATATTAATGCAACACAAAGCATTTCTATCTGTTTATAGCCAGGTTTTATGGTGCTTTACCATTAAATTGGTAACATTATGACCAATAAATTGTCAATTATTTTAGTTTTATTATTATATTTGACTACTGTGTGTGTGTGTGGGGGGGTGCCATTTGAATGTTAAGCTTCAGGCAATAAAATGTCTCAAGCCAACTCTGTTATATCTCGCTACCATTGCTGTTGGATATATGATCAAACTATATTTGTTAATACACGTGGACATATATGATCAAACTATTCTCTATTCCCTCTATATTCTGCCACTAACGGTGCAATCCTATGCCTGAGTTGTGGGGCTGTTTTCTGTCTAAACAGGCATAGGATTGTGCCCTGAAGTAGTTAATTTGAGAATAACTTTTGCAGTGCAAGCATCCTAGCCCAGGCATTCCCCCCCCCCCACAGCTGCATTGTTCCTGGGTGATAAGGAATGGGTAAAAAAGTTTCTTTCCTGCATAGATCCCCCCCCCATCCTAAGACTTCCCTCAAGAGTAGTAGCTAGCTCAGACAATAAAGAGTTGACAGGATTCATTAAAAAAAAAAAAAAAGTGTTATAGGAGCAAGCCTCAAATGGAAACATGCCTAAGGCTTTAGAGAAATCACTATCCATTTTTATCCAGAGCCTCATGACTGATGGTGGTCATGCCCAATGGCAGCTGATATGTGAGCATCTGTCATCTGCTTGACATTTAGTGACAATCTCACCCTGAATGATTCAGGCTTTATCTTATCCATCCGTTCCAAATAGAGAGATACCTTCTAACTATCTTCCACGTTACCTTGTAGGCAGGCAGGACCGGTGCAAGGCAGTTTGGTGCCCTAGGCAAGATCAGATATTTAGCGCCCCCCCTTCCCACTTGAGAGCGCTATATTTTTTTTCAAGGCGTTTCTGGCGCCCCCTTTAGCCCTGCGCCCTAGGCAGCTGCCTAGTTGGCCTAATGGTAGCACCGGCCCTGCTTGTAGGGTTGGAACGGATTTAGAGATGTGTGAAATCCTTCTGGGAAATGTTGCCTGTCTTAACAAAACTTTCTTGGCTCCCCCCTCCTGCTCCCCCCCCCCCAAATTCATCAATGGTATGAGGAAGAACCTTCAGATCCTCAAGGAAATTCACTACAGCCAGGTGGAATTGGGTGACAATGGAGGGTTGTGAGTCTGCAAGCCTATATTTTATTTATTTATTTATTTATTTATAGCATTTTTATCCCACCCTTTAGCCAAAAAGGCTCCCAAGGTGGAATAATAATAATAATAATAATATATATATTATTATTATTATTATTATTATTATTTATTTCTTACCCACCTCTCCATCTAGATTGAGGCGGGGAACAACAAAAATATAAAATACATAAACTAATCAAAACAACATACTATTAAAACATCTTAAAACAATTTAAAAACATTATAAAACATCTTAAAAGCATCCTAAAATTCCGCCGGACAGGCCTGCCGGAAGAGATCAGTCTTTATGGCTTTTTTAAATTCCAAGATACTGCTAAGTTGACGAATCTCCTCCGGCAGGCCATTCCATAATCTGGGAGCAGCAGAAGAAAAGATCCTCTGGGTAATACCTGTCAGCCTATTTTTGGCTGGCTGAAGTAAATTCTTCCCAGAGGACCTGAGTGTGCGGGGCGGATTACAAAGATATTTCTTAAGACAGTCCCTGCCTGCAAGATTACAATCTAAAAACACAACACAAAAAGAAAGGGGATTGGGAAGGAGGAGGGAAAAAGAGCTAATTCTGGCTCTAGATTCTTAGCTGCAAAGTTCAGCCGGTCACGGACATAGTGGAAGGACTGCTTCTTCCTCTACCTCTGATGGCCTCGTACAGATCCAGGCACAATGAAGCAGTACCTGACTGCTGCTGCTTCTCCCTCTGATGGTCTCAGCAGCGACAGTTGGTGGGCACATTTGGAATTTTGAGACAGTGTCATGGGTGACCTCACAAAATGGCTGCCATGGTAGGCATTGGTCACAAGACACCCATTTCCCAGAAGGCAGTGGTAAGACTAAAAGAAAAGTAATTTGCCCAAGAACCCAAGTACAAGGCAGAGATCAGGGTCTGTGTTGCAAATTCATTCATTCATTCATTCATTCATTCAGCCCAACCCTCTGTCATATGTGTGATGATTATTGAATTCAGACTCCATGCAGGTATTTTTACTGATGAATTTCTACATTGGTCCCTGGCTGGACTCTTAACATGGACCTCAGCTATACACATTGAACTCAATAAGGTTTACTTATTGAATTTGCGCTGCGAGACCTTTTGCTAGCCTTACTCAAAAAGTCCCCTCCCCTGGCTTTCCTCCCAATTCCTCTCCTATTTTGCCCAAGTGGGAATTCCCAAATTCATTTTGGATTTTGCTTGAGGTGAAATTCCAGTGGGCTGCCTTGTTCATTCTGCCCAACTCCCTGTCATGTGTGTGCCGAATTATGATGATTGAATTCAGGCTCCATGGAGATATATTTACGTACTTGGTATCTTTACTGATGAATTGATACATAGATTCCCTGGCAGGAGTCCTCTAACACGGACTTGCAGCAGAGTTACTCCTAATCTAAGGGAAGGGAGGGAGAAGGGAGCCTGCTGGAGATGAGTCACTACGTAAGGCAGTGTTCTCCAACCTTTGGTCCCCAGATGTTTTTGGCCTACAACTCCCAGCATGCCCCAGTCAGCTACTCTGGCTGGGGCATGCTGGGAGTTGTAGGCCAAAAACATCTGGGGACCCAAGGTTGGAGAACACTGACGTAAGGCAAGGGAGGTGAACCACAGGCCCACAGGGCAAATCTGGCCTGCTTGGATTCCCAATCCGGCCCTCTGGGGATCCCCAAACAGCCACACCACACCGCCTTTCCTCAGATTGCTGATAGTTTGGTGGTCTCCTGTCTTTTCACAGTTCCCCCCCCCCATTCTAAAACGTTTATTAGTTACTGGCAGTAAAAGCTTTAAGCTCAATAAGCTGAATAACATGCCGGTATTTTGGGGGTGCCGGGGTGGCCCCACCTCCTTTGAAATGTGGTCTGTGAGAGCCTCTCCAAAATGGAATTCTGCCCTCAGGCTGAAATAGGTCTTAACAGCCCTGCCTTAAGGGGATGGCACAGTGTGAACTTACTGTACCTGAATGCAACACTTTACATCGGGGTGTGGCGGGATGTTGAGGAGGATCGGGCTACTGCACCTTTAATAATTTGTCATGCTGCGCTGAGCAAAGTTGCATCTGCTGAAATTCCCTCTTTTGCACAACTATTCATGGCTGCTGAATGCCAAAGCTCAGTTATTTTTAAAAAAGAAAAACAACTCACGGTTTAAAAACAACCATATTGTTAAAAGGGAAGGCTGCGGATGCCAAAGCTCAATAGTAGGCGACATGCTTTAAACCCACAAAGCTCTCTCCTCCTTTGCATCTGATCACTCATCCCTAGGCCAAAGAAATATATCCCAAGTATCCTCTTACATTTATTTATTTATTTATTTATTTATTGTGTTTCTATCCCGCTTGTTTTCCTGCAAGGAACCCAAGGTGGCTTACATAATCCTCCTCCTCCTCGTCTCCATTTTATCCTCACAACAACCCTGTGAGGTAGGTTAGGTTGAGAGTCAGTGACAGGCCCAAAGTCACCCAGTGAGCTTAATGGCCGAGTGGGGAGACTAGAAACTGGAGCTCCCGAGTCGCAGTCCAACACTCTCACGACTACGCCATGCTAGCTCTCCTTCAGACAATAACAAGGTAAAATGAAAACAAATTGACATATTAGAAAAAATTGCATTAAAAAAAATAACACAGTTAAAAAAACAACCATATTGCTAGAAGGAAAGGCTGCTGATGCCAAAGCTCAATAGTAGGGGACATGTTTTCCGTGCAAACGGTCCTGGGTTCAATCAGTGGCATGTCCAGGTAAGGCTGGCAACCCTGTCTGAAAGCCTAGAGAGCAGTTGCCAGTCAGTTCAGACCAGGGGTGCAGAATCTCTTTCAGCTCGAGGGCCAGATTCCATTTCTGAGAAGCTCTCGGGGGCAGCATTCCGGTGGTGGGCAGGGCCGAAAGCAAAAGGGGCAGGGTCAAAACACAAGCACATTTCAGCTGAAAGCTCTCACTGCCAGTAACTATGCCTCAGGAGAGGCATTTCAGCCTTTTGGGATGGGGAAAAATTGCACAAAACCAAATGACTGGTGGTTGGAGGAAAGGGTGTGAGCCCTCTGGAAAAAACCAGAGGGCTGGGTTTGGCCCCCATAGACCACACTGAGCTAAATGGGCCAATGGTCTGACCCAGTATAAGGCAGCTTCCTGTTCCTATAATAGCTTCTCTTTTCTTCCCTTTGGGAGTAGCACATCAGAATCAAAACAACTGTAATCAATCACCACTTGTGCCCTTAACTCTGCTGAACTGATTAAAATGTGCCCATGCCAATTAAAGATGGCCCGTACTAATGAGAGTCAACTAAAGCTTTGGATGATTAATCTGTGACTTAAACTGATTAAAATGTGCACTTCTCGTTTCTTGTCCTTTAATTAGACTGCGCAGCTATGAGCATGTCCTTAGTATTGTTTGAGACCAAGGCCCTCCAGAGAGAACGCTCAGCTTGAATCTGGGAGGTGGGGCGAGTCTCCAAAACTACTCTGGGCTCCTCTTTGTTGTTTTGCTTTGCTGCCGTTGCTGCCTGATCTGTGGCGGCAGTGCTCCTTGCCATTTGGGCAGCTGATGGTTGCCATTTTTTTACCCACAATGCCTCTGGAGTGAGGGCAGGAAGTATGTAACAGCATTCAAAAACCACAGAGAGAGAGCAGTACTTCCTGTCTCACTCTAGGAGCTTTGTGGGTTTAAATAAATGGGACACAGAGCTGAAGCAGGAAATCTGGAGCTAGAGTTTACCCAAAAGATGGTTCCCTAACCTCTGCTTAGATCTCCAGCAAGGGAGAGCCTGACACCCCTCTGGTTAATTCGTTCCATTGTCAAACTGCTCTTACCATCCCAATGTTTCTCCTAATGAGGTTATGTGACCAACAAACTATTAAAAAAATGAACTGGAGTCAAGTAAAGCCATTTTCCAGAGATGTTGTGAGCTCACTGTTTCAGTTCACTGTGGTGCATAAAAACAAACATAATATAAGAAGCTTTTATTAAATCACTCTGAGTATTAAGATCATCATCAGAGGCTCTTCTTCAAGTCTTCTGAGTCAAAGTGTGTAGTAGCTGGGGATAGGGCCTTTTTGGTTGTGGCACCCTGGCTCTGGGATGCTGACTCCTGGGAGGCTCACCTGGCACTGAGTCTGATGTCTTTTTGGTGCTGCATAATGACCTTTATATTAGCTCACGCTTTTCAGGATTTTTGGCATTAGCTGTGCTCTTGACATGAAGAGATTGTGGTTGCTCTGCTATTTTTAATCTAATATTGTTTGTCTGACTTCTTAGGGTGCAATCTTTTGGGACTGACACCCGGGAGCCTCAAAGATCAGAGGCTTCCAAATATCAGTGCCCCACCGGACTCCTGCTGGCAGGGTGGGAGAAGTGGTGGAGGCTTTTTAGTCCCTCTGAATGCTGAAGGAATTTCCAGACAGCTCATTTAGGTCATTCTCAAACCATGGGTGAAAGCATATAAGAACATAAGAAGAGCCATGCTGGGTCAGACCAAAGGGTCCATCTAGTCCAGCATTCTGTTCACACAGTGGCCAACCAGCTGCCCACGGGAAACCCACAAGCAGGACATGTGTGCGACAGCACCCTCCTGCCCATGTTCCCCAGCAACTGGGGTACAGAGGCGTACTGTTTCCGATACCAGAGGCAGTAGCCATTGATAGCCTTCTCCTCCCTGAATTTGTCCCATCCCCTTTTAAAGCCCTCCAAATTGGTGGCCATCACTACGTCTTGTGGAAGTGAATTCCAGAGTTTAACTATGCAAGCAGCATGTTTATTCAAACCAAAGAAACTCAAGTTTTCATCGGAGATGCACACGGTAGAGATAGGCTTGTATGAACATCTTCAGCAGCATCAGCAGCATCAGATACCATGCACGGGGAGTGTCCAGGCCACCTGCTGGAGATGGCCTGTGGTTATTTCCCATCCAGCCCACCAGCTTGTCTCCCAGGCTCCTCTCCCCAGGAAAATGGTCCCCGTTGAAATGGTCTTCTCTCTTATCTGCTGCAGATGGGAGCCCCTGCACTGAGAGAGGCCACCTCAGCACTGGGGGCCAGGGAAAGGGCTGATCTCTAATCTGCTGCAGATAAGACCTTTACATACTAATACGGATTTAGTCTTCCTGTGCTTCTGGAGCTGGAGCCAAAGGTGCACCCCCACCCCACACAAGTGGGAAGTATCAGCAGGCTCAGATATGCAACCAAAACAAACAAGCAAGCAAACACACGCATCTTAAGAAAAAACAAACCCTATAACCCCCCCCCCCAACAGCCCCATAATTAGAGTGGCCATTTATGCATTGCCAAAGAAGAGGACAAAAGAGGACACTGATTTGCATAAGCTCCCAAATCCCTCAAGTCCTGCTGTTGTTGTTCAAGTGTTCCTCAAGCCACAGCAGTCTGAATCTTCAAGAATCTGGCCATGCCAATGTACAGCTACCACACACAGAGTTCATCTTATATTAGGACTGATGATTCTGACAACCCAACTGCTGTGATGGCAGATGGGCTGAGCTGATCTTCGTTGACTTGTTGGGACATATGGGAAAGTGGTTCACTTTCGGTTAATGTTGCTTCCATATGCCAGTTCTGGGGCATGTCTCATGGTCACATTGGGCTTCTAGGGCCCATGTCACATTGGGCTTCCAGAGCCACATGGTCTAATTTATTTATTTATTTGTTACATTTATGGATCGCCCATCTGGCCAGCAAACCGGCCACTCTGGGCGATGTACACACGATAAATACAGAATAAAATACATTTAAAACAGTATAAAATTTTAAACATCTTAGCCCACCCCATATTCTTGCCTGAATATTTATTTATTTGTTGCATTTATGGATCGCCCATCTGGCCGGCAAACCTATCTTACAGAGAAGGTGCACACAACAGAGATCCACCTTGGTCACCATTGTTTGTGGCATGGATGAATTCTCCCCCATACACACATGGCGATGCATCTCATTGCAGCTGTTTCACCTTCTCCCATAAAAAAATATGTGGGTTTGTTGGTTTTTTTGCTCCAAGGGGGTGTTGGAAATAAAGTGGCCATTCTAGACAGGCAGTCCCATTCAGTGGTGCAATGGTAAATGCTGAAGTGCAGACGCGCATCATGACAGTTCCGATAGCCACGCCCGCTAAGGAGAGTCCAAAACAGCAAGCAGCTGCATTGATCCATCCCTCTCTCTGTGTCTTTTGTAATGCTAACGGGTCTTTCTTACCCATTCAGGACTAAGCCACCCCAAAATACTTTGCATTACAACAGGGATATTTCAAGTCATAGAGTTGGAAGGAGCCTACAAGGCTATCGAGTCCAACCCCCTGCTCAGTGCAGGAAACTAGAGGAGGGGGTCTCCCATCCAAGTAATAACCAGGCCTGACCCTGCTTAGCTTTCCACGCTCAGACAAGCTGAGCCAGCGTGAGCCACAGGGATAGTTCACAACTATGCATATTTTTTGCTGGGAAAATCCATTCCCCTCCCCCAGCTACTATGAAGATTGCAGCTAAGGGGAGCCTGATGGGGGCGCCTGATGGGGGTGGCTGATGATGTCATCATCCCTGCTAATCAAAAAGACTTTGATGCTGTGAGCCCCGGCTTCACTGTACCACTGGTCCCATTTAAACTTCCATGTCCCTGGGGAGGTGGGGAGGAGATTACAACATTAATGACATTATGACTGAGTTCAGACAATACAATAACCCACACTCAAGGGTTGAGTGTGGGCTGCCATGGAACCATGGGTTGTTGTTGAAATGTGGGTTATCGTGTTGTCTGAACTCAGCTGAGATAAGAAACTGTGGTGAACAACCCGCAGTTCACAGCCCAACAACAAACCTTGGGTTTTCTCTTCATGGGTTGTTTGTGGTTAACAAGCCATGGTTTGTTAGTGCAGCTGGGTTCAGACAATACAATAACCCACATTTCAACAAAAACCCACAGGTCAACGACAACCCACACTCAACTCAACCCATACTCAATCCTTGAGTGTGGGTTTTCATGTTGTCTGAATCCAGTCTATGAGTTGAGGTGGCCATGAGAAACTGCTGCAGGGTTGGGGAAAGTGAGAGGTATGCCCCAGATCCCCAAAACATATTGCCTCAGTCTCTCCTTTAACCTGGCACCCAGAGATGTCACTTTCTAAGCGAATTTAATTGGGGGAAGGGTTTTTTGGGGGGGACTTGTATGAGCAGAAGTGACTTCCACTTGCACAAGGGGGTCTCTAGATTCCAACCATTCTTAGCCCCAGAGTTTCCGGAGTCCTTGGTCTGAAAGGTGGTGGGAGGTGGGATCATGTGCTCCCTGATCCTAGTATGGCTAGAGCTGAGATGCGAGCAGAGGTTGGAAGTGGCCAGGGAAAGGCAAGGAAACTCTTTGCACTTGAAAGAAAGAGGGGGGTGGGGGGAAGAAAGAGGGCTGTTCAATCAAAACTGCAAAATATGCTGCAGTTTCATGGTATGCAAAATCCCTTTGAAGGATTTGCGATTTCCAAGGAAACCTAGCCCCCGTGACAGCTGCCATGCAATGCTGATGTTTCTCAGGAGAATGAGAGCCGATTTGCTCAACTACTGTCTCTCCCACTGCTGGAAAATGAGCCATTAGGAGGAATGCCAACAGATGTTTGTGCCTGACAATGGAAATATTATCCGCCCTTCTCTCTCCCTTTATCTTGGAAAGAAACTGCCACATCCATTTGGCAACAGGGTTTTTTTTTTTGTTTTCTTTTTTGCTCCTTGGCTCTGGGAATGAATCTGTGGTGGTCCGATCAGCCTCTTTGTTTCAAAAGGGCATCCTGGGAAGAAAGAAGTTTCACACAGGCCCCTGAGCCTTTGTCTCTTTCCTTGAGCACTCTCTTGCTTTTGGTATGTTCTCCTTCCCCTGCAACTCCAGAGGTTGTGGATCTGTGCTTGCATTTGGCTTCTTTAACTTCACTTTCAAAAAGGAACAAAAGAAGTGGCCTTAGCATTGGTCAGACTGTCTGTTCATCTAGCCCAGGATTGTCTGCTCCAGGGGTTGGGAGAACGTTAAATGTTTTGGCCTACAACTCCCACAGATCCCTCACTGTTGGCTATGCTGGCTAGGGAGTTGTAGGCTAAAATGTCTGGAGGGCCACAAGTTGCCTACCCCTAGTCTACTTTGGCAGTGGTTCTAGGGTGGCCAGGTGCCCTCCTTCACAGAGGAGAGTCCACAATTTGAAGGTGTTCTCTATTTGAAGGACTGTCCAGTCCAAGTCTGGTTTAAAGCTTATGAACCATCAGAAGTGGGCGCAGAGGCCATGAAGCTGCCCATCAACAGACAACACCTGGACAACAAGCTGAGTAGGCACATAGGTCGCCTGGTCAGACTTCCCCACAATGGTGAGATGTATTGTATTTCTATTTAAATTATAGTAATTCTTTCTAAATTTGCATCCGTACATAGAAATTAGCCTATGCAAATCAGTGCCCTCTTTTGTCCCCTTTTTGGGGGTGATGCATAAGTGGCCAACCCAAGGTCTTAGGCAGAGGTTGTTTCCATCACCTGCTACCTGATCCCTTTCCAATGGAGAATGCCGGTGACTGAGCCTGCAACCTCCTACAGGCAGAGCATGTGTTCTACCCACTAAGCAATGGTCCCTTCCCATTTTTCTGTGCAATATTAAGAAAACGGACAGGGAGACATTTTTCTCCCTCTCTCGTAATACTAGAACCCAACGTCATCCCATGAAGCTGATGGGTGGGAGATTCAGGACAGATTAAGGGCAGGACCGGTGCAGGGCAGTTTGGCGCCCCAGGCGAAATAATATTTAGCGCCCCCCCTCCAAAGCAGCAAAAAAAAAAACCCTGCGCCGCCACCACCAACTTCCCCCCCGCCCTGGCTGCGGCGGCTGCGGCTGCTGCTGCTGCTGCTGCTGCTGCTGCTGCTGCCGCCGCCTCCTCCTCCTCCTCCTCCTCCTCCTGAAGTGACGTGACGCGACGGGACCCCCGCGCTGTTTTTTGCCGGGGAAACCATGGCAACAGGGCTGTTTAAGCCCTGTTGCCCTGGTTCCTCCCACCAAAACAACGCGGGCGGGGCTCCGGAAGCGACACGACGCGGAGAAGGTAGGTGACGGGGGGGTTGGGGGGGTGGCGATGGCGGCGGGAGGTGCAGCGGCAGTGAGCGGGAGGGCGGGGGGAGGCGCAGCGGCGAGCGGGTGGGTGGGCGGGCGGGGGGAGGCGCGGCGGCAGCGGGCGGGAGGGTGGGGAGGCGGAGGCTTGGCGGGGGCGGCGCAGCGGAGGCGGAGGCCTGGCGGGGGTGGCGCAGCGGCAGCGAAGAGGAGCGCAGCGTTTCCGCGCCCTCTTCAGCCGCGCGCCCTAGGCAACCGCCTAGTTTGCCTAGCGGTAGCGCCGGCCCTGATTAAGGGTACACTCCTATGCAAGTTTAGACAGGGAAAAAAGGCCTACAACTCCCAGCATGCCCCAGCCAACTGTGCTGGCTGGGGCATGCTGGGAGTTGTAGGCTTTTTTTGTGTGTGTCTAAACATGCATAGGATTGCGCCCTGAAGGAAGAACGTCTTCACAAAGCACATAGTTAAACTATGGAATTCACTTCCACAAGATGTAGTGATGGCCACCAATTCGGACAGCTTTAAAAGGGGATTGGACTAATTCCTGGCGGAGAAGGCTATCAATGGCTACTAGTCCTGATGGTGTTATGTTACCTCCAGTATCAGAGGCAGTATGCCTATTTACACCAGTTGCTGAGGAACATGGACGGGAGGGTGCTGTTGCACTCATGTCCTGCTTGTGGGATCCTGTGGGCAGCTGGATGGCCGCTGTGTGAACAGAATACTGGACTAGATGGACCCTGGGTCTGATCCAGCATGGCTCTAATGTTCTTGTGAAGTAGGATTGTGACAAACTTACTTGGACAATGTTTGCTGCTTGATGGAGCCACCCCATTAGTGTTTCAAGTTAGAAAGGGGGTTGGGGTACAGAGTACTTGAAGGAGTACCTGTTCCTATATGTACCATCCTGGATACTGAGATTTTTGGAAGAGACCCCACTTTGAATGCCATTGTTATCTTCGGAGCAGCACGTAGTGACCAGAAGCAGGGCCTCTTCTCTTGTGGCACCATGTTTATGGAACTCTTTATGGAATACCATGTGATATTTTTAGTATTTGTTGTGTTGCTGATATTTTAGTCTTCACTATTCTAAAACTATGTTTGTGGCTGCTGTTAGTTTTTTATTCCCTTTGACTGCGTTTCATTGATTGCATCATGTTTTACTTTGTTTTTATGTACCGGTATGTTACCCTGAGAGCTTCAGCCATGGGGTGACTCACAAGAAGAATGAATGAGTAACTAAATAAATGAGTTCTCTGCCTCAGGAAACTTCCCCGTTGAGTTCTTTGGAGGTTTTTCAAGCAGCTGGTACAGACTGATTTATTCAGGACAATTTCTTTGCTTCCTGAGACCTGTTCATTCTCCCCACCCCTTCTATTCTTGAACTTTTGATGATTAATTTCCAGTAGCTTTTTATAACTGTTTTAATTGGTTCTATAATTATATTTTATTTCTCTTGTTGTTATTGTCTAGAGAATCTATGTTGGATTAATTTGAAGGCATATATTTATATCAAATTGTGGTATAAATACATATTTTAATCTGACCATTGGTTTTTTTTTAAAGTCTAGTGTCTATTAATTATCATTTATTTATTTATTTATTTATTTATTTCATTTTTATACCGCCCAATAGCCGAAGCTCTCTGGGCGGTTTACAGCAATTAACAAGACAGTCCCTGCCCGCAGGTTTACAATCTAAAAAGACACGACACACAAGGAAAAAGGAATGGGGAGGGAAGAAGGGGGAATATTAATGAATACTCCTGGCAGGGCTGGTGGAATGGCCCTGCGCTCCCTCTCATCTCCCTCCTTTCAGCCTGCTGGAATCATAGTACATTGCTTAGTTATCTTCCATGGGAGGGGGCTACAGTTCAGCAATAGAGCTCATGCTTTGCCTTCCACAAAGTCCTGAGTCTGATCTCTGGCATTTCAGCTTAAAATATTCTTTAACAGCAGGGCTCAAAAAGTATCATCTGACTTGGAGAGCCAGTCAGAGGAGATGATACTAGGCTAGAGCAACCAGCGGAGTACGTAAGTCAGTATACGACATAAGAATCGAAGAACATAGAGCCATGCTCAGTCAGACTAAAGGCCTATCTAGTCCAGCATTTTGTTCATAAAGTGACCAACCAGATGACCGTGGGAAATCCACAAGCAGGATATGAATACAACAGCACCCTCCTATCCTTGTCCCCCAGCAAGTGGTGTACATAGGCCTACTATGTAGCATGTAGCCATCAGGACTAGTAGCCCTTGGTAGCCTTCTCCTCCATGAATTTGTCATAATTAATAAGAGCCAGTGTGGCGTAGTGGTGAGAGTGTCGGACTGGGACTCGGGAGATCCGGGTTCTAGACCCCACTCAGCAATGAAGTTCACTGGGTGACTTTGGGCCAGTCACTGACTCTCAGCCCTAACCTACCCCACAGGGCTGTTGTCAGGATAAAATGGAGAGGAGGAGAATTATGTAAGCTGCCTTGGGTTCCTTGCAGGAAAAAAGGCAGGGTATAAATATAATAAATAAATAAATTTTAACACTATCCAAGTTAGTGGCCGTCACTACATCTTGTGGTAGCGAATTCCAAAGTTTAACTATGCGCTGTGTGAAGAACTACTTATTGTTGTCTGTCCTGATACATTTGTCCATTTTTATCCAGTCTTTCTTCCAAGGAGGTCGGAGTAGCTTACAGGGTTCTCCCCACCTCACAACAACCCTGGGATGTAGGTTAGACTGAGAGCGAGTGACTGGCCCAAATTCACCCAGCAAGCTTCATAGCTGAGTGGGGATTTGAACCACCTCGATCTCTCCCTGGTCTTAGTCTGGCACTCTTGCTTTCTCTGTTCCTCCTCTGCATGCTGGGTGGGAAAACCAGAGTCTTGCAGGAAGGGTGAGAGGGACCAGTGGAGGTATTGCAGCATCTGCAGCCTCAATCAGTGCCCCAGAGAGGGATAGGCACCCACTGAAGGCAAGATCCAAGCTGCCCAAAGAGTTGCATGTATCTCTGTGCATGGAAGGATGAAAGCTTAGAGAATTCTCATTTATGCAGAGGGCATAAAGCGACTCTGTCATGTGATAGTTTTTGGTCAGGTTACTCGCCCAAATTGCAAGCAAATGGGCACACAAAAATATTTAGCACATAAAAGCCATGGGTTGTATACAATGTTATGCTGGCATAAAAAGTACAAGAGGTGGGATTGTCTTCTGCTAGCACTTGTGCAACCAGCAGCAGAACAACTAGCACAACTAGTGCAAGCAACACCTAGCCCAATGAAGTTGCCCTGAGTAGTGCAATGGCTTCTGCAAATGGAAGCAAAGTATTGGATAGAATATTTGCGCAAGGATGAAAATGGGGCCACTGCAAGTGGTAGAAGCTTTTTGCTAGCAGAATAACACCATTGGATATGACCCAGGAGCTTGGCCAGGAAAGGGTTATAATGGTCACCATCTGAGAGACATTTTTTGCAGAAATATTCATAGCTCATAAGCTTTGTGTGTCAATCATCATTTTCCCATGCTCATTCAACTAACAAAAGTTTAGTTTTTCACCAAGATCGTTGCTACTGAGAGGGGTAGAAGATGCCGTGCTATAAATGGAGTGTGTAGTCTGCTTGTATGCAAAATTCTCTGTTATCGGGCCCATCAGAAATGTCTGTGGCAAAAAATGTTTGGATAGTCAAACTCAAGCGAGGTTTACATAACTTTTTTTCTTGTTTTGTGGGGAGCTTCCTTCCGGTGAACTTGCACAGAAAATTTAGGTGTTATTTGAAAGCCAGACATTGTGGTTAAAATGGAGCTCTTTTACTCCTCCTTGTCAGTCAGATAAAAATACCTGCATGATGCTATTATGGTAACTTAAGTATGACACCAGTTGCATGTTTAAAAAATTATGTCTTCATTGAGAACTTCCCTTTTAAATAGAACGGAATGGGTGCAAAGACCTCATCAGGGTCAATCATACCCCACAATGTAAAGTGCATAAACATACAGGAACAGTGTGTGTGTGTGTGTGTGTCTGTGTGTGTGTGTCAGGGTGGCCGTGGTGGTGTAACTGACCTTGCAGTTTTTAAAGCATAAAACAACATATTGGGCCATTAACTTCCATATAATATAACAGTTGTGCAAGTCTAACAGTGCAGTAATCACAAGTTGTGCATTACCCGTAAGTACAAGAAAATTTTCAGAATTTGCAACCGCAGCACATGCTACTGAAGCAACACTTTGCACAAATGCCACATTTCACAACCATATGATTCAGACAGACAAATCAGTTACGTGAGGTTATTGCTGCAATTTTCCATCCTTGCATCACCTGCAGAGATGACAGCAGCCTCTGTGCTTGGTGGCAGGTCCTCCCAGTTCTGAGGCTGCCTCTCTTGATGTCCCAGGCAAGCTGGCTAAGTCCCTAGACCCAACCCAGGGCGTGATCAATTCTAGACCCAGGTCTAGAATTGACATCCAGAAGGGACATCTTTGGGGATATTCACACCTGGTGCCGGCTCCAGGGTTTGGATGGCAAGACACCCTCAATGGGTCCCCTGCCTCCGTGAGTCTACCTTCGCACCGCCATTGTCACCAGCTGCTATTCAGTGGAGGCTAGTGGCGCCAACGTCAGTGGGGTGGTGCATCCACTCTGAGTTTTAGTCTGAATGTTAAAGGAGCTGTCCATGGTTCTGAACCCTAGCCCCAAAATAGTTTTGTCACCATGAACAGCTCCGTAAAAGTTCAGACTACACGCCAGAGTGGATACACTGCCCCATTGACATTGGAGCTGCTCTTCATAGAATCATAGAATCATAGAAAAGTAGAGTTGGAAAGGGCCTACAAGGCCATCGAGTCCAACCCCCTGCTCAGTGCAGGAATCCAGGTCAAAGCATCCCCGACAGATGGCTGTCCAGCTTCACCTTGAATGCCTCCAGACTGGGAGAGCCCACAACCTCCCTAGGTAGTTGGTTCCATTGTCTTATTGCTCTGACAGTCAGGAAATTTTTCCTGATGTTTAGGTGGAATCTAGGTTCCTGTAACTTGAGCCCATTATTCCGTATCCTGCAAACTGGGATGATCGAGAAGAGATCCTGGCCCTCCTCTGTGTGACAACCCTTCAAGTACTGGAAGAGTGCGATCATATCTCCCCTCAGTCTCCTCTTCTGAAGGCTAAACATGCCCAGTTCTTTCAGTCTCTCCTCATAGGGCCTTGTTTCCAGTCCCTTTATCATCCTTGTTGCCCGCCTCTGAACCCTCTCCAGTTTGTCTACGTCCTTCTGAAAGTGTGGTGCCCAGAACTGGACGCAGTACTCAAGATGAGGCCTAACCAGTGCCGAGTAAAGGGGAATTATCACTTCCCGCGATTTGGAAGCTATACTTCTATTAATGCAGCCCAAAATAGTATTTGCCTTCTTTGCAGCCACATCGCATCTGAGTGCTCCTCATCCTCTTTCTCATCATTGCTACCACTTTCTGGCTTGGCAGGCAGAGAGCCAGGGAGCAGGTAGGCAGTGGCATCTCCTGCTCCTCCTTCTCACCACCACCTTTGTCTGGGCCAGAGCGGGCGGCAGGGGAGCAAGCAGGTTGTCATGGTGAAGAGGAGGAGCAAGTCCGGGGGGGCTCTTGTAGGTGGGCCCCTCCCGGGGCTGTGGGCCCTTGGCAGGTGCCCAACTATGCCTATGCTTGATGCTGGCTCTGTTCACACACCCACCATCATGGGTTGCTCAGCTTCCAAACAACATAGGCATTTAAACAGGCAATTTCTGCTATATCTGAAAAATCTGCCATGGACCACTGTTTTATATTTACTGTAAGGCACTCAGAGAATGTTCTAGGAACCCAGGAAACTGCCTTATACTGAGTCAGACCATTGGTCCATCTAGCCCAGTATTGTCGACACTGACTGGCAGTGACTCTCCAGGGTTTCGGACAGGACTTTTCCAGCACTATCTGGAGATGCCAGAGATTGAACCTGGGACCTTCTGCAAGCAAAGCATGCACTCTACCACTGAACCATGGCCCCTTATGCTATAAAATGGCACACAGTTTGTCATAGATAGATAGATAGATAGATAGATAGATGCACTTGGAAATGGGCGTGGAGACCATCTGGTCAAAGCCTTTAGGGCTCAGTCCTATGGAAGTTTAGACAGAAAAAAGGCCTACGACTCCCAGCAAGCTGCAACCCCCCCCCAAAAAAAAATCCATCTCTCATAATATCAGAAACCCATCCCCAAAATAGGTTCACCAGCATGGAGCACCATGGATAGCTCCTATAAAGCTGAAAATAAAAGCTGCAGTGGATAAGGAGCCCCACCGAAATAGGGGTCACCCGCCTCCCCTGACTTTATCCTCAAAGTGCAATAAGAAAACATCACAGCAGGCCTCTGGGGTTAGCAGCCTCCGAGCCACTCTGAAGTGCTCCGCTGGGTGGCTACTCCAGTATGTGATAGAGACTGAGAAATAAGCCTTTTTGCAGCCTGCACCAACAGATCGTGGGCCTGATTATGTGCTCTAAGCAGTGTTTGGTTGGCTTCAGAGCAAGACATCTGCCACCTGCACTCTACTTGTCATCCGGCCTGCTTCATTGCCTCCAGCTCTGCAGAGTCCCACAGGGCAGAACAGGTTCTGAAGCACTAGAGGGGACCCTAGGAAGTGATCGTGTCGATGGCCCTTTACATCTCATCATCCTGCATCCTAAGAGCCTCTAACTATGGCTCTTTAAAACTTCTTTTTCTCACTGTGCTTATCACACACTGGTGTGCATTGCACTTTTACCCCACAATGGCTCATGATATACAGGCCTGTGGCTTACGCTGGCTCAGCTTGTCTGAGTGTGGAAAGCTAAGCAGGGTCAGGCCTGGTTATTACTTGGATGGGATACCTCTCCTCTAGTTTCCTGCATTGAGCAGGGGGTTGGACTTGATAGCTTTGTAGGCTCCTTCCAGCTCTATGATCTATGAAATCTCCAACTATGTATTTTGCTGGTGGAATACTAGGTATCTCACTTTGGTATAGAATGGTTCAAAGGGCTTATTCATAGGTTGCCTTTGAGCAATGATAACTTCTTCCATGTGTTGCCCATCAACAGTGAGCACCTGAACAGCAGACTGAACAGGCAGGCACACAGGTCACCTGGTCACAGTCTTCCACACTATAGTGAGATGTGCTCTTTTTCTATTTACATTATAATAATTATTTCAAAGTTTGCATCTATACATGAAATTAGCACATGGACATTTTATGCAAATTGCTGCTATCTTTTGTCCTATTTTGGGGGCGAGGGGGGCGATTCTTAAGTGGCCACCTTAAGGGAGAGGGATTTACAAGACCATGCTGAAATTGTGAAATATGATTCAGCCTAATATGTACTGGACTGCTGTGAGATATCAGAAAGCTACAAGACTTCCAAAATCTTTCAGCCCCCTTCCCCCCACTCCACCAAAAAAGAAAAAAAGCAGTGGCTTATTCATTCATCATACTTTCATCCTGGTCCACTCTACAGTGGACATTATGCTAAACCATGGCATGTTTTAACCACAGTTTAGAAACCCAGCCATGCTTTGAGCTTCAAAATATGCAGTGGAACCTCGGTTGAGAGGTGCTTGTCTGTTTCCATTTTCCATCTGCTTAGCACTCTAATCTCTAGGTCAGGGCTCTCCAACCTTGGGTCCCCAGATGTTGCTGGCCTACAGCTCCCGGCATACCCAGCTAGCATGGCTAATGGCAAGGGATTCTGGGAGCTGTAGTCGAGCAACATCTGGGGACCCAAGGTTGGAGAGCCCTGCTCTAGGTGCTGTATCTTCCAGCGGTAGAGCACCTGCTGTATTGATGATTTGTCATCATTACAGCACCAAATCATACTTAGCACAAGCCATGCATTGGAAACCACTTCAGACCATGGTTTCCAGTTCTGGCTTGTTTTAGTCAGTGACAAACTACGGCTTGCAATTCAGACATGACACTAAACCATAGTTAAGTTTTCTTAGCTAGGGTTTGTATGATGTCTGAATTGAAGCCAATGTGTCATAAAATTCAAAATAAATGTACTTATTTCCCATCTGATAATGGTTGGAAAGTATGCAAACATTTCCCCAAAAGCTGGTGTGTTATTTGCATGGAGGTGGTGAATCATTA
Source organism: Shinisaurus crocodilurus (assembly GCA_021292165.1). Classification (NCBI taxonomy): domain Eukaryota; kingdom Metazoa; phylum Chordata; class Lepidosauria; order Squamata; family Shinisauridae; genus Shinisaurus; species Shinisaurus crocodilurus. Next base: position 293,206 of record JAHFWL010000076.1, on the reverse strand, counting down.
CCCTTAATTTGCTTTGTCCTGGGAGTTGAGCCAAAAATAATGATTCAGATGATTTCTGTCCTTTCACCATATTTTTCAAATGTGTAATAAGCAGGAGGAGGAGGATTATGTAAGCCGCCTTGGGTTCCTTGCAGGGAAAAAGGCGGGGTATAAATATATTAAATAAATAAATAAATAAATAATGCTTCCTGATTTTTTCCAGCCTTCATGAAATGCAAAATCATGCTTTTTAAGGCACACAACTCGACTTACACTCTGCTGCCTGTGTCACATGGAACGAAGCCAGAAATGGATTCTGAATCCATTTCCATTACAGGCTGCCAAAATAAATCTATTGATCATGAACTGGAAACAAACTAAAGAGGAGGCCAGGGAGTGTCATTTGACTCTGTGCTTCCCCAGCACGTTAAAAGCAAAGCATCACGGTCAGTGACAATAATTGGCACATGAATTTCTCCTGTGCTTTAGCTGTAGTTGGAATCCTTTAGTGAACTTTTAGCTGTTGTTTTTATCTTTGTATTTGGGTGATGGTTGTTTGGAATCTTATTATTGCTTCATTGCTGTAAGATGCCTTGAGGCTGTTCCCAGTGAAAGGCGGCATATACGGTAGATTATATTGTTGCTATGTTTCCTAGGTACGCTCGTAGGGAGCACTGATGCCCAAATATAAGCAAAATTAATATTTGTACAGCACTTTTCAAGTATTATTTATTTATTTATTTCATTTCATTTCATTTCTATACTGCCCAATAGCCAAAGCTCTCTGGGCAGTTAACAACAATTCAATTAGATTGTAAGCCTGCGGGCAGGGACTGCCTTGTTAATTGTTGTAAACCGCCCAGAGAGCTTTGGCTATTGGGCGGTATAAAAATGAAACAAACAAACAAACAAACAAATAAATAAATGTTATTTAGACACCTTGGTAAATAAACAGGTAAAGACACCTTGGTAAATAAACAGGTTCCATATACTGTAGATTTTATTTATTTATTTATTATATTTATACCCCGCCTTTTTTCCTGCAAGGAACCCAAGGCGGCTTACATTATCCTCATCCTCCTCTCCATTTTATCCTCACAACAATCCTGTGAAGTAGGTTAGGCTGAGAGTCAGTGACTGGCCCAAAGTCACCCAGTGAGTTTCATGGCCGAGCGGGGACTAGAACCCGGATCTCCCGAGTCCTAGTCCAACACCCTAACCGCTACGCCACACTGGCCTAGCAAGACTCTTAATGCGTGCCTGCAGCAGGTTTTCTTCTAGTCCAGCATAGCTGGCTGGGGCATGCTGGGAGTTGTAGGCCAAAAACATCTGGGGACCCAAGGTTGGAGAACACTGGACTAGTCCATGGGTAGAGAGGGGAGGGGGAAGGACCTACATCAAGGGTGGGCATGATTGGGCACCTGCTGAGGTCCCACCCTCCAGGAAGGGCCCACTGACAACCGTGGTGGTGAAAAGGAGGAGCAGGAGATGCCACTGCCTACCTGCTCACTACCTGCTCTCTCTGCCCGTCAAGCAAGCAAACTGTAGCAATGAGGAGAGAGAGGATGAGGAGAAATAACAGCTGGCGACAATGGTGGTGAGAAGGTAGACTCACTGAGGGCGGGGACCCATTGATGGCATCTTGCTCAAGGGGCCTCAAAACCCTGGAACTGGCACGGAAGGAGAATATGGAGTCTGGGCTGTACTTAAGGGGTCAATGTATTGCTAACTCACTATGCTCGAGTACAAAATAGGGGGTTCATGGTATATGGCAGTGTTCTCCAACCTTGGGTCCCCAGATGTTTTTGGCCTACAACTCCCAGCATGCCCCAGCCAGCGTAGCATGCTGGGAGTTGTAGGCCAAAAACATCTGGGGACCCAAGGTTGGAGAACACTGGTATATGGTATAGACAAGATTTAGTTCAGGGACCTTTTTCTGTACTGCTCAATCTCTTCGGTGCTATGGCACACATCAGCTCATTGACGAAACTAACCTTCAGCCACCAATGCAATCTTGTGATGACATGCAAGCCTCCCATTCGTAAGATGCAAGATGAGCTGTTGCAAAGATTTTGAGCTGTGCCTTTTGCAGGCAAGATGAGCGGTTGCATAGAATTGAGGTGTGCGCATTTTGCCAGCAGGAGATCTGCTAACTTGTGAGTAAGCAGAGACAGAGGCTTGGTATTTGGGATGCTATCAGAAAGTGCTGCCCAGTGATTCTGCCCTGCTTACATCTGAGTAGATATGCAGAAGCGTTGTCTTGCTGACTTCTGAGTAGGCTTAAAATTATCATAATCTGCCTTTGGCCCCACCCACAGATGGATTGTGTCTCATCCCCCCCCCCCCCGCACCAGAGACCTTTCCCATTTTGTTGCAATTTTGTCCTTGGGCCGAAAAATGTTCCCCACCCCTGAAGTAAACTGTAGTTAAGATTAACCAAACGTAGGGTTTCGATGCAATGCTAGACTGTGGTTAATCAAAGGCAGAAATGAAAGCTTCCAGTCACCCTCTCAAGGCCATGCTGGAGAAGGAGATAAGAGCACATGCAACCAAGGCTTACACAGGCCTGTCCTTGTAATGCTAGTGTGGTGGTGACAGCAGCAGTGGCAAAAAGATTGGCAGTTTGCCATCCAACTTCAGCGGCAAATCACAACGGTGGCCTGAAAAGGCCAAATTTAGTTTTAAAGCTTTGGTTGACACTACATTTGGTCTTTGTAGGCCACCATCACAGTTTGTCACTGAAATTTGGTGGCAAACTGCCAACTGTTTTGCTGCCGCCGCCATGTATGTGGCCCCCAGAGCGTTCTGGGGAGATGAAATTGGCCCCCAAAGTTGCCCACCCCTATTAACTGGACCATGGTTTAGCATTACATGTGAATGCAGCCTGTGAGTCACTTAAGCCATCATCCTCAAACCTTCAGCAGTCCTATTGCAGCCAGGGAACTATAGTATGATTTGAGAAATGAAAGAACTCTGGAATTGACTCAGGAGTGATAATGCCTCACTCTTCCATCATGCCCCACTGAATCTTGCTTACCATCTCTGTGTCAAAACTGCCAGTACCTTGTCCATTGCTACCAGGCAAACTCTTTCCAAACAAGACTATGTTTTTCGACATCAGCTCTTTCCAGCTGGCATTCTTAGGGTCACCAATGGTTTCTCAGAGTGGGGTACATAGCAACGGAGCTCCCACAAAAATTTCTAGGCCCACCTCTATGATCCAGGAAGCACTTCAAATATGTCTCTGCCTCAATCCCTTTGGAATTTGACAAATCTTACAGAGAGAACTAATTCTCGTAATGAATTACCGGTAGGTGTGCATCGCTACAGATTCAGAAGCAACTGACACACCCAAGAATCTGGCTGATGGAACCCTCACTACAAAGTAACCCATAAGAGTTAACAAGTCTTTAGTCTCTATTTATTTCACTTCCCCAACCAAGATTTGGTTTATTTTTAGCTTTTTAGAGAACCGTGGAGATAAATTTATCTTTGTGGTTCTTTCATTATGAGGGCCAGATACTTATCTGAGATGGATTGATATTAATAGGCTAGTTACAAGCACACAAGTTAAGTATTATCGAGTCCAGCACTTTCCAGGTAAAACACCATTCAACAAGACCCAAAGTGTCATTAATTTCAGAGTATTTAAACTCTGCAGTTACGTTCTCGTCAACCCAAGCTAATCACTACGAAAACAAATGGCTCCCTGCAAGCCAACCTGGATACCAGCCACCACTTATCTAGAGAACATTCAACATCTTTGCAATCTATAGCCTAGATATTGCTCTGGAGTGCACTTTTATTACTCTTATCTCTAGCAAGGGCAGGCATGGAATAAACCTTAAACCTTTCTTGTTGCCATTAAGTGCATGATTTATATATTTGAGTAGGTGCTTTTGTCCAGTACAGATCTTGCATCTTCAGTATGTGTGTTGAGTATCTTTATCAAGGCTGTTGCCTGATTAAAGAAATTGTAGACAATTAATGATATGATGTTTAACTGATGAATTAGCTTCTTAACTCTGCATATATTTGCATAAGTATGTAACTGTCATTTGTGTCTTTATTTTTGGATGATTTTCATATGTGTTGCAGCAGGGACCATCTTAGAAGGGGCACCCCCACTACTGGGAGGGCCTCTGCTAAGATGCCACCTGCCGTATATATAGTTTTTCACAGTTGGTTGGATCCAGACTTACTCATGGTTAGAATAAATCTGGCAAACTTAAACTCTGTGGGTTTCCAAGGGTCTAATTTAAGTATGACCAAGTCTGGATGCAACCCAGTATTTTTATTATTTATTTATTTATTTTATTTATTATATTTATACCCCGCCTTTTTTCCTGTAAGGAAGCAGAAGTTACACAGTCCTCCTCATTTTTTCCTCAGAACAACCCTGTGAGGTAGGTTAGGCTGAGAGTCAGTGACTGGCCCAAAGTCACCCAGTGAGTTTCATGGCCGAGCGGGGACTAGAACCCGGATCTCCCGAGTCCAAGTCCAACACTCTTAACTACGCCACACTGGCTCTCTTTATTAAAATAATTAACAATATTTTGGAAAGCTGCTGCCCAATTAATTGGGGACGTGTTTTACTCAATCACCCAACTAACAGTGCAGTCCCATACAAGTCCACTCAGAAGTAAACCTCAGTGGGACTCGCTCCGGGGTAAGTGAGTAAGGCTTTGCAGCCTTCTTGACAAATGCTGCAACTCTGAACACACTTACTAGGAAGTAAGCCCCTTTGACCACAATGGAAATTACGTCTGAGTATACATACATAGGAGTATGCTGCCCATGTTGCAGCCCTGCAGGGCTGGCCCTACCATTGGGCAAAGTGAGGTGGCCACCTCAGGCAGCTGATCTGGGGTGTCTTGACAGCAAATGGTTAGTTACGGTACTTACTATATTATTGTTGTGTTTTATTGCTAGGGAGCAGTAGTGCAGCTAGGGATGAACTCCTGGGCCCCTACAGCCCCCAAATCACCCATCAGAGGGGAGGGGAGGAGGCTAAGGTGCCACCAGGATACGTCATATCTTGGCAGCGCTGGTCCTCCCTCCCCTCCCCCCCTTCTCCAAGGTCACTCTTCCCACCTCGGCCGGTGCAGTTCTTTCCACATGGGGGGAGGGGAGGGTGCTCCAAGCACGGATCCCCAGCCCCAAGGTTGGAACTCTTTTCTGACCTCGGAGCTGGGAATCCGAATGATCCTATGGTCCTCTAGATGCTATCTAGAGGCCATAGGATCGCTCTGTTAGAGATCAAACACACCATTACAGAAGTGTAGACTTCCTTTTTGCTTCATTAAGCCTGAAACTGGGAAGAGTCACTCCCTACTTTCCTAATCAGTGTTGATAAAGTGCCTTCATCTTACAGATTGACTTATCTTATTTTTGCTTCTACCTACTGGATCTTTCATATGCATAACAAACTCAGTGGTTGTAATTGGCTTTTCCCATTGCTGGCTGGGTGTTGTTTTGTCCCCCAGAGTGGGCATATATTTTTTTTCTTCTGAGAAGAGGCACTGCGCTTTCAGTTCCTACAGTACTGGCAGAAATTCAACAGGTTTAGCTTTAGCCAGAAGGGGGGGAGAAAGGATGAGAAAGCCGCACACATTGTATTTCTGCCTGTCCTGTAGTCATGGCCTGTTAAACGTACGGAAGGGAAAAAGCAATAGACTTGCTGACCAGCTGCACTAACATATCATAAGTGTTGGGGAAGGAAAGGTTTCCCTTCCTTGGCCCTCAAATCCACATCCTAAGGAGCAGATCCATAACAAGCCTTTCTTTTATGCCCTGCTACTCAGGAGCAGTAGGAGCACATGCACCAAGGTAGGACTGAGAAGGGAGAGTTGGCTTCTCCAGCAAAACTGTTGCCCCCTCAGAAGTGCTGTCCTAGATACCCACCTAGGTTTTACCACTAGTACGGTATTTTTATTACATATTTTTATTTATTTATTTATTATATTTATACCCTGCCTTTTTTCCTGCAAGGAACCCAAGGCGGCTTACATAATCCTCCTCCTCCTCCTCTCCATTTTATCCTCACAACAACCCTGTGAGGTAGGTTAGGCTGAGAGTCAGTGACTGGCCCAAAGTCACCCAGTGAGTTTCATGGCCGAGCGGGGACTAGAACCCAGATCCCGCGAGTCCCAGTCCAACACTCTAGCCACTATGCCACACTGGCTCTCTTTTATGAAGACATTACATAAAAAAGACACATATATAACCATACTTATACAACAGGCTTATTTTACATTTCACATACAACATAAAGGCAAAGTTCACAAACACCCTACACTTAAAAAGGAAAAAGATGGACCATTCACCCCAAGTTTAACAAAGCAACATTCTTGCCCGCGGCTGGCTAAAGGAAGTGCTGCGGGCAGCCAACTGGGATGCCATTTTAAATTAACCGCCTTTTTTCTTTCTTAACTTTCAGTCTGAACCAATCACTGCTGCCACGCTCAAGGGGTCGGCCCTGGACCTGCACCCCACGGCCCAGCCCTGGTGGCATCAGTGCCTTTACTTCAGGCAGCAAAGTGTCTCTTGGGCTACTCCTGTTGAAACTGTCCATTTGAATGACCTCAGTTGCTCTTGAATTGAAGTTATCTATTCTGCTTTTGCCGGGCTCAAGTTTGAATTCCAGTATTTAGCAAATACTCCTGGTATTTCTGTGCCTTAGGGTGCAGTCTTGTGAGTTGCGCACTCACCGCTCGAAAGTGACAGAGGTGACCTTCGACTCCCTGCACCTCCCGTTCTGCATTTTCGCTAGATGGCTGTTTTGGGCCACCTAGTTGGGGCACTTTGGAGGGAGAAAAGAGGAGGCTGTTTTTGTTTTTTACATTTCTATACTACCCAGTAGCCGAAGCTCTCTTTTGGTTGAACATGAAACTTCTTGATGGTCAGAGCAGTTCGACAATGGAACCAATTAGCTAGAGCAGTTGTGCAGAACCTCTTTCACCCGTGGGCCGAATTCCATTTTGGAGAAGCTTTCGGGGGCCACATTCCAGAAGAGGATGGGGCCAAAGGTGAAAAGGGCAAGGCCAACACTACTAAAACATACCAGTGTATTTTAGCTTGAAGCTCTTACAGCCTTAGGAGAGGCATTTCAACCTTTTGGAACAGGGAAAAACTTCACAAAAGTCCAGGAAAACGCCAAATTATGTGTGTTCTGGGGAAAGGGAATGGGGGCAGGGAAACAGGGAGTGGCTGTCTCCCCAGAGGGCTGGATTGGGATCCCAGGAAGACTGGATTTGGCCCCAGGACATGAGGTTTCCCACCGCTGAACTAGAGGGATGGTGGGTTCTCCCTCACTGGAGATCTTCATGCAGAGGCTGAACAGCCATCTGCTGGGGAAACTATTAACTCTGGATTTTCTGCCCCGAGCAGATGGGCTGGACTTCATAGACTATCAGGGGGGTGGGCAGATCTGGATCTACTCATAGAACTCTGTGTGATTTGCAGTAGATCAGCCAGGATCTCTGGCTCCCAATTCTGACTCCAAAAATGACACACATAACCCACCCTACATTATGCTGCTGAAAAGAAGAAAGCTGGGGGTAACCAGCGGTAGGATTTTGTATGGATGGACTGCCAGCTCCCATCAGTTTTGGTGCCCCAGACAAATTCAGACCCTTTTAATTCTAAGTGCGTGTCTTTCGCACCAGGCTTTTGCGCCAGGTGGATCTCGACGTCCCATTCTCGTCAAAAAGGAAGTAGGTCTCAAAAGCCTGAAGTCTGCCCAGTCCTGACTTACAAGGGCCCCTCTAATTCCATAATTCTGTGTATCAAAAGTCTTTTTGAAAATCTGTTTAGGGCTGCAAAAGTTAGTTGATTAATCAGCAGGATTAATCAATTAAAAACCTTTTGATTGACTAAAAAGGTGCTCTAGCTTAATTGGTCTGCAGGTTAAAAAAAAAAACAAAAAACCTGTTAGGGTGCACTCCTATGCAAGTTTAGACAGAAAAAAAGCCTACAACTCCCAGCATGTCCCAGCCAGCTCTGCTGGGAACTGTAGACCTTTTTTTCTGTCTAAACTTGCATAGGAGTACACCTTTAAAATGTTAATCTCACACACAGGATGGGGTGTCTTTTCTAAGAATATACCTCCTGTGCCAGGTATGGGCATAATCTAAAACCAAATAAAGTTTTTTCTCTCTCTCTTTAGCAGTATTATTGTCTTCATATGCCAATATATGTAGATTTAAGCAGTTGATTAATCAACAATTATTTCTTTAATTGGGTGGCAGGGAGTTGTAGCCCCAAAACATGTGGGCACCCAAGGTTGGGGAACACTGTTATAGACCCTTCTGCCCCCTAAAACTCCATTCCAGAAATTGGGAGAGCATCTGGTGCAATCTCTGATGTGGCACATGGGGAATATAAAAAGAGCCCTGCTCTTTGGATCAGACCAAAGGAATATCGGAAGCTGCCTTATACTGAGTCAGACCATTGGTCCATCTAGCCCAGTATTTTTTCCAGCGCTACCTGGAGATGCCGGGGATTGAACCTGGGACCTTCTGCATGCAAAGCAGCTGCTGTGCCACTGAGCCATGGCCCTTCCCCCAACAGTCCACCTAGCCTAGTGTCCTGCCAAATGGACACACCAATCTTAACAGGAGGTATTAATGTTTTCTTTCCAAAAATATGAAGAAACCCTTATTCGTTTAATTCTCATTTTTTAATGTGTGGAAATTAAGCACACCACACCACACGCTTCCGATATTTTAATCCACTGTTGACTTTTACAGGAAACCTGAATGTGAAAATTCCATTCACTTCCTTTTGCTGTGGACTTGTGACATTCCTGGAAAGCTTTCTCTCCCCTGACCCCCCTCTCCTCCTTTCATAAATGAAAGATGGGATTACATCTTTCCATATGGAATTTATCAGCTGTGACAGATGATATGGGTGGGAGAGCGCTGTTGCACTCACGTCCTGCTTGTGGGCTGGTTGGCCACTGTGTGAACAGAATGCTGGACTAGAGGAGCTCTTGGCTTGATCTAGCATGGCTCTTCTTATGTTCTTATGCTGGGTCATGTGGAGGAAGAAGTGGCAGCAGTCCCCTGCCCATTCCCCTTTGTTTGAAGGTCTGCGCTGTGCGTTTCATGCAGTCTCTCCTTCACCCCATAAGCTCGCCTGCTGCCCTCAGGTGTGGTGGAGGATGCTGGCCCATCACCAGTTTTGAAAGAAGATTCAGCTGCCCATCTGTTCAGCTCCTGCAGGTGGAATGGGGTGTGTGGGGACCGTCTTGTCCTTCGCCCCAGACAGCAAAATGTCTTGGGCCATCCCTGAGCCACGTAATTCCATGTTTTCAATTGCTACCAAGCTCCAAACGTAAAAAAAAAAAAGAAACACGAGTTGGGTCTCTGATACTTTTGCAGACAATTCTGTCTCAGTTTCTCCTTGGAGCCTCCCTTTCTATTCTGTGGTATTATAAAGGACGGTTAACTAATTTCACTTTGCATGGCATAAGCTGCTCCCTGCTATGAGAAAACACAAGATAAGAGTGAATCTCATTTGCTATAGTAATTCCTTATCACAAAGCCAGTGAGAGTGAAAAGAGAAGATTACCTACCACTGAGGAATGCCTTGGGAAATAGGATTATTTTGCATGCCATTTGGCAGCTAAGTCATAACATTCATCTCGCCGGGTTGTTGCAGCTGAGCTTCCATAGAGTGCTTTTAATTGGCCCTGTGACTTATTATGCTGATTAAAATGATAATCTGATGAAAAACTCTGTCCTAGCATGTCTTAAACCATTGGTTTTGAGGCCAAACACTTTACAGCGCACACCATGAAGTGATAAGTCAAGCCTTTGATTGCTTCTCCAATTTTGTAACATGGGGGGAGGAGATTGGGGGTCAAATTGTACTTTTAAATGTATTCATTGGGGCTTTCAATCTTTTAGCCCTGCCTGCCACAATGTTATGATCATCTTTATGCTTATACTTCAGTCTGTTACAGAGCAATCCTATGAGGGTGCCCGCAAACCTCTGAAGCCGAAGGATTGCAGGCATCCAACTGCAGGCTCCTTCCACCCTCAAAATCATCTAGACCAGCTACGCTGGCTGGGGCATGCTGGGAGTTGTAGGCCAAAAACATCTGGGGACCCAAGGTTGGAGAACACTGGCCTAGACAGCCATTTTTGGCCCTCTAGATGTTTCTCCCCTCCTCCTCCTAAGGAGGGGAGGCTGAGGCGCTGCCTGGATTCTTCATAAGACGGCAGTGCCTTGCCCCTTCCCTCCCCGCCCCCGGGAATGTCCCCCCCAAGGGGGAACCGAGTATGGTCTTCCATGCTTGGTTTCCCTCTAGTGCAGAATGAACCACGCCTGCACGCTAGGTGGGGGCAAGGAACCCAAAAGTCGCTTCCTTGGCTCAACTTGGGAGAACGTGAGTCGAGCCGGAGAATAGTGGTGAAATTCGTACCTAGGGGGGGGCATCTCGTTTCGCCTCTCCTCAGCGAGCAGAGCCCCCCCCCGATGCTCCAATTCTCCACAGCGCAGAGGGGCTCTCTGCCCGCTCTCCACACTCACTCGGGCAGCCACACCGCCCGCACGGGCTTCCATCGCATCATTTCTGGCTAGACGGAAGTGACACGACGGGCCCTGCGCCGATGGGACTGAACCCTGCGCTGGGGTTTTGGCGTAGAAACCAGGGCAACAGGGCCTAAAACAGCCATCGTGGCCATTTTAAGCCCTGTTGCCCTGATTTCTACGCCAAAACCCCAGCGCAGGGTTCAGCCGCGTTGGCGCAGGGCCCGTCGCATCACAGCCAGAAATTACGTGACAGGAGCCCCCGTGGGCGGCACGGCGGCTCGAGCGGCGGACCAAGTGGGCAGCAAGGTAGGCCCGTGATTATTGGGGGGCTGCGAGCAGGGCTGATTTAGGCCTCACTCCAGCCCCCCGATATTCATGGTGACAGTCCCTACCGGAGAAGAAGGTAAGCGGGAAGGAAGGACTTCTTCACACAGCGCATAGTTAAACTACGGAATTCACTTCCACAGGATGTGGTGATGGCCACCAATTTGGATGGCTTTAAAAGGATATTGGACAAATTCATGGAGGAGAAGGCCATTGGTGGCTACTAGTCCTGATTGGCTGTGTGCTTCTTCTAGTATCAGAGGCAGTATGTACTCCAGTTGCTGGGGAACATGGGCAGGAGGGTGCTGTTGCACTCATGTCCTGCTTATGGGATCCCGTGGGCAGGTGGTTGGCCACTGTGTGAACAGAATGCTGGACTAGATGGACCCTTGGGCTCTTATGTTCTTATGAGTTCGGGGGGTCGAGCCTGACTGGTTCTCTGGATTTCCACCCCACCCCCCAACGAAATCCTTGCACATCCCTAAGGATGAAGCTTGTTGTACATGAAGTAAACAAAGAGGTGCTCACAATAACTCTCTCTCAAGAAAGGGTGTTCTCAGTACAGGCACCCCGACTTGTGGAACTGACAATGTTTTGTGACAATGGCAGTGACAAGTTTTACCGGCTTTTGGCATTAGCTAATGATCTATTTGTTTGCCTGTGGCTTATGCTGGCTCAGCTTGTCTGGGTGTGGAAAGCTAAGCAGGGTCAAGCCTGGTTATTACTTGGATGGGAGACCCCTCCTCTAGTTTCCTGCATTGAGCAGGAGGTTGGACTCGACAGCCTTGTAGGCTCCTTCCAACTCTATGATCTATGAAATCTATGTTTTTGACTGAACTTTTGTCTTTTCTTTTTGCTGCATCGTGTAAACTGGTCATCTATCCATTGCCATTTCTCCCCGGTTCATTATGTTTCTTGTCAGTGTTGTATTATTCACTTTGTTTTGTTCTTGCAACCCACTTTAGGGTTTATTTTATAATGGGGGCTCATCCGCCCCCACATTCCAAAGTGGTTCTGCATCCCCGCCCTAGTGAAATGCTCATGATGGTATGTCATTACTACTTTTGTCCTTCCTCAGAATTCTTCAGGGTGTTTCCACAGAGAAAGGGCCTTCACATTTGCTTTAGGAGAAGTGTCAGTAGTATGTCTACCGACATGGCAGTGAGCAGGGTAAATGGGCAGAGGCACACTTTTTCCAAGAACCTTTGAAATACAAACTTGAATATTATACATTTCCCCCAAAGAGCTCACTCCCAAACTACTAAGAACTTTCTGTTAATGAAAAGTGTCAGAGAGGATGGTGATGGAAGGGAACGTTCTTTCCTGTGTATTGAGAATGCTCTAGAACAGGGCTCTCCATCCTTGGGTCCCCAGATGTTGCTGACCTACAGCTCCCAGCATACCCAGCCAGCATGGCTAATGGCAAGGGATTCTGGGAGCTATAGTCCAACAACATCTGGGAACCCAAGGATGGAGAGCCCTGCTCTAGAACAATAATTTTTAATTACAATTTTGCACAGAATAGCTACTCTTTGTGGGCACTCATTTGGGAAGAGCTGCAGTTCAGTGGGAGAGTAGGGATTTGTGAGGAATCCAATAGGGTGTGTGTGAAAATCTGACAGATTTTCTCGACTCAGCTCCGCAGACTCTGTTCTGTCAACAAAGTGCTGGCACCGATTCGATCTGACGTGAATCAAACCAGCATGCGGACTTCCATTACTAAAATGGGCTTTGATTTACATAATTAAAAAAAAAAAAGCTGGGGAATTTTGTGCAAAATTACCTAAGCCTTCTGTGCCACAAACTGTGTACATTTTCACAAATTGCATAAATGTGTGCATATTGCGGAGCGGAGGCCCAAATTTTGCACAAATCCGAAATTAGCTGTCAGAAAATTCAAGGTGGCCAAGGTGGAGCGTGTGCAGATGCAGGGTGTTTCCATACTTCTCATGCTACAACAAGAACAACAACAAGAAGAACAACAACAACAACGACTGGGATCTAATGAGTTGGCCCTGATGTGCACAAATCGCAATTTATGCAAATTGTGCTAGAGATACGCAGTTCTTGGCTCTAAATTCATGCAAATATTTTGAGCAATTTCATGGAAGCTGGAATGCCGCCACCCGCGCCAGACTCAGCTCACTTTTGGCTGTCGGGTTGGAAATGTGTCAAAAGTCCATTGTGCTCAAATGGAACGAGTTGTCCAGTGTTGCACATCACTGCGGGAGAGTGCAAGCAGAAAGTCCCAGGTTCAATCCCTGGCATCTGCAGATAGGGCTGGGAAAGACTCCTGTCTAAAACCCTGGAGAGCCATTGCTGCCAGGCAGCGTAGGCGTAGAGCTTTTCTACACAAGGCTGTTAATCCTCTGTATCTACTTCAGTTTTCATCACAGAATTGAGATACAAGTGCTACATGAAGAGCATTTCCTTTCCTGCTTTTCCGCTACATAGCCTCCAGGTAGCACTGTGGTATAGCGGAATAGTGCAACTACGTAAGTGGAAAGAAGCATTTTCTTTCACTTTCACAAATAATACTGCATTTCCCTGCTCTTTAAAAAAAACAAAAAAAAAACCATCACCGGAAGTGCAGTTTAAAAACAGAAGCAAAACTGGAGCATCACAACCTCATCTAAACAACCCATAAATAACCATGAGTAGGAAATGAATAAGAAATGATGTTTTGTTTCATCCTTCTCCTTTTGTTTCATCCTTCTCCTTTTGTGGGGAAAATGATTCTACTTGATAGTGTCCTTTTTAAATTAAAAAAAATTATTTAATTTTCAAAACAAAATATAACAAAATACAACAATAACACAAAGATTTAACTAAAACTACATACAATAAATCATGAAGTGCACCCCCCACCCTCCTAGGTACCAATTAATATGCTTCCATCCCCTTGATCAAATGAATTCCAAATTCCAAAAATATAACATCCTGACAAGGCATACTCTTCTTCCCCTTTATTAATACATAGTCTAATAATTGATTCCATATATCCATAAAATTATTCTTATTTAACTGTCCTTTTTTGCATTTGATTCTATTGATAGTGTCCTTGTATTGGAACTTTCCCAATAGGAATCTGCTGCCCTGATGCTAAACACTATTATTATTATTATTATTATTATTATTATTATTATTATTAATTTCCTGCCAGGAATGGGCGAGGTGCTTGTGAGATTTGATGTCCTAAGTGCCAAACTAACTTGGCTGCGCTTGGGTACTGCACACCTTGACTTGGGCAGCAAAATGTATGGCCTATGACCCCTATAGAAGCTTCAAGGTCTGACCCTTATAAAAAAGACAAAGCTTTTGTACCTACATCACCTGATGCATTCTTGGTAGTAAACTAATAGTAAGTCATTCAACTCTTACAGCTTGCTGCAGACTGAGATCCTGGACCTTGGACAATCTCTATTATACAGGGACATCTTTAAAACAAACAAACAAACAAACAAACAAACCAAAAGGCAATGAAACCTCTTTCTTTCTTTCTTTTGAACATGCATCTGTCTTTTCCTCCAAGCACATTTTCCTACAGAGTGTACACAGTCTAATTAGCTACTGACAGGCTTGTGCTGAATTGCAGTAAACAGGCTTGAAAGCCTGGAATAGAATTATTCTGACAGTAGGGAACACCTCGTGACAATTTTAAGCAGCTCTTAAACCACACAGAGAGGAAAAGAATAGCATCGGGGTCACTGCAAACTTTGGAAATGTGGGGTTCTTTGAGAGGAAAGGAGCGGCCTATTAGAAGCACAAGTGAGAGTGTTCCCCATTCAGGATTCTATCCACCCCATTCCATCTCCCCGCCCTCACTAGCTCCATTTTCCATTTTGTCTCCTAAGGGTCAGTCAGCAGTCCATGTGCACTGAGCATTGCTTGGTCACCATTGGGCTGTTTTGGGGTTCCCTTCCCCTTTAGGTTTTTTTCCTCTTAATTTTTTGTTTTGTTTTGTTCTACTTCTGCAAATTTTGGGGGGTGCCCCAAGCCTGTGGATGTCGCCCTCTTGTATGCGAGTTGTGCTGTTTTGGCTACATAAGCAACAGCACTCGCAAGCTGAACCTCAGAAATAGAGGGAATGATTCTTTCAGCCTGGTTCTGGTACACTTTGCCTAATCCAGCCCACAGGAGTTCCCCGTGCAGCCTGCAGCCCCCACCTCTTTGCCAGGCCCCCTCCCCCTGAAGGCCAGCAGGGAGAGGAATGCCGCCCGCCTTAATTGGGAGAGGTAGCAGCGTGCCAGGGAGTTCTGGCCCTTATCTCCAGTCACTGATTGGATATTGGATATAACCTTGGGGATTCCTCTCCCTGCTTGAAAAAACTTTTCCTCCACGCAAGAGGCAGAGAGTGATGGCTCCCTTTGTGTCAGTGCATGGAGGGAAAAAAGCATTTTCTTTTGTGCCGAGACCAGCAGGGATGGCTCCTTACCTGTCTGTGCAGGAAGAAAAACGTTTGTTTGTTTTCCCCCCTGTGCACATCCGTACATTTCTCAGCATGGGGAAACTGTGGTATGATGTGAGGGGCTTCAGGAGGGGTGGGGCTTCAGAGCGTGGGACTGCCCCTGCCACCATCTAGCTCCCGTGGGGTGAGCTGGAGAGCAATACGGCCCCCGGGAGCCAAACAGTACCCCGGCCCTGCTTTATGCAAACCACCATTGCTCAGATTCAGGTCTCTTCTTCCCATCCGCAATACAAGGGAGATCTCTATCTATCTATCTATCTATCTGTATTGAATGGGCTCTAACGGAAGAATGGCGAGGAGGTTATTAAGGTAGTGTAGTGAACTTTCAGAGCATCCAAAAGCCAGGATAGTTTCTCTTGGAGCCATGCCAGGGCCTTACCTATCGCCTTCAGCTTGTTAGGAAGAGCACCAGGGATAATTGCCTTGAAGCTGCTTCCCCCAGGTACATTCCTTAGATAAGGGCTACGTTTGCTGTGAGAAACTAAACTGTTTGCTTTACTGAAGCAGCTTCACCCCACCCCACCCCCCATCTCCCAGAAAGGGGGTTAGTTTGTGGCTTAGTGACAGCCTCTGAAACAAGGGGAGAGAGGAACTCTGTAAAATCCTTAGGGTGCCAGTTTGCCCTTTGGCTTTCCACTTGGGACGAGGAGCATGCAAGTGTCCAAGCATCTGGGGCGATATCTGTCATATTTAGAAGCCCTGTGGCTAAAGGGGTGTGTGTGAGAGAGAGCTGTTTCTTTTCTTGTTTATTGATAATCTGCGTCCATATATATATATATATATATATATATATTCAATAAACTGTATGTTATCTTTCACACAAGTGGTCTTGTTTCTTTCTGAGTATTCTCAAATCTAAAGTGAGGTGCCTTGGCTGGACCAGCTCCCTGAGTAATGCACAATCTATCTATCTATCTATCTATCTATCTATCTATCATCTATCCATCCATCCATCCACATTTATCCTGCCTCGCTTCCTTCATGGAACTCACAGTGGTATAGGGTTCCCAAGCAATCTCCCATCCAAGCACTGACCAGAACCGGACCTGGTTAGCCTCCAGTGCTCATCGTCCTCACCTTTCTGGAGGGAAGTCAGGATAAAAATATCCCATAATAATAAAAGCGGATGTCTGTGTGTGTGTGTGTGTGTGTGTGTGTGTGTGTGTGTGTCTGTCTGTCTGTCTGACTGACTGTCTATCCATCATCACCATAGTGTCAAGACCGTGAAACCTGGGCACCTGAAACTTGGCATGGGTACTAAGGGGACTCCACGGGTGTATGATCTGGGGTCATTTGGATTTTAAAACACATTTATTCATGTTAATTAACAGGGATGTTGAAGAGTCCTTGGTCCTGAGTCCCGAGTCGAGTCCCGAGTCTTTGGACCCGAGTCTAGAGTTGAGTCTAGAGTCCGAGGTCCAAAATGGTGACTCGAGTCGAGTCCCGAGTCCCGAGTCCCTCCCAAAGCGGCGGCCCATGGAGGGAGCAGGAGGGTCTCCGCGAGAGGAAGAAGAGCTGCCCTTCCTCCCGCGGAGACCCTCCTGCTCCCTCCATGGGCCGCTGCCGCCCTCACCTCCACCTCCGCCGCCCTCACCTCACCGCTGCCGCCGCCCTCACCTCGCCACCGCTGCTGCCCTCACCTCTGCCACCGCCGCCGCCGCTGCTGCCACCGCCGCCGCCGCCACCCTCACCTCCACTTCTGCCGCCCTCACCTCACCGCCGCCGCTGCCCTCGCCACCGCCGCCGCCCTCACCTCCTCCTCCTCCTCCTCCTCCGCCGCCGCCACCGACCTCGTCGCCATCGCCGTAGCACACAGCACGCCGCGTCACGCCGCCAGCGCCGTCGCTCTGTTTTTGGCGGGGTTGCTGTGGTTCAAAAACAGAGCGACGGCGCTGGCGGCGTGACGCGGCGTGCGATGGCGACGGCGATGGCGACGAGGTCGGCGGCGGAGGAGGAGGAGGAGGAGGAGGTGAGGGTGGCGGCGGCGGCAGAGGCGAGAGCGGAGGCGGAGAAGGAGGAGTCCTTGGGCTCGAGTCCCGAGTCGAGTCTCGAGTCCCACATAAATTATTGGGACTCGAGTGGGACTCGAGTCAGAGGGGGGACTCAGTCGGACTCACGAGTCGAGTCCCCGAGTCCGAGTCCCCATCCCTGTTAATTAATTCAAAAGTGGCCATATGCCGTTGGAGCCTGCAGTAACTTCTTCAGCCACTAGGGGCAGACGTTGCTAACAAGCACATAGCTTTGAAGTCCATACAATCTGAAGCCCCCTTTCCCCCCCCAAGGGGAATGGAGTGGACAGACTCCTCCCTTAGGGGGACGTAGGGTTGCGTCATGGTAGGCGATGTGCCTACGGGTACCAGCGGGATTGCCTTGACTCAGAAGGGGGACAGATAAAATGTGTCCGACACTGACAGCTGTGTAAATTTGCTTGGCTTAGCTGTATCTATTAAAGTCTCTTCCAACCCTTGCAAAGCCACGTCCATTCGCTAATAAGAGCCAGTGTGGTGTAGTGGTTAGAGTGCTGGACTGGGACTCGGGAGATCCGGGTTCTAGTCCCCGCTCAGCCATGAAACTCACTGGGTGACTTTGGGCCAGTCACTGCCTCTCAGCCTAAACCACCTCACAGGGTTGTTGTGAGGATAAAATGGAGAGGAGGAGGATTATGTAAGCCACCTTGGGTTCCTTGCAGGAAAAAAGGCAGGGCATAAATATAATAAATAAATATAAATAAGTACCGGTAATATGGCCGGGTGACCGGCCAGATGGGCGATTAATAAATATAAGAAATAAATAAATATATCTGCTAATTCCTCTCAATGTTCTTTTTACAGAATGAAGTGGTTGAAGGTTTCTCTTTTGCTCGTCTGCTCATTGACTCACTCGCCACAAATTCTCTCCTCCTGAAAACCAAAACCTCAACCCGCTGTTGCAAGGATCTAGACCAGCCTGTGGGACGAAGGGAGGGGGAAAAAGAGAGGGGGGGAGGGAGAGAGAAAGCAGAAAACGGCAGTTGGCTCCTCTTCGACAGAAATGCCTCACAAGTTGGTGGGAGAAAATGGCTTCCACTCTACCCAGAAACTTATTTTTTCTAGCACATCCAACCCAGAGGAGAACAGCCTTACTTTTGATACACCCAGTCCCAAGGAATCTTGTAACACCCCTCTGAGCAATGGCACTTTCTACTCCAATGCCAACAGCCCTTCGGACTCCTGCGTCAAACCCCTCTGCGATGCAGGATCTGGGAGCGGAAGCCAGTTCAAGGCGGGCATTAAGTACATCTCCACCGAAGGAGAGGCTCTTCTGTGTGGGTGGGGGGCCTTCACTCCAAGTTGTTTACAGTTTTTCAATACACCCAAGGGGGTCCTGTTCTTCCTCTGCGTGGCTTCTTTCCTGCAAGGGATGACGGTGAACGGCTTCATTAATACTGTCATCACCTCGATTGAGCGGCGGTTCGACCTGCAGAGCTACGAGAGCGGGCTGATCGCCAGCTCCTATGACATCGCAGCCTGCTTGTGCCTGACGTTTGTCAGTTACTTTGGGGGGAACGGGCATAAACCGCGGTGGCTTGGATGGGGAGTGTTGATCATGGGGATTGGGTCCATCATCTTTGCACTGCCCCACTTCACCACCAGCCAATATGAAGTACATTTCTCAGAGGAGACTGGCATGTGCTACTCCAATCAGAGCATGCGGTGCTCGGAAAGCGTCTCCAGTCTCTCCAATTACCGGTTTGTCTTCATGCTCGGACAGTTCCTACATGGGATAGGGGCGACGCCACTTTATACTCTCGGTGTGACCTATTTGGATGAAAACGTCAAGTCCAACTATTCCCCGGTGTATATTGGTAAGTTGTTTTGCCTACGTCAGGACTGGTTTTTCACACTTTTTTTCTCTATCAATGGACTACAAAAATATAGGTCATAGATCAGTTGTATAGAATTGGTTAGCATTCGTGTTTATTGCAAGAGCACTTTGATATATATATATATATATATATATATATATAGTCTTTTTTTATTGTACAGTTCTTTCTAGAATATGTAGGTCTGTGGGAGGGCCTACTGCTCAATGACAGAGCATGAAAAGGTCTTAGATTTGATCACCTGTATCTCCATTAAGATTCCCTAAGATAGCGTCAGGGCCATCTTTCCCTCTCTCCTTCCAAACTCGAGTTATCAAAACCCCTTCTTTAAGGCAGTTCCTGTTGCTTGAGAGCCAACCACTGAGAATGTCTTACACTCCTTCTTTGATCTTCCCTTCTCAATTGGCACCTCACTCTGGGATCAGTCACGCCCATCCTGCCCACCTACTCCTCATCAGGCATGCTTTGGCTTCCCGTGGTATTTGAGGATAACTGAATCTCTTCCACCTCCCTGCTTATCTCCAGTACACCGGTCCTTGGCATTTCAATTCTGAGTTCCACCACCTCCTCCTCATCTGAATCAGAATCTGTTCCCGTATCCCTTGAAGGCTCTTGTGCAGCGGCAATGGGCCCAATCTCTATAGCGGTGGGCGATCCGCCCACCACCTGACCCGCGGCATGCTTGGTGAGTGCTGCTGTCACGCCTGCTGAGCCGGGCTGAAAGCGAGCACCAGCCAAGACGCTCATCAGACTTCCGGGTCCCCTCCGGAGTGCTTTTTACGTAGAAAATGGCATAAGATACGTTAAAAACAGTCGCGATTTGCGCAAGTTATGTAAATCGCAGCCGCTTTTAACGTATCTTATGCCATTTTCTACGTAAAAAGCACTCCGGAGGGGACTCCAAAGTCTCTTCCCTAGCTCAGCTCTGGAGAATGCGAGTCGAGCCGGGGAAGCATGTAAGTCAAGCAGAGCTTGGTGGGGTTGAGCCCGGCGAGTTTGCTGGACTTCCACCCTACAAATGAGTTCCGCACACATCCCTAACAGATTGGAGCACAGGAACGGGCTCAATAAAAGGCAACATGTGGGTGGCCCTCCAGATGTTTTGGCCTACAACCCCCATGGTCCATCACCATTGGCTATGCTGACTAGGGCTGATGTCCGTTGCTCACCACTGCGATGGCTTCATACGACTTCACAAATTCAGTCTGATGAAAGAAAATATCTTACCGTTTCAGTCAAGGCAAACAGTCACAAAGGGTCAACATTATCATGATATTTTGCCATTATACTTTCCTCATTTTCAATGAACCTACGCTGTTGGTGTCCCCCACGAACTCCTGATACAATCATCATAACCCTGAAATAGTTTCAATGTCCCAGTTCCTGGAGTGCCAGGCATATATGTTTGGCCATCAGTTGTGTGTTTTCATCAGTACTAGGAATTTTCTACTGCACAGCACTTGGCGGGCTTTCTTGCATTTATCCTCGCAACAACCCTGTGAGGTAGGATCATTCTACTGCTTATTTAATTTTACAGTTGTACAAAAAATGTGGCTTGAGTGTGACATATGGCAATTCACCGTATACAGAACTCGGCACTGAGCCACTCAGCCTCCATACCGTGCCAACTGGATCGTGTAAAATGGCTCTACGGGTAAAATTAACAGGAAATACATTCACATTTTCATATCCTTCCCCCCCCCGCCCCGCAACCCACATTGCCTCTTTCTCTTCAGCTCCATTATCTGTGTATTTTAACATATGCTGTTATTGCCGGCAAGCCCACGTTGGAAAAGAGCTGGAGACGTTTACTCAACTCAACGTAGACAGCTCGGCAATCTGGGCGTATGTCAAAACACTTGGGTGACAGGTTCCACACATGCGAATCCTATTCAGTTTCCCAAAGAACTCAGCTAGGGTTGAACATGAGTGGGGAAACTGCAAATAGGGGTGAGAGATCCGCCGGGACCCAACCTGCCTCCGGCTTGGCGGACACCGCTGCTGTGCCTGCCGAGCCACTCGCCGGACTTTTGGGTTCCTGGCAGGCTGCTGTTTACGTAGAAAATGCCTTAAGATAGGTCAAAAGCGGCTGCAATTTGCTCAGATGATGCAAATTGCAGCCACTTTGGGCATATCTTAAGGCATTTTCTATGTAGACAGCAGCCCGCCAGGAACCCAGAAGTCGCTTCCCCAGGCCAGCTTGACTCAGGAGAACGCCAGTCGAGCCAGGGAAGAAGGTAAATGGGACGTCGTTTGGGGGTCGAGCCTCGCTCGTCCGCTGTATTTCCACCCCCACCCACCCACCCGAACGAAATCCTCCTTATCCCTAACTGTGAATTGATCCACACAATGCAGAATTGCTTTCCTTAGATTTTAAATACTGGCAAAAATTGGGTAGATTTGGTCTAAGCTCTATGATTTCTGCTTCACATCAAGCAGGATGCTGAGAGGAGGTGTGTAGCACAGTGATGACCAATTCAGTCCTGCGCATGATTACTCAGAAAGAAGCCTCACTATCTTCCACAGGGCTCACTTGCTCAGTAACAGAGCAATCCTATGGCTGCTAGACAGCATCTAGACGGCCATGGGATTGCTCGGATCCCCAGCTCCAAGGCTGGAAAATCGCTGCCCTGCATAGGATGCCCATAATCCTCCGAAGTTCAGGGGGTTACGGGCAGCCTCACTGGGCGCAATCCTTTGCACGTTTAGACAGAAAAAAGGCCTACAACTCCCAGCATGCCCCAGCCAGCATAGCTGGCTGGGGCGTGCTGGGAGTTGTAGGCCTTTTTTCTGTCTAAACGTGCAAAGGATTGCGCCCTAAGTGTGTTTAAGATGGCAGCCTAAGCACACTTAGCAGGGAGTAACCCTCATGGAGCTCAGCGGGATTTATGGCTCAGTAAACATGCTTAGAATTGTGCTGAATGAGTATGAACTGTGGGCCCGGAAGCCCCTGGTTCAAATATCACCTGAGCCTCAAACTCTCTGTGTGCCCGTAGACAAGAAACTGCCTCCTCAGCTTCCCATCTGCAATACGGGGATAATAACAACACACACTGGCCCATCTTAAAGGGTGGTTAGAAAGAGCATGTATCGGATGCGCTTTGAACATTAGAAAGTGCTAAGTTCAGGTACGAGGATGATCCCTGATTTGTCCCCCAAATCTCTTTGTTCTTTGACTAACTGTGAAAGTGCTAAGTTCAGGTACGAGGATGATCCCTGATTTGTCCCCCAAATCTCTTTGTTCTTTGACTAACTGTGAAAGTGCTAAGTTCAGGTACGAGGATGATCCCTGATTTGTCCCCCAAATCTCTTTGTTCTTTGACTAACTACAAGACGCCCATTATGCAACTGTCGTGTCTATTTTAGGGACGCGCAAAACCCCGCCGAGAAATGTCACTGGCTTCATCTAAACTCTTTCCGCTCTTACCTCTAAATCCCTCGGATAGTTCTCCTGGGGAGGAAGCCCTCCCTGCTCCCAGTTCGCAGCATAGAATTAAACCTTAGGTGAATTTTTTTGGCTGATCTACTGTTGATACAGTGGGAGGAGGGAGGGAGGGAGGCTACTGCCAGGCCCTACCCTTGGAAGCTGACTTGAGATTTAAAACACTACAGGGAAGATGCTTGCTGGAAGGGGGTCACACGTGCGAACTCAAGGCACTCACAGTGCCGAGGTTTTTGAAGGCCCTCGGGCAAGGCACCCCCGATAGGGCCCCTTCTTGAGTGCGGCTGCCTTCTCACTGCCATTGTCACCAGAATGCTGCTGCGTATTCGCTCTGAATCCTGGCTCCAAACTGTTAAGGAGCTATCCATGGTGCTGAACCTACTTTGGGGGTGGGCTTCAGCACCATGGATAGCTCCTTAAAGGTTCGGGGTGAAATCCGGAGCGGATACATGGCCCCCCGCTGACACGCCCTACTGCCAGCCGCTCTTGCTCCTCCTTCTCTTTCTAATCATTACTACCACTTGTTTTCTAGACCCACAGAGAGTCAGTGAGCAAACAGGCAGGGGTGTCTCCTCCTCCTCCTCCTCCTCCTCTCCTCCTCCTCCTCCTCACCACCACCACCACCATCGCTGTCTGGGCCAGAGCGAGAGGCAGGTGGACCAGCAGGCTGCACAGATGAAAAGAAGGAGCAAGTCCAGGGGGCTCTTGTCAGTGAGCCCCCGCTGGGGAGTGGGCCCTCAGCAGGTGCCCAAGCATGCCTACCCTTGTCCCTGGTCCTGGGCACTCACCAGATAAATCCCACATTGCCGGCTGGTATAAATGCACCATCTGATATCAAGCAGCCTGTGTCACGACCTCCACAAGGAAATGCGCACCTGAACCTTACACTCCTGCCGCACACACGTGGCTCTTATTCATCTCAATTAATTATACTGCACACAAAAGAGCGCATTAGTCACAGACGCAGCTATTAGCCAGCTCTCGAGTGCTGCATGCAAAGTCATTAACGGCTTCCCTTTCTGATACGAACATCTGCCTCTGCTTCATTCACCCAAGCACAGCACGTCGAAAAGAAACACCCCTCCTCCTTATCCGCAGAGAGGGTAAAACCCTGCGTTGTATTTCGGCACAGTGATTTAGCTGTGCATGGTCCCCTTAAGGACAGCCTGGCCTTCACCCTCCCTCTCTCCCCTTGGACTAGGACTAGGAGAAACCCTGCTGTAGGCCTGTGTTTTAGAGCCCTGCCCAGGAGCTTTAAGGAAGCTTGTAAACAAATCATTGTGCAACTTCCCACCATTATTATTATTATTATTTTTAAATTGTGGGTTGTCGTGAATGAGGCAGGGTGCTGATGCACGGCTGCCCAGTTGGGAGTGGCACAAACCTATGCAAGTTTAGACAGAAAAAAGGCCTACAGTTGTAGGCCTTTTTTTTTCCTGTCTAAATTTGCATAGGATTGCACCCTAAACCTATCTGTGCCTGGGTTCTTTAGTGTTGCATCCAAACCAGGACCTCTGGCTTCGCTCTCCCCTGACAAGCCAGAGAAACAAGCCTAGGCCAAACCATGGGTTCTTTCTCTAGCTTGTTGGGGGAAAGGCAAGCCAGGGTTCAGGTGCAATGCTAAACAACCCAGGGACCAGGGCCAGTGTCAAGAGGTCAGCAGGGCCAGGCAGCAGCTGAGGGTCCACGGATTCAGGAGGGCCCGTCACTGCTGCCCTTCCACTTGCTGCCACCACCACCCATCCTCTGGAGAGCCATGTCAGCAGGAGAAAGTGGCTGGTGCAACGCCCCAGAGAGCCGGCCAAACCCCAAGTGCCTGGCTCTGATGGGGCCTTTCCTCAGAGCCAGGCATTCTGGAGACTGGAGAGGTGTCCCAGGTGTCACGCAGAGGAGGGCCATCCCAGAGTGCAGGACACGGAATAATGGGCTCAAGGTACAGGAAGCCAGATTCCGGCTGAACATCAAGAAAAGCTTCCTGACTATTAGAGCAATACGCCAATGGAACCCACTACCTAGGGAGGTTGTGGGCTCTCCCACACTGGAGGCATTCAAGGTGCAGCTGGACGGCCATCTCTCAGTGATGCTTTGACCTGGATTCCTGCATTGAGCAGGGGGTTGGACTCGATGGCCTTGTAGGCCCCTCCCAACTCTACTATTCAATGATTCTATGATTGCTGCATGAGGCCACCTCTCCCCCCAGAGCAGCTGCCTGTCCTCTGGAGTAGCTGTCTGTCCTCTGTTCAGCCAGAGCTAACAGAAGACAGGCAGCTAGTCTGGAGGAGAGTTGTCCCAGGAGGTTGCCCGCAGCACAGGTGATCTCCTGGGACACCTCTCCGGTCTCCAGAATGCCTGGCTTTGAGGAAGGACCCCATCAGAGCCAGGCGTTTGGTGATGGACAACAGTGAGTGGAAGGCGTGGGTTGCATGGGTGAGTGGAGTGGGGAGGGGTGGCGGTGGCATGGGTGAGTGGAGGGGGGAGGGAGCATATGGGGAGAAGGGGAGGGATGGGCAGGAGTGGGGACGCAAGTGAAGGGGAGGGGGACTATAAGGGAGAGGCGGAGGTGAGTGGAGGCAATTGGGGGCAGTTAGGGGGAGGGGAAGGGGCCTTCTGCAACACTATGTCCAAAGGCACCCAGAAGCCTGGGCAGGGAGGGACAGAGTGCCCCCGGGTTGTTTAGCTCCCTCTTGCAGCGTTATATCCCAGCCTGAACCTCTGGCTTGTCTGTCCCCTGACAAGTCAGAAAAACAGCCCTCCAACAAAGCTTGGGTTCTTTCTCTGGCTTGTCAGGGGAAAGACAAGACAGAAGTCCAGGCTCTTATATAGGGATGTCACCGTTCTGTTTTTTGTTTTGTTTTTTTGCATTCAGAAACTGTGAGCCAGAGGGAGCTAAAGGAGAACGTTCGCGAACAGACTCGCGTGAGCCGAACAAGGCGAGTTCGCACTTGCTGAACGGTTCTCCCAAAATTCTCACACAACCCTAGCGCGGGACAGAGCATCCCTGGGATTTTTAGCCGTTCCTGCTTGCAGCAGGAATGACCGTCCAGCATGTGCCCAGTGCACTGCTTCATTCATGGCAACCCACCATTTAAAGAAAATAAAAAAGTGGGCTGTCATGATGTGTGAGCTGGGCCGTTTTATTTACCAACACCTGCTAGGGATTCCATGTGTCCTATTTTACAGAGGACAGTCCTCTCTTTGGAAGGCTTTCCAGTCCAAGTGTGGTTTAAAGTAAAAGAGCCATAAGAAGGGGAGAGCAACAAGGGCCTTGATGTTGCCCATCAACAGTTAGCACTTGGGCAGAGCGAGCACATAGCTCACCTAGACACAGTCTTCTCCACTATGGCAAGGTGAGATGTGCTGTATTTCTATTTAAATTACAGTAACTATTTCAGGAATTTGCATCTATCCATATAAATTAGCTGATGCACATTTTATGCAAGTCTCTGCCCTCTTTTGTCTTGTTTTTTTGCTGATGCATTTCCCCTTTTGGAGTAATGTGCAAGGGGCCACCCTAACACCCACGTAGAGCCTGAATACAAATTATGCTTTGAAAACAGAGCAGGGACACTTTGAGACATGTCACTACTTAACTAGGAATCACTTAGTATTTACAAAATGATCTGCAGATTCCAGGCAAAACTTAGAATGGTACAACAGACACAACAAAACAGCTGGAGAAACTGATAATGGTGCGCGCGCGCTGCGCGTGTGTGTGTGTGTGTGTGTTTGTTTGCATGAATCTAATCAGCAAAATTTTAGAATTCAGGGGGGGAAATGAATTTGAACCTTTTCAAATGTTGTTGATGCCTTTCTTTTTCAGCTATTTTCTACACTGCTGCCATATTGGGTCCTGCGGCTGGCTATCTGGTTGGAGGTGTCTTTCTAAATATTTACACAGAAATTGGGAGACAGTAAGTAGGCAACCTGTTATTTCTCCTTATTGGCTGCACTGCAAATTCTTGTTAAACCTTTTATCTCCTTTATGGGGGGGGCAGACAAATTGCAATGTGCATACATCCTGTCAGGGTCAAAATAGGTTAGTCTCCCAGCACAAAAGTACCTACACCTGAGCATTTAGACTCGATCAATTATGATAGATACATATGCAATGTATACCCCTATATATTTTATATAAAGCAAGATATACTACTATCCATAGGCATAGTTATACATAGGCTTCAACAAAGGCAGACCAATTATCCATGTATTTATCCATTTGTAGATTATGCCTAAAGACAGGGCAGGTGCAAGGCAGTTTGGTGCCCTAGGCAAGATCAGATATTTAGCGCCCCCTCTTCCCACTTGAGCCCTCCCTCCCTCCAGCCCTATGTTCCTGGCGTCCCCTTTAGCCCAGCGCCCTAGGCAGCCGCCTAGTTGGCCTAATGGTAGCACCGGTCCTGCCTAAAGACCACCCATTCAAAAACTGAAAGCGTCATTAAGTCCTCAACCCATTGCGTTGTCGAAGGTGGCCATTTGTACTTCCAATGTTGTAATATTAGCTTTTTAACTGTCAACAGTGGAATCTTAGCACTCTGGATACTACAGGAGGGACCACAGTTAAGCGGCAGAGCACATAATGTAACTTGGATGCAGAAGGTCCCATATGCCAGAGATGGGCAGAAAGTAGATCTCCAGATGTTTTGGACGTCAACTCCTAGCATTCCTGACCTTTGACCAGGCTGGCAGGGGCTTCTGGGAGTTGAATTCCAAACATCAGGAGATCTACCTTCTGCCTACTCCAGTACATATGTAAATTCCCTGGCATTTTCAGCTAGCAGAGCTATAAAAGACTTTTGTCAAGCTCCTGGAGAGCTACCACTATTCAAAGTAGACAGTCCTGGGCTCAATGTGCTAAGAGTTCCATTATGGTTAACAAGAAAGGGAAACTGTGTGCTAAAGTTCTTGGGAGGTATTAAGAAATGACTGCAGCCACTGCTCTTAACCACCCCCTGTTTTTTGCACTTTAATCTTAAATAGAACCTTTAATCTTAAATTAATTAAGGCAGCTATGCTTAATATTGAATCCCTTGGAGCTTTGAAGCCTCCCCCCCCCAAACAATCTGAAATGGTGGCCCCTGCATAGGGTTCTTGAAGAATTCCATCTAAAGTGGAATTCAGGGGGTTGGGGTTGTGATTCTGCTATGACAAAGTTGTACTCTGAGGGGAGACTTGCCAAAATCGATGCTTTTTTCCATTGAATCTTCTCTTCCTCCTAGCAAGCACTTTCTTGTTTCTTCAGCGTTGACGCTAAAAATAGTAATGTGGAGAGAAAATTAATGTATTGTGAATACATGGTAAGATTCAGTAAAAACAATGGCAATACAAGGGATCTAAATGTATCCGTTAAATTCTCCAGCTGATTCCCAGGTCACTTCTCAGCTGGCCCATTTCTTTTATTTATTTATTTATTTATTTATTATATTTATACCCCTGCCTTTTTTCCTGCAAGGAACCCAAGGCAGCTTACATAATCCTCCTCCTCCTCCTCTTCCTCCTCTCCATTTTGTCCTCACAACAACCCTGTGAGGTAGGTTAGGCTGAGAGTCAGTGACTGGCCCAAAGTCACCCAGTGAGTTTCATGGTTGAGCGGGGACTAGAACCTGGATCTCCCAGGTCCCAGTCCAACACTCTCACCACTGTGCCACACTGGCTCTCAACATCTTGATCATAACATCTTGATCATGATGTCAGTGGTAATTCATTATTTTATTATCTCTAGAAGCACTCTTCTTGTTCTTGTTTTTTTTTTACAGCAGTACTCCTTCCTTCCCCTCTTGCTCTTTTCCCACGTTGTGACTGTGAGCTCCTTGCAAGCTAATTCATGTAAGCGCTGCAGAACCTGAGCTGCTAGTTTCAAATCAGAAGCCACTGCAAGACCTCATCTGCTACTGCTAATTGATAACATTGCTAAACATGAATTGTAAGATCTAGCAAGCAGGTCTTTTATGAGCTTAGTTCACATCTACGTGACAATTTGCTAAACAGAACAGCTGATGTCTACGCTGAAACTTGCAGTTAAGGTTTTCCTTTGATCATAGACTTGGGGATGTGATCGGAATCAATGCCGGTCTGTTAATATGTCTCCCTTGAGTTCCTTAGCTTTCTTTTATCACAGACCAAATAGCTTGGGTGGACTGAAAACTACAAGGTCAGTGGGAAGAGTCTAAGGCAGTGGCGTTGAGCTTCTTTCAGCCTGAAGGTCAAATTCTATTTTGGGGAAGCACCCGGGGGCCACATTTCAATGTTGGGTGAAGCCAAAGGCAAAAAGGACAGAGCCAACATACCAAAAATTCAGGCCTATTTTAGCTTAAAGCTCTTACTGCCCGTAACTAAGAATTAGGCACCATCTCAGGCATGCCTGGCAAAAACGTGGCAGAGGGCCTTCTCGATGATGATGATGATGATGATGATGATGATGATGATGATGATGATGATGATGATAGGCATTTCAACCTTTTAGAATGGGGAAAAATTATTTTATTTATTTATTTATTTATTTATTTACATTTATTAATCGCCCATCTGGCCGGCCACCGGCCACCATTATTATTATTATTATTATTATTATTATTATTATTATTATTATTATTATTTATAACCCACCTTTTCCCCAATACTGGGACTCAAGGCAGCTTCACAACATTAAAATTTGTACAGTTAAAACATATAAATAGAAAAATACAAAAGTTAAAAATATAATTAAATCAGAAATAGTATTAAAATTATATAAAATATCACAGCTAAAACAGCAATAACTATAAGAACAGTGCAAATCCATTGCTTTCTCATAGGTCCAATTTTTATTCCCCAAAGGCCCGCTGGAACAAGAAAGTTTTTGCCTGCCTTCGAAAACATGCCAAGGAGGGCGCCATGCTAGCCTCCCTGGGGAGGGAGTTCCAGAGTGTTGGAGCAACCACTGAGAAAACTGCATTAAAAGCTGGGAAACCACCAAATGATTGGTGGTTGGGGGAAAGGGGGTGGAGCCAGGGAAAGGGGGCATGGCCTTCTGGGGAACTCCAGAGGGCTGGATTGGGACCCCAGACCTGAGGTTCTGCAACCTTGGCCTAAGGCTTCAATCCTAAGCATACTTACCAGGGAGTAAACCCAACCGAACGCAGTGGGATTTACTTCTGAGTAAACATGCTTAGGAATGCACTGCATGGCTGCTGTCATATACACACAATTCTTGGGGGGGGGAAGTAAGGCAGGTAACACACACTTCAAAGTCAATCTGCACAGGATCAGGCTGCATATCTCACATTTCTGGATTTGCTAATGTGACTGAATATCAGGAGACAGCCACACCTTGTGTTTGTAGGGCAGCATCTACTGCAGGGACCTTTTGTTTTGCTCTGAGTATGGGAAGCCTGGTAGCACCAGGCTGCAAGACTCCCTCTTTGTTCTTTTCCTATTTGGGAACAGCAACAAGAAAACCCCACCCCTGCCTGAAGCCAAGAATGGCAAAACGTTTGTATCCGTAAATAGGTGTGTGTGTGTGCCTGATCTGTAACCATTGTAAAAGGCTGTTCCCCTTTCAAAGGTTCCTTACAGTCAAAGAAGTTGGGGAACAATTCTATATTGGTGTGGATCAGACCTGATTTGCTCTTGGTTCAACCTGGTGTGTGAGAAGCCCAGGAGAGACCCGCATGACTTGATTTCCATGAATGACTGGCTTTTCTCCTCCTCTCCTTTCCTCACAGAATCGATCTTACACCAGACAATACTCTATGGGTTGGAGCTTGGTGGATCGGATTCCTGGGTGCAGGGGCTGGTTCCCTTTTGATTGCTGATCCCCATCTTGGGTTATCCTCACCGCCTGCCAGGTATGTCAAGAGCGTCCCAATCAAATTCATTCAGCAGAGCAGTCCGTGGCTGTCCCAGGAGATTGGAGGGAGGCCAAGTGGCAGGGAGACGTGGCACTCCTCCATTCCTTCTTAACCAGGAGCAACAAAAAAAAAAAGAACCATAACTCCATGGTTCAGCACATATTTTGCACGTAGGAGGTCCCAGGTTCAATTTGTGACATCTCTAGTTTAAAAGATCTCTGGTAGCAGGACTGGGGGGAAATGCAGGAGAGCTGCTCCCAGTTGGACTGGACAACCCTGACTAGATGGGCAAGCAGTCTGACCAGATATAAGGCAGCTTCCTAGGATCCCAGGAGATCCAGATTCTTTTGACCATGCTGGCTGCATCCTGCAGACTGTCAACATAACAATGACTGGGTTCATACAACACGATAACCCACACTCAGGGGTTGAGTATGGGTTGAGTGTTGGTTGTCATTGAACCATGGGTTGTTCCAGAACCGTGGGCTTTTACTATGACCCTCCCTTTACTGAATTCCACCCCACCCACCCCCCATTTACCCACTGCCTGAACTCTCCTCTCCCTCCCCAAGAGATCCTGATGCAAATCACTCTTTCCCTACCACTGCTGGTAGCGAGGAAAGAACAGTCTGTATAAGGATTGCTGGGGTGTGAATGTGTATGTCTGTGTGTACATGTGTCTGTGCACGAGCCCAGATGTGTGTGCGTGCATGAAACCCCCAACCTAGTATCACATGCAGCCCTCGGGCCTAAAAGGTTTTTCACCCTAGATAGATAGATAGATAG
This sequence comes from Shinisaurus crocodilurus, assembly GCA_021292165.1. Lineage (NCBI taxonomy): Eukaryota > Metazoa > Chordata > Lepidosauria > Squamata > Shinisauridae > Shinisaurus > Shinisaurus crocodilurus. The sequence goes on along the minus strand of JAHFWL010000076.1, from coordinate 261,980 downwards.
ATACACACACACACACACACACACACACACACATCTACATACACATGCTATAAATAAACACATAGATTTCATAGATTTCATAGATCATAGAGTTGGAAGGAGCCTACAAGGCTATCGAGTCCAACCCCCTGCTCAATGCAGGAAACTAGGGGAGGGGTCTCCCATCCAAGTTATAACCAGGCCATACAAGTTGTATGCACACAGGCTTTCTCCACACTTCATGGATTATGAGGACAGAGCCTACACACATGCAACTTGCACACGCACAGGCTCTGGGCAGCAGAAGCCCCGTTCAGGCTTTCTCTTACTATGTAGGCTCCGTGAGTGAGGAGAGGGAGTGCTCTAGCCTCACCCACTCCATTTTTTGCATACGTTGCCCTATATACTTATGGAGGGCAACGGTCTGAAGAGGGGATCTTCCGGTATCCATGGAGGTTCTCTAGGTGATTAAGAACCCTGGATTCTTGTGACATAAAGGCTAACAGATGTATTGTGGCTTAAACATTTGGGGGGTGAGAATGGGGAGTGTTTTGGTTTGGTTTTACAATGGGAGGCCAAAAGGACCACCAGAGCAAGTGATCACTATCCAGAAAAACACATGAAAATGAGATCTGTTCAAAAGAGTAAATGACATGTTGATCAGAGCAGGTGTGATCACCTAGAGATGGTTTCCATGGAAAAGCTAAGCATGCGCCTAATTCAGTGGAATAATCAGACTTAAAAGTGCTTAACGTTTGGTTGGATCATTCCCTCTTTATAGCTGTGTGATGGAGAATAAAGATATTATACCAAAGGACAGAGCTGCCTCCCACCCAGGGAGAGCTTTGAAGGCGCAGATCAAGCTGGCTAGCAGCCGACTTTGTTTCATGCTTTCACCTTTGTCAGCTGGCCCACTGTGTGTGTTCACAGGTGTCCCACTTTCTGCTTGCAGTGTGGCTCCCAACTGTTTTTTCCCCCTTTCTTTCTGTGGGTCAATGTCCTATGATTGAAACAGGAAGGTTCCCCACCCCTGGACTAATCCAAGGCTATTTTCATGCTCTTTGAAGCCTTGGAAACATTATTGGACTGGCCAACTGCCATGGTGAAGGATCATTGCAATACTTAATAAGGAAGTGAGTTTAATTTGGAAATCGGAGGTGCCAACTCATGAAAGCTTTATTCCCACACTAACTTCTCTGGAAGGGAAGGTGCTCGTTCAGAAACCGCTTATTCAGCTCATTTAGATATATGGACTGCTTATATTAATGTATACCTTTGAAACAGAAGGGTTGAATCTTTTTTTCTCCTTTTTTTTAAATTAGCGGTGTTATAAATAGTTATTGTGAATGGAAATGCTTTTGGGGGGTGTTGCTGTTGGGTTTCCCCCTTTTTTGTTTTGCTATAATTGCAAATAAAATATTTAAAAAGTTTTGTTTTTTTTAAAGCAACAGAGGATGGCAATCGCATGCCATAGACTGGATGAACAATGCATGACAAGATTTATTAGGAATCCAACATGATCTTAAATGCAGGAGAATGTGAATGAAAACACGAGGATAAATGCAAAGGGCTCCAGTCAAATGATAAACCCAAATTGGGCACACTTGTTACATTCTCGGTATCTGAATTTCTACCCAGATATTGGGGTTCCAAATTGCCTGATCGACTCATGCTTGCTCAGAGTCACTGTTGTATTAGCAATGAACCATTGGTCTGCTTTTGATTTCTGGACTCCGTTCAGATTGCTGCACATGTTGAAATGTTCAATGTCGATCATGTTAGGACATGAATTATCTTTTCAGTCTCAGTAACCTGGGGAGAGAAGCAGCAGTGGCAGATGGAAACACTCTGGCAAACTGAGCAGTCCCAGAGTTGGAGTAGCCCTATTCAGAAACACCCTCCATATGTTCACTGAGGGTCACAAACTACATGTTATGTTAATTACACAGCATGTAGCCGGGACTTATATTTTTCTTCTTTACTGTATAGCAGGAGCGGGCAAATTTGGTAGATCCGGGAGCCGTTTTCACCCTCTGGGTTCCCATCCCCATGGGGTGCACTCCACCAGGGGAAAAAGCTGGCGGTTTGCTGCCAACATTCAGCGGCAAACTGTTGTGGAGCACTAAAGGGGTCAAATGTTGCTATGGAGCACACTCAAGCTGCATTTGACCCTTCAAGTGTCCTCCATAGAACTAAAAACTGATATTTTTTCCTGCAGTGGTGGGACCGTGTGTGTGTCCCCCTTCAGAATGGGACCAGCATGCACTGGGTGGAGAGGAGTAAACCTTCCCCCACCTGTTTATTTCCTTAAATCCCACCCCCACCCCTCCCACAGAGTTTAAAAACAATTTAAAAAGAGCAGCTATTGGAGTCAATGGAGGCTTTTTTCTTTTTCTATGTAATCTCTACACAGGGTGGCAGAATTTCAGGAAGCAAACTGGTGGTGGTGGGCTTCTTTAATCCTTCCCTCCCACTGTGCACTTGTCCCTAGCTGAATCGGGGCCATGTGCAAACAAGGAGACAGATATGGGTCAGCTATACGCTATGCAATTAATGTAATGTGTAGTCTGACCCCACATGTGCAGGGCAGGGAGTGCAGCTATGCCCACTGGCCTTATCCCAAATGTCAATGAACCTGCTGGTTCCACCACCACCCCAACGTTAACACATCCAACAGGAAGCCTATACAGTCATGCCTTGAACTGAGAGCATAATTCATTCCGGAAATGTGCTTGTAATCCACAACACTCTTATATCAAAACAAAATCCCCCCAAAAAAATGTGTACAGAGATTTTTAATTTAAGCCGTACTACAGTACTTGTATTGCAAAACGTCGCTTGTATATCAAGTCAAAAAATAAATAAATAAATATTTAAGAATTTGCTTGTCTTGCAAAACGCTCTCAAACCAAGTTACTTGCAATCCAAGGTAGTACTGTATATATATATATAGGTTTCCTGTAACTATATATACAGCTGTAGACGTGTATGTTTCCCATTCAGACCTTCTGTTAGATGTGCAAGAGCCAGAGGTTGGACGTGGCAGGCACATTGAGCCTAGGGGTGGGCCAGTGGGCAGGGTCCCATTCTCCCACACGCACATGCTCCATATATTCCGGGAAAGGGTGGAAGGCATTTCCAAATGCCTCTTGACACGCGCATTATCAGTTTGGTCAAACCTGCTGGCTGCAAGGCACAAATGAACTTCCGTCATGAAATGTATGATTTCAGGATCCCAGCGCTACATCGTCATGAGGGTTTCAGAAGCCCATCAGCTGAAAGATGGTAGCCACAAAACCGCCTCTGACCCTGATTTTGGAAAGACGGTGAAAGACCTGCCAAGGTGAGAACGTCTTGTACCTCTGTCACTCAAGGAAATCTGGAGGGGATCATCCTACCACTGAGGGTTTTTTTAACCATCTGCATCCAGAACTCAGTAACAGACTCATTCCATCCACGTGGATCTCCAGCCTAATCAGAAGTGATGTTGGCTTGCCTTGTGCAGGCGAAAATGAATAAGTGAATGCATCTTTCACTTTAGATGTTTTTGAGCCCAATTCAGGTTCTTCGTTATCTTGCAATCGAAGCATGTAAGATGCTTTGAATGCAACATTCATCTTTGAATGAGAAATTCATCTTCAGTTGTAGAACTTCCCTCTTTGTAGTTCATGAAGATACTGTAAGAGGATAAATCATAGCATTTGTGAGGAAGTATTATAGATCGGTTGTGTTATGGTTGTGCTATCTGTTCTGTCTCTTTAGACATATGCAGGTGGAGGGGGTGGGAAACAAGCAAGCACACAGGCAGTCAGAACTAGTCCTAAAGCTTCATTGGTCCAGCATTCTAGATTCCTAAAAGCTTGCTCTATGATCCTGCAAATCACTTAGGATCCATTACCAGCTGGCTGCAAACCTCAACCTTCTTTCTTCATGGCCAAATTCAAAACCACCTTCTCTCTCTCTCTCTCTCTCTCTCTTCTCTCTTCTCTCTCTCTCTCTCTCTCTCACACACACATACACACACACACTTATCACAGTCCAAACCTCCCAGCTCCATGACATCCTTAACTGGCTATCAGATCAAAGCAAGAATGCATTGCTTTATTTATTTTATTTCTATCCTGCCTTTCTACCAAAAAGCTCACTGCTCAAAGCAGCTAACAAGAAATTCCAGATTAACAAAGTTCTAATTAAAACATAGCATAAAAAGAAATGCATGAATCAAAAACACAACCAAAGAAGAAATACATGGCACCAACCAATTAAAAAACTCTTCAGCAACAGACCAGCTTTTTTATTTATTTTATTCATTGTTACATTTATATCCCACCTTTTTTCCTCTTGCAAGAAATCCAAGGCAGCTTACATGGTCTTCCTCCTCTCCATTTTACCTCACAACAACCCTGTGAGGTAGGTTAGGCTGAGAGTCAGTGACTGGCCCAAAGCCACCCAGTGAATTCCGTGGACTTGCAGGGACAAGAACCCAGATCTGCTGAGTCCCAGCCCAACACTCTAACCACTACACCACACTGGCTCTTATATGCCAAAGGGCCTGCCTGAATAAAAATGTCTTTGCATGGCAGCAGAAGCTTCTGGAATTACCACTTTGTAGCCCTTGGTGGACAGGGATTGACCCTCGGGGTCAGCTGACTGAGTGTTCAAACAGGCTGGTACTGCAGCCTAGATATCGCCCTTGAAGCACAGAGCTCAGTCTGCCAGGCCTTCAGTGGAAACAGAGTGCTAGAAGAGGAAGAGGTAAAGTGTTGGAGCCTGGCTAAGAGGAGCCCCAAGAACACCGCCCCACCCCCAGGGGAGGCTGGTGGTGACTCCTATTTTGGTGGGGCTCCTTTTCCATTACAGGTTTTTCAGCTTTTATTTGGCGTTCCATAGGAGTGATCCATGGTGCTCCATGGCGGCGAATGTTATTTGTTCAGCGCCACGGATAGCTCCTATGATGCTCCAAATAAGACCTGCAGAACCTGCAATGGAAAAGGAGCCCCACCGAAATAGGAGTCGCCAGCCTCCCCTGGGCCCCCATCAACTGCCCATTAATCACATCTCATTGTTAGTGGCCAAGCGGTGCTAAAGTTAGAGAGGTTTTAGGACCAGCATGGCCCAAATGCCTGAAACACAATGGCATCACTGAAAACCATGCCACAGACTAGCCAAGCTTAAACAGATGTGTACAGAGAGCTATTCTGAAGCCTACAGGAAGTCCTTTGAGATCATGGCCACAGTCCAATGCAGAGTCAAGCGTGCATTATGCACACTGGTACGCCTGTGTTGGATTGTGGCCCACACGTATTGGTTGGCCGGGAGATATGTATGATTTATGCAGAATGGTGCATTGAAGAAATTTCAGCCTTGTTATTGAGTGAAATTCTTGACCGTGTGCCACTTTCCAAGATTATGACTCAGTTCTTCCCTAAGGAAATTAAATTCCAAAATAGCATTTAAATGCCAGTCAGGGTCTGAACAACCTAATAAGGATGCAAAGAAAGCTGAGCATTGAACTCGGTGTTTGTTTTACTATTCACTTCAGGTTTACTTCAAGTGTTCATTCAGCTTCCATCACACCAGTGATTTGCAAACTTTCTAGCTTCAGGGAACTTTTCCCCCCTCAGTGACTTGCCTGATGCATGTTGCAGAAAATTGTGTTTATTATTTATTTATTTAAAGCATTTTTAGCTCCGACAGGCACCAGTTCTTAAAGTTATGGTTCCTATGATGACCAGCTGGGATGGAAACAATTTGGGTAGCCTGATGGAATGGCTGCCACTAGGTCAGTGTTCTCCAACCTTGGGTCCCCAGATGTTTTTGGCCTACAACTCCCAGCATACCCCAACCAGTGTAGCTGGCTGGGGCATGCTGGGAGTTGTAGGCCAAAAACATCTGGGGACCGAAGGTTGGAGAACACTGCGCTAGGTGATAGTTGAGGGAGGGCCAAAGGCGGCTGGTCCCTCAACAGAGGCAACAGAATAGCCTCGCTTCAGTCCTCTCCTGCTCTGTGGTCTGATGGAATTTTGACAGGTGTTCTAGAATTGCACATTCAAATCATGCAAGGCCCTGACTGGTTCTTTGGGCCTTGCTGTCAACTCCCATTAACTGCGTGTGCGTGCTAGAAGAACGCATGCACCACTCCCGTCCACGTGCAGGTTGCTTGCGAGGGAAGATTGAGAGGGGTACAGGGGCCTGGTGCAGCCAATGCCCCTCACTTTCGATTCGAGGATAATCAGGAAGAAATAAAACCACTTGTGTGAAAGATAACATACAATTTAATGAATACAAAGATGAAATATGGATGCAGAATAATAATAATTGTTGTTGTTGTTGTTGTTGTTGTTGTTGTTGTTATTATTATTATTATTATTATTATTATTCCATTTCTATACTGCCCAATAGCTGAAGCTCTCTGGGTGGTTTACAAATACATATAATCAGTTAACAAGATATAAAGGCCATATTGTAGAAATGGAATTGTCAATGAACAAGCAAAGAAACAACTCACACATGCCCTTCCAGTTGCAGGGCTTCCTAATATGATGGATGTCACCTGGGGACATTAAGATGCTTGGACACTTGCATGCTCCTTGTCCCAAGTGGAAAGCCAAAGCACAATGCCCCTTGCCATGGATTGTATAGAGTTCCTCTCTCCCCCTATTTCAGAGGCTGCCACTTCCCGGGAGACAAGGAGGGTGAAGCTGCTTCAGTAAAGCAAACAGTTCTGTTTCTTACAGCAAAAGCAGCCCTTATCTAAGGAATATACTGGTAATTGGGGAAGGCAGCTTCAAGGCAATTATCTCTGGTGCTCTTCCTAACAAGCTGAGGCTATAAGTAAGGCCCTGGCATGGCTCCAGGAAACTGTCCTGACCTTTGGACGCTGTGAAAGTTCACTACACTACCTGTTGAACCTTAATAACCTCCTTGCCATTCTTCCGGTAGAGCCCATTCAATACAGTAGGCAAGTTCTCTCTTAGGTAAACTTGTCCACCATCACAGATCATCGCACTGGGGAATCCCACGGAATCCAATTAGCATCACAGCTTTGCGGTAATTGCCATGTTTCACCTACTAAGGGTTAAAGTCCCCACTCTCTGATAACCTTCCCTATCCAGATTGAAATAACTATTATATAATGTATCTTATAGTGCTAATTTCTCCTCTTGAATGGATAGAGAACGGAAACAATATTGAGCATGATTGCACAAAGCACCACAAGTGACATTTTAGAACAAGATTAGTTTCCAGTGGATTGTACTGTTAGAGATGAATGATTCTCACCATCTAGTGACGCATTCCTGCGTCCCACACATCTCTGAGAAACAACAGCTATTGTTAGAGAACATTGCAAGAAATCCAGGACGAGGTCAGTCTCCAACCAGATTTTTCTCAGTTGATGTCCAAAAATTTGACACTTTCTTTTTCCCAGCGTGTGGAGTCTAACACAGCTGATGAAACTGCACATAAGAAACCCAGTGCTACGCATTTATACATAATCAACAGGGAACTGCAACAAAATGTTGCAGTGTGGAATGTTTCTGTTCAGGGTTCCAACCACTCCACTCCATTTTCCATTGCCTCCCCAACAGTCAGTGCATTCTGCGGCTACTGGGCATACCCAGTCCTCATTACTGGCCTATGCATTTTGTATGTGTGTGGGGGGAGTGCCCCTTAGTGTTTCCCCCATATCTATATCTATATAAAGATCCGTCTGTCTGTCTATCTATCTATGTATATTGCACTTCTGCAAATTTCAGGGCTCCCCCAAGCCTGCTAATAACTCCCTATTGTGCATGGGCAGTGCCATTTTAGCTACATAAGCACACTCACAGCCTGAACATTGGAAATATAGGGAACAGTAACAAATGATGTGATGTAGCCGAAATTAAGCACTTCCAAGTTAACAATTTCCATATATCATTCCTATTGAAAGTAGCTTGATTTTTCTGGTTTGTGCCCACCCAAAATTTTATGGAATGTGCCCAGTATAATGCCCAAGGCCATTAAGATTTGTTATCAAATGATGGTATTATATGTACATGTGTGTGTGTGTGTGTGTCTGTCTAAGTGGATCCATCTTGCATATCACTTCTTTGGCCATTCTACTACAGCAAGGACTGGGAAGATTTTTCAGCCTGAGGGCTGCATTTCCTCATGGGTAATTTTCTGGGGGCTGCAAACCAAAATTGGGCAAGGCCAAAGTCACACACACATCCCAGCCACACATATCCATCCACACATGCTCCATTCACACACATACACACACACACACACACACACACACACACTGTTCACACAAATTCATTCATATATACACCCCTTATTAACATTCATCCACATATCCATACTCTTCCCTGTTTACACTCATCACCACTCCACACTCTCTCATGTGCATCCTCATCCACCCACCCACCCACCCACCCATTTTTCTCTTGCCCTTTCCCTCAGTCACCCTCAGTTCTGATCCTTTTTCATTTTCCTCTGCCTTTATTCTCTAACACTTTCCACTGCTGTCTTTGCTCTTTACCTTCATTCCCCACTTTTCTACTCTGTCCTCCTTTCCCTCTCAGCCCACCACGTCACCATGGAAATGCAGCAAGCTGACAACGCAGGAAGAGATTGCTCTCTTCCTGCATCACCAGCTTGTTTTGGCTTCCATGCTGAGCACTAGGAATGGGGCTTCTTTTTCTCAGCTCACAGCACGGAAGCCTAGTGAGGGGGCAATCCCCACATCGCTGGTTCTCTTGGTTTTCTTGCTGAGCAAGGGAAAACTCTTCCTCAGTGCTCACCACAAATGCCAAAGCATCTGAAGCTGCAGGAAGAGAGTGATCTCTTCCTCCATCGGCAGCTCAGCCCCCACCTTTGTAGCCCCATTTTACCCACTTTTCAGCTGATCCATGGCAAACCACGGGGGAAAAAGGGAGCTGCAGAGAGGGCAAGCCCAAGGAGAGTGGGCAGGGTTTGAAGGAGAGGGCGTAGCTCAGATAGGGAGGCCTGGCTGGCAGGCCACATCTGGCCTATAGGTGAGAGGTTCCTTACCCCAGTTCTAAAGTGACAGCCAGTTCACATTACCACTGAGTATATTGTGGATCAAGGGCCAGCCCTACCATGAAGCGATGTGATGCAGGTTTCTCAGGAATCAACTTCCTGTCTCCAATTTCTGTGTGTCATTTTATTTTTTTAAAAAATGAATTCCAGTCCACACAGGGAGGACATCACTTTGACTTTCGGCTTTGGGTGCAAAAATCTCAAAAGACTGGGACTGCAGGTTGCTTGTGGACAAAAGATCGCATAAGGGGTACACTGCAGACCCAGTTTATGGCTAGATGTGCCATCATTCAACTCACCTTTGCCATATCTTTCACATTCTTCTGGTAGCAACTTTCTTAGGGCACAATCCAATGGGGATGCCCATAAGCCTCCGAACTTGGAGGATCACAGGCATCCTATGCAGGGCAAGAGGAGCACCGAAGCGATCTTTGCCTCCCTGCTTCTCCTGCCCTGCAAGTCAGCTAGACCAGTGTTCTCCAATCTTGGGTCCCCAGATGTTTTTGGCCTACAACTCCCAGCATGCCCCAGCCAGCTACACTGGTTGGGGTATGCTGGGAGTTGTAGGCCAAAAACATCTGGGGACCCAAGATTGGAGAACACTGAGCTAGATGGCCAATTTCAGCCATCTAGCTGCGATGCTTCAGACGGGGAGGAAAGGAGGGTGGAGCGCCGCTGGGAAATTCATATCCTGGTGGACCTGGTCTCCTTGCCCTAGAACACCCTCTTTACCCCTTCTTCAAGATCAGTCTTATGACCCCGCAGAAGCAACTGGCGTGGTTCTTTCCACACTGGCTGCAAGGGGGGGGACACAGGGGTCCAAGCATGGATCCCCAGCTCTGAGACCTTTTGGAGCTGGGAATCCGAACAATCCTTTGGCCCCCTAGATGCCATGTAGGGGCCAAAGGATTGCTGTGTTAGTATCCCAGTCCAAAAGGTCTGGTTGACCAAACTGCAAAGCCAGAATAATCAAATGGGGAACATAGGAAGCTGCCTTATGCCAGACTGAACCTATTTGTTCATCTAGCATAGTATCATCTGCTGAGATAGCAGCTCTCTGGGGTCTCCGGCAGAGCTCTTTCCCATCACATTCTACCTGATCTTTTTAACTGGAGATACCAGGGATTGAACCTGGGATCCGCTGCATGCAAAGCAGGTACTCCAGTACTGAGTTATGGTCCCTTCCCAGATGGCATAACTGGATAAGGGAGGAAGCTATGGGCCAACAGCAGTCGGGGGCAGGCAAATTGATCCAGTGGGATACGGAAGGAGTGTAGGTAGCTCACCACCATTGTCACCAGATGCTCTTGCTCCTCACCCTCTTTCTCATCACTGCTACCACTTGCTTGCTTGACAGGCAGAGAGCCAGGGAGCAAGCAGGCAATTGCATCTACTACTACTACTCCTTCTCATCACCTCTATTGTGTGGGCCAGAGTGAGAGGCAAGTGTACAAGCAGGTGAAGAGCATAGTGAAGAGAAAGAACAAGTCAATAAGGCTCTTGTCAGTGGACCTCTGCTGGGGTGTGAGCCCTTGGCAGGTGTCCAACCATTCCGATCATTGGTGCCAGCCCTGATCTCTCCCTGGAGCTGCTGACTAGCTTGTCTTCCTGCTTCCTTTCACAAGGGCTTCTTGGAAGGTGGAGCTAGGGAACCTCAAGTGGCCTCAGGTAAACGTACACTTCAGGACAGGGCAGGCCTGAGAAGAAGTTGACATATGTAGCCTCAGTGCAATGTTACAGCATGTATTACTGTGCTGGCTCAAAAAGGATGTTGGCCTCATCCTATGGATCAGTTTGCCGATGCGGCAAGCCTTCATTGGTCTAGGCCTGTGTTGTCAGTTTCATTGCCAATGGGGTGGAGGTGGGCAAAGGTTTTGGTAAAGCTGTATAAGCAGGAGATTAAACTCTGCCCAGAAGAAATCCCATTGAATCTGTATAAAAATGACTAGTCTTGATATCTGAGAGAGGGATAGATAATTGGGACCATCCTTGGCTCCCCAAGGCCCTGTCTGTACTGAGAAGAAAGGGTCACAGCTTGGAACCATTTTCTGAAGGAAAATACACAAATGATTGCCATATGTCAGATATGCTGAAATATTTTTTGGCATCTACCCGGTCAAGGGTTTATCCACGCCGTATGTTGACTGGGTCCTGTTTAATCATTTGTGCCAATATTTCTGCAGGTCTTGATGTCAAGCTAACTGGTACAGTAATACCTTGGATTACAAGTAACTTGGTTTTAGAGCGTTTTGCAAGACAAGCAAAATTTTTAATTTTTTTTTTTTTTTAACTTGATATACAAGCGTCGTCTTGCAATACAAGTACTGTAGTACGGCTTAAATTAAAAATCTCTGTACAAATTTTTTTGGGGGGATTTCGTTTTGATATAAGAGTGTTTTGGATTACAAGCACCTTTCCGGAACGAATTATGCTCTTAATCCAAGGCATGACTGTATATACATCTCTCTCTCTCTCTCTCTCTCTCTCTCTATGGGGTGTGTGTGTGTGTGTCTTCCTTTCATTAACGATAGGAATCATATTCAATATGCTCCAGTTTTCTGGTATAACACCAGGATTTCGTGAACTCCTACATAAAAGTGTCCGGGATTCTGAGTTTTCGCAGTGGAATGCCGATTGGTGCATAGAATACAGTCATGACAGAGCAGAGGGTGGAAAAGGAATAGGCATGGAGAGTCGGTGTGGTGTAGCATAACCTTCCCCAATGGGGTAACTTCCAGATGTTTGGGATGATAACTACGGATGTAAGAGAAATTCATTTCAGTTCATTTCTTATCAGGATTTTACCCATTTGGCACCTTCCATACTGAACATGGACTCAGACACGATCTGCTGTTGAAGTCTGTGCTTTTCTGAACTTGGAATGTGATTTGCAGACCCCACCCAAAAAAAGTGTTTGACAGCATCTGTACATTTGAAAAATGTGCATGAAAGAAATGTGTACTTTTGAAAAATGCACAGAGATACATTTTAATCAGTGGGAGAAGAGTGCATACATGCAAGAGAGGGTTCAGAGGAGGGCAACAAGGATGATAAAGGGACTGGAAACAAGGCCCTATGAGGAGAGACTGAAAGAACTGGGCATGTTTAGCCTTCAGAAGAGGAGACTGAGGAGAGATATGATCGCACTCTTCCAGTACTTGAAGGGTTGTCACACAGAGGAGGGCCAGGATCTCTTCTCAGTCATCCCAGTTTGCAGGACACGGAATAATGGGCTCAAGTTACAGGAACCCAGATTCCACCTAAACATCAGGGAAAAATTCCTGACTGTCAGAGCAATAAGACAATGGAACCAACTACCTAGGGAGCTGGTGGGCTCTCCCACTCTGGAGACATTCAAGGTGCAGCTGGACAGCCATCTGTCAGGGATGCTTTGACCTGGATTCCTGCATTGAGCGGGGGGTTGGACTCGATGGCCTTGTAGGCCCCTTCCAACTCTACTTTTCTATGATTCTATGATTCTACATTTCAAAGATGCACACAACTGCTGTGTACATTTTGAAAAATTCACATGAATATATGCACGGATTTTCATGAGAAAAGGGGAAAACCAAGGTCGTAATCGGATACTGAGTCGAGTCAGAATGAACTTCAAGATGGACTTTGGAGAACAGCTAGCTTGAGTTTTGCTGATTCACACATCCCTAAACTCCAGGCCAGTATGGCCAGTGGTCAAGGATGATGGGAATTGTAGTCCAAAACATCTGGAGGGCACCACATTGGGGAAGGATGACCTAGAGCAGGGGTGACCTAGTGCTTCTCCAAAACTCCATTTCAGGGAAGCTCTCAGGGGCTGCATTCCAGTGGTGGGCAAAGGCGAAGGCAAAAGGCGTGAATCCAAGATACCAGAAATACCAGCATATTGCAGCTTAAAGCCTTTACTGCCAGTAATTAAAGAAAAAAAAGCTGGGAAAGCACCAAATGATAATTGGACCCAGGTGGGCTGAATTTGACCCCTAAGGCTGAGGTTCTGCACCCCTGACCTAGAGTGCTGGAATATGATTGAAGAGACCCAGTGTGGCAGTAGTGGTGAGAGTGTCGGACTGGGACTTGGGAGATCCGAGTTCTATTCCCCGCTCAGCCATGAAACTCACTGGGTGACTTTGGGCCAGTCACTGACTCTCAGCCGCCTAACCTACTTCACAGGGTTGTTGCGAGGATAAAATGGAGAGGAGGAGGAGGATTATGTAAGCTGCCTTGGGTTCCTTGCAGGAAGAAAGGCAGGGTATCAATATAATAAATTTCTGTTCAGTCCTGAAAACTCCATGTAGTGACCTTGGCCGATTACTCTCTTCCAGCCCAACGTACTACACAAGGCTGTGGTGAGGATAAAGGTGGTGCTGCGCGGACCATGTGCACCACCCTAAACTCCTCGGAGTAAAGACAGGATTAAGCACTGTAATAAATGGGGAAAATAGACTATTGCAAGAAATTGGGGGAAATCAGGTAGCCGTGAAGGAGAGAGGCTAGAATGATCAAGAAATGCCTCGAGGAAAAGATTACAATAAAGTAAATATAGGAGTAGAATGAATTTCACATTACTGAAGATGAGCTTGTTTCCAGCTTGCTTATCAACATTCTTGTTTCCTTCCATTCTTGGATCCTGCAGGTCTGTACTGCTGCTATTGAAGAACCCAACCTTCATCTTCCTCTGCTTAGCTGGAGCAACAGAGGCTACACTCATTGCTGGGATGTCCACCTTTGGCCCCAAGTTCCTTGAATCCCAGTTTAGCTTAAGTGCCTCGGAAGCAGCAACCTTGTTTGGTAAGAAAACCTTCACTGAGTGATGGCTTACCGCTTCTTGAACTTTGGGGTGTGATTATTTACTGCAGTTCTTTATCAGTATTTTCCCCTTCCAACTCTACTTTTCTATGATTCTGAGTCTAAAATAATTACTCCCACATTTGCTTAAACTCTTCTGTTGGAGCAAATGCCACAACATTCAAAGGAAGGTACTGGGCAATTAGTGAATGAGGCATCCTCTTGTGACAGGGGTGTTGACCATCTTTCAGCCTGAGGGCCAAATTCAGTTTTAGAGAAACTCTTGGGGGCTGCATTCCAGTAGTGGGCAGGGCCAAAGGCAAAAGAAGTTGGGCCAAGAAACCAAAAATACCAACGTATTTTAGTTTAAAGCTCTTAAAGCAAGAAAACGTTTAGGAGAGGCATTTCAACCTTTTAGAACGGGGGGGGGGGGGACCAGTAATGGACTCTCAGCCTAACCAATCTCACAGGGTTGTTAGGATAAAATGGAGAGGAGGAGGAAGATCATGTATGCTGCTTTGGGTTCCTTGCAAGAGCAAAAAAGGTGGGATATAAATGCAATCATCATTTATAGCTTAGAAAAAAAGGTAAGGGGAGGCATGATAGAGGTGTACCAAATTATGCATGGTGTGGAGAAAGTGGACAGGGAGACATTTTCCTCCCTCTCTCATAATACTAGAACCCACCAGGGTCATCCCATGAAGCTAATTGGTGGAAGATTCAGGACAGATAAAAGGAAGTACTACTTCACACAGTGCATAGTTAAACGAAGGAATTCACTTCTACAAGATGGAGTAATGGCCACCAAATTTGGATGGCTTTAAAAGGGGGTTGGACAAATTCATGGAGGAGAAGGCTATCAATGGCTGCTAGTCCTGATTGGTGATGTGCTTCCTCCAGTATCAGAGGCAGTATGCCTCTATACTCCAGTTGCTGGGGAACATGGGCAGGAAGGTGCTGTTGCACTCATGTCCTGCTTGTGGGATTCCGTGGGCAGCTGGTTGGCCACTGTGTGAACTGAATGCTGGACTAGGTGGACCATTGTGCTGTCATCCAGCGTGGCTCTTCTTATGTTCTTATCATCATAATAGTAAAAGATATTGGCCAGTTTGAGCCCTGCTTAGCTTTAGAAACATAATTACATTGCAAGCCTTCTGGGCAATTTATTTTATTTATTTATTTATTTATTTATTTATTTATTTATTCAGTTTATATCCTGCCTATACATAAATGCCCTAGGCGGCATTTAGATTTTGTTTTGTTGAACAGAGTCTATTCATTCCCCTCTGCTTTCCGGTAATTTGGCAGTCTGTTGTGGTGTGGGTTCAAGGGAAAAGGGAAACCTGTCCTACCAGTACAGGTTTAGAATCACTTGTTTAAAGTGATTCTAAACAAGAAGCATAGTCCGAGCTGCCAATATCCTCCTCCATGTTGTTAGGTTGATGATTACAAAGAGAAAGTTACCCACCTTAATCCCATCTGTGAACTTGCTTATTTCTTCTTCTTTGGAAGGCTACCTTGTGGTTCCAGCAGGAGGAGGAGGCACATTCCTTGGAGGGTTCATTGTGAACAAATTTAAGCTGCGTTGTTCAGGAATCATCAAGTTCTGTTTGCTTTGCACCATGACAAGCCTGCTGGCGATTTTCATCTTTTTTATCGATTGCCCCAATATGCCCATGGCTGGAGTAACACAGATGTATGACAAAAGGTAGGCAGGATCCTAGCTACCTCTCCTTGGTGTATCTGGTGCTCCTGATGATGCAGAAAAGGGGAACTTGAGTATTAACTCTAGCAGTTGTTCAAACATGCAGGACAAAAGCTACCGGAAACACAATCCTGAGTAATATAGCACAGGGGTGTTGAACCACTTTCAGCCCAAGAGCTGAATTCCATTTTGCAGAAGTTCTTGAGGGTCTGCATTCTAGTGGTGGGTGGGCCCAAAATACGTATAAAAAAAGACCAGCATATTTTAGCTTAAAGTTCTTACTGCCAGGGAATTGCACAATTCCCTGGCAGTAAGGGGGAATTGCACAAAAGCCGGGAAACCACAAAACCATCAGTGGTTGGGGGGAAAGGTGGTGAGCCCTCTAGGGTAGCCTGAATGGCTGGATTGGGGCCCTAGATCTGAGGTTCTGCACCCCCTGACGTAGAGTCTGGAGTTTCTGCTACGGTTTTCTTGTTGCTGGTGATCCATATAATATTTAATATCCATATAATATTTAATATCCAATTTAATGTTGCTTAATATTTAGCGCAGTACATCTGAAATACCAAGTACACTTACTTGGAAGTGCTATCAAACACAGTGGAACTTACGTCCACGTAAACATGTTTTGAATTGGGCTGGCATTTTGCTTTTGGAGAGCCAATGTAGCACAGTAGCCTGCTCTTTCTTTGCGACTGATAATTCTTTTTCACTCCTTCTGAAGAACAGCAGAAAAGGGATTGGTAATGTTGCCTCTGGTGAAACCCACCAAAGGGCTGGCCCCAGGTGGTCAGGACTGGATCACCTCCTATGCCAGTTGGGCCTCTAGTGGATATACCCAATGGTGGTGGACTTCCAGTTGGTGCTCGGCAGCCACCATTTTTAATTTCTTTACAATGCCCCAGAGCAACACTGCTTCTGAGACATTGTGGGAAATTAAAATGGTGGCTGCCCACTGCTGAGCAGCATGGGAAAAGTAGAGGGCCTGGGGCAGGTGTCAGTGGTGGGTGCTGTCCAAGGATCTCACATGCTAACAACAACAGGCCAAACAGGAAATATATCCCAACCCCAAATCAAGAAGCAACAAATCAATTGGGATGAGTAAAATGGTGAAAATCAACAATATCCAAAAAGCCTGATAATGTAACTGTATCTCTACAGGCAAAAAACATACAGTCATCATCATACAATGCAAGAAAGCATCATCAAAGTGTAAAATCATGTCATTCAGTACCAAAAGTAACCAAATGTGTTTCGACCACAGGTGGTCTTCAGTGGTCTAATACATAAAAAGGTACATTAAAAAAGATGCACGTGCGCACACACACACACACACACACATCTCCCCAAGCCTCTCACACGTATTCACAATGTAAAATACTGCAGTATCTCCACTAATTCAGGCTCAAACTCATGGACCTTGCCAAACCAAAAATAAGAAATACATGCAAGTCCATATATAAATGACATGAAACTGAAAGGAGCCTTAGGCTACACTGCAGATATGCAATCCTAAGAAAGGCAAGGAACTGTAGTAGTCATATACCAAGATGTTAACCTACAAGGCTAACAGCTTGTAGGTTTCTGGAAGGGAAGCCTCCTGAGTCATCTCATTAGTACAGGCAGTCCCCGAGTTAAGAACGTCCGACTTACAGACAACCCATACTTAAGAACGGACTTCTGGGTCTCCCGGCGCTACGTCGTTCACGTAGAGTACATAGCGTAGCGTAGTATACTATGCAATTTAAGTAATTTATGCAATTTGCATAAATGCCGATTTTAACGTATAGAACGTTATGCTGTTCCAACTTACATACAAATTCAACTTAAAGACCTTCTTAAGAACGGAACTCGTTCGTAACCTGGGGGACTGCCTGTATTTAGGCTAACCTTTTGCTATCTCCTTGTTCTGTGAGCCTGCTTAATGCTTTGCCCCATCATATGAATTGCTCTTGGACATTTTGTGGACACCAAGTGGAGCCTTCCACAGAGTTTTCAAGAGCCCAAACCTCATAGCACTAGGAAGAACATTTCTTTACCAACTGTGTGTTTTGCTCAGTGTCTTGCTACAAGGCCACCTCAACCTGTCTGCCCCCTGCAATGCGGAGTGCAATTGCCTGCGAGAGGCCTACAGTCCTGTGTGCGGAAGCGATGACATCATGTATTACTCCCCCTGCTATGCTGGATGCAAGAATGCATCAATCAGTCGTGACAATGGGAAAAAGGTGTGTTCTGCTGAGAACGTGCATCTTCACCGGTGCTCTGTCGTGCTGGTGCCTAAGCCCTGTTGACATATGAGCAGGCCTGTGGCTCATGCTGACTCAGCTTGTCTGAGCATGGAAAGCTAAGCAGGGTCAGGCCTGGTGATTACTTGGATGGGAGACCCCTCCTCTAGTTTCCTGCATTGAGCAGTGGGTTGGACTCGATAGCCTTGTAGGCTCCTTCCAACTCTATGATCTATGAAATCTATGAAATTTAGCCAGCCTTGATAGAGGGCTAAAATGATCTCTGGGATAGGGGAATTCTTAAAGCAAATTCTCCCTTGAATATGTGTGTATTTTCTTATTAGTTTTGTTAATAGGCCCAATAATGGATGCTGTTGGATTCAGGGTTTTTAAGTGGCGGTATGTGCAGGGGGTGAAATTCTCACCGGAACATAGGAAGCTGCTTTATACTGAGTCAGACCATTGGTCCATCTAGCTCAGTTTTGTCTACTCCAGGTGTGGGGAACTTTTTTTTTATTTCTGTTGAGGGCTACACTGCCTTTGGGGTAATCTGTCAGGGGCCATGTGCCAGCGGTGGATGGGGTCAAAGCCAGTGGTGGGTATGGCCAGATCCAAAAGTAGGTGGGCACACCTCTTCTCTTTCTCCCATCCCTTCTCTTCCTCTTTCCTTCCCTCCCCACCCATTAAGCTAATGGAGGAAGGACAGCTTGCTTCTGCCAGCAGCCTGAATGGACCATTTGCAGAGGGCTTTTGAAATTGGGCTGAGAGCCCTGAGGGCTGGAGGTTGCCCACCCCTATGTAAAGTGGTTCTCCAAGGTTTCAGACAGGAGTATTTCCAAGCCCCAAGTGGAAATGCCTCTTTCTTCTATATGTTTAGGCCAGATCTTAATGATACCTGGGGAAGATGAGGGATGACCCTTTCTTGCTTAGCTCAGTCACCTAGAGTTCTTTGCTAGACACATTGTTCTGATGCACTTTCTCCCTGCCGTCTATATTGGTGGTTTGTTCTTCAGGGCTCTGGGGGGGTGGGGGTGTAGATGGTGTTGTGTTCTGGCAGCGCATGGACCTCTTCTAAACTGGAACTGCTGTCGTTGTTTGCTTGACAAGGTATACCACGAGTGCAGCTGCATCCTGGGACACGCTTCTCCTGTATCTGGCTTGGCAACAGCAGGAAAGTGTACATCATCATGCGCAAGAAGGAACCTCCTCCTGCTTTTCATGTTCATTGTCATTCTCTTCACGTTCCTAAGCAGTATCCCTGCTCTGACTGCTACTTTACGGTAAGCCACAAGAACGGGACTTCATTCCTCAAAGCTTATCCAAGAAGGCCAACTTGCTTTCCACCTGAACCAGAATGACCCACCACTTTGCTGAGATCAAGTTTGCATGCTCAGTATGTAACATTCCACTGTAATATTAGCTACAGGTCCAGGTATACCAAGCCGGAGAGATCTAGCATGGACATGTTTGAGTTCTACTTATTTTGAAAGGTGCAACTTTCAGAACTTTGAATGTGTCTGTCTGTTTGTTTGTTTGTTTGGACAAACTATTTGTGTTTCTTTTGCTCTGGTGGACTGGCATGGCTACCATGGCTTTGACCAATCAAGGTTTTTCTAAAATTATTTCAGATGTATTTGAATATCTAACATGAGCCAGATAATTGTGTCCTTAATTGTTGAGGCCCACAATTTCATGGTATTACAGGATGCAGAATTACAGATTTTATCAGCTTACCATCGTTTCTAAATGTTTATTTTATGCGTCCTAGGTGTGTCTCGGACAGGCAGCGGTCATTTGCTCTAGGAATCCAGTGGATTGTAGTGAGGACATTAGGTATAGTATACAACCAAGACCTGATAATTTACTCTTTACATACAGTGTTTATTGGCATAGTTCTTCCTCAGCATAAATCCATGTGGCTTATGGATAGGTTCTAGATGTCTTGTAGCAGTGCAAATATCACGAGAAAGTGCCTTAGGACCTTAGAGACCAACTGGCATATTGTGGTTTGACCTTTCATATGCAACAGCATACGTGATCAGATCAGGGAGCCATCATATGGCCCCTAGACAGTGTCATCTAAGAGGGCATAGGGTATTTTGGATTCCGAGATCTGAGGTCGGAGACGGCGCTCCGACCTCAGAGTTGAGAATTGGAGTTCTTACCCCACTCCTCTGGCCCATTGCAGCTGGCGCAGAAAAAAACGGGCCAGGATACGAGCTATCCTGAAGCTTCCCCAGCCTCCCTTCAGGGGCTTACAACCATCGCAGTAGGATTGCGCCCTAAACTAAGTAACTAGCAGAGGCTTCCTTCTATACTGGGACATCAGGAGATAGTCCAGATTCTAGGCTCTTCCAGAGGGAGAGAGAAGCAGATAGATTCAGGGGCTTTATGGACTGGTTTCATTAAACCATCACATGGCCAAATCTGATGCCACAGGAGGGCATGAAACATTGCCCTTTCTCTGCACTGGCTTTGTGATATCTGCATGTAGTTAAATTTGATCGGCTACATAACGTTGTGGTTTGTAATGAGCCATAACGAGCCAATCAGGGATCATTATGAGATCCCTGGTTGGCTGGGTTCAGTCAGGGAACTAGTCAAAGGGGGAGGGATGTTGCTAGAGCAGCAGCAGAGCGGGTGAAACACCAGCTGCAAACAGTAGTAAAGTACAGGCACTGGGGATAAGGGAGGTGTCAGGAGAATGATGCCCCTCCACAAAGTGCTCCTTTTATCCCTAAAATGTTTGTGCATTAAGACATTCACTATTCCACACATCTTTCTCCTCCCATTAGGAACTATTAGGTGGAGATGGAGTAAGTTTATAATTTGGGCTATATAGGTAATTGTCTTGAATGCCCAGGGCTGGCCCAAGATGATTTATTTATTTATTTATTATATTTATACCCCACCGTTTTTCCTGCTGTCTCAAAGCAAAAGGTGGCACCACCCGCATCCCCCATTCTATCTACAGGAGCCAGCCAGACTAGCAGTTGAATATTATTTCAACACTGGCAACAGGATAACATCCTCGACTGTACCTGTACATGGCCGAGTGGGGACTAGAACCCGGATCTCCCGAGTCCCAGTTCAACACTCTCGCCACTGCGCCACACTGGCATTAGCCACCTCAATCTACCTAATGGTAGGACGGATCCTGTGGATGCCTGAAAGCAGGTTTTGGTCTGGTTCGCTAGTTTGCTCTTCATCTTCCAATGATACCAGCATAACAAGTCAAAAAGCCGTCATGGGAGTCTTTGTTCCAGCCGGAGACCCCGCTGCCACAGATCATCCCCTCCCCTGAATTCACCCCTAGCATCCTGCCCGCTTTGCCTACCCTACTGCTGCCATGTGTGTGTGTGTGTCTGTATGGGCAGGTGCAGCAGTAGAGGAGGCAGGGCAACGGTTCCACATGCCCAGTCACGGAGCTGAAGCACAGCTGATGTATGTTTAGCAGCTGAGTGATGCTTTAGAGTTACGATAGAGCCAGTGTGGCGTAGTGGTGAGAGTGTTGGACTGGGACTCGGGAGATCTGGGTTCTAGTCCCCGCTCGGCCATGAAACTCACTGGGTGACTTTGGGCCAGTCACTGACTCTCAGCCTAACCTACCTCACAGGGTTGTTGTGAGGATAAAATGGGGAGGAGGAGGAGGATTATGTAAACTGCCTTGAGTTCCTTGCAGGAAAAAAGGCGGGGTATAAATGTAACAAATAAATAAACAAATAACTCCACGCTGTAGTAACTCCCTCTCGAGCATCGTGTGACTTCAAGGAAGTCTTGAAGCATTCCCCCCAAGCACTGCTGCACTTCCTCCTTTGGGTCCACTCCTCTGGGCCCATGTGGGTTCTGCACGAGTCATCTGGTAGTGAATGATGGTCCCACAGCAGCATTTGATGCATTGTGACCATGCATAGGTGAACATTGCTCCAGTTGTCTTAGTGTACCATCTGCTATTCTGAAAAGGCTAAGCCATGGAGTTCCCCATGAACTGGATTAGTCGAAACTAGAGTTCAGGACTCTCTATTTTCACTGTATTTCTGGCAAGCAGGATTGCATTCTGACGTCTTAGACAATTTAAAATGCTGAACAGGGAGCCCTCTGTTGGGTTAAAGATGAACAGACTGGAAACTTTTATTCTCCCAAGGAATACAAAGTGTGCTATTATTCAAGGGAGTGTGCTTGTGTACATAAAGAACATTAATCTTGGAACTGTATTTGTAGAGATATCATAAAATGATCTAAGCAGGCATTGTTTAAGTCTTCCCTAGTAATACTTTCCATGTAATTACCGGAGCTGACCTAACCGCCAATGACAGGGGGTTTCCAAACAAATTTACCTCCAAAAAATACAGCCAGAAGCATCCCACTGAGTTCCATGAAACCAGCATTTTCACATATTCTAGATGTGTTTTAGGAGGGACATAACTAGTGTGAAATACATATTTTTGGCAGCAGATCTCTCTCATTTCTGTCTTTGTTTAGGTGGCATTCCAGGACCAATTGCTTTTGGGTCAATGATTGACAAATCGTGTCTCCTCTGGCAGAACCAGTGTGGTGAACAAGGATCTTGCTATGTGTACCAGAACTTTGCCATGAGTCAATACACCCTCATCGCTGGTCTTATATACAAAGTAATCCCAAATTTTCTTTCTCTCCCTCCCCTTCTTAGCTAAATATATCTGAGGGCTTTTCTAGCTCTCTGTTCCAATCAGTAGAGGCCATGTAGACTGGTCACTTGGTCTAGCTGAACACCAATCCCACTGGCCAAAAATGAGGACCTATTTCTCACTAGAGTGGTGAATCCATGTCTGGACTGCACTAATTCACACTGCTCTTGGGGCTCACATGACTGATATATAAAGAAGTATCTAGATAGAAAACTAAACAGGCCCTAATCTAGCCTCACTGACATGCTAGTTTTCTATGTGCAAGCAATTTTTGAGTATGGCATAACATTCAGCTGCAGTCTGAAGTGGCACTGCCCGAACATGTTTTATAACCTAAGTGACTACCAAGCCCAAGTAATGTACTGTGGTTTCTATAATGAATGGGACACAAATGATGTTAATTGAAAGGAGATCCAGTTCAAGACGTCACCAGCCAACAACCTAGAGGCCTAGGAGAACCTTCATGCATTTATGTCTTTATTTAGAGATTTATATCCCAGCTTTCTAGTGCAAATGTGCTAATCAAAGCTGCTTACAACAGCTAAAAGCAATGTCTCAAAAGTGACAGGTTAAAATAGCCTTCCCCAACCTGTTGCTCCCCCCCCCATGGTTTAGACTTCAGCTCCCATCAACCCCAGCCAACATGGCCAATGGTTAGGGATGAGTTGTAGTCCAAAATGTCTGAAGGGCACCAGGTTGGCAGAGGTCGGGTTAAAATCAAATTTACTATATAAAATCTTTGTCTACCATACAAGGCAAAAGTCTGCCGGAATAAGAGAATCTGTAATGACCATTGAGAACGGCAAGGGAGGGGGGTGCTTTACTTCATGGGGCAAAGTGTTCCATAACCCAGGTGCGGCCACTGAGAAGGCTCTCTTACTTCTTCTACTCAACCATATTTCTGTGCTAGGCAGGACATGAGAAGGGCCTCTCCATCATATCTGATCCTATAGCTGAACTGTTAAATGCCACACCACACCCTGGAGCTTAAGGACACCAGAAGAATGCCCTTGGTGGATTAAACCACCACCATTACAACAGTGGCCAGTTAGATACTTCTAGGAAACTCTCAAGCGGAGCCAGAAAGTGATGGCCGCCCCCTATTTTTGTCCCCTGCATGTGGTACTCGGAGGTTTGCTTCCCCAGCACTAGCAGTGATGGACTTGGCACAATCTTCGCATGCCAACACTAGGGGTCGGGATGGGTGTAGGTAGCCAGGACTGCTGGGTCCTAGATTTACAAGTCTCAGTGGAATGGGACTAGTTTGGAAATTTTTAGATAGCTTAGGCAGATCAGGGAAGTCAGGCAGTGAGACTGGAGAATAGGCAGGGACTCTGGAGACTATACTTGGAAGATATTGAGACACCCAAACAGGCAAGGGCAGAATGACCCAGATCATGTGACTTGAAGCATTTATACAGAAGCTTGACTGGGAGGAACCAGTAGGTGGTGCTGTAGTGAAAGCTGGGGGAGAAATCCTGTCATTTCTCTACAGCCGTGTTCTCCAACCTTGGGTCCCCAGTTGTTTTTGGCCTACAACTCCCAGCATGCCCCAGGGAGTTGTAGGCCAAAAACATCTGGGGACCCAAGGTTGGAGAACACTGCTCTACAGCCTTGGGTGGCCAATCAAAAGGGGCAACAGATCACGCAGGGCAGGTGATCTCTATTCTCGGTCCTGCCCAGGACGAGTGGAAACCATGCGCGGCTGGAAGGTTCACAAACCCAATGTCTTGGTGTCTTGCAGGTGATGGGATCATTCTTCTTCCTGCTTGCCTGCATGCTCTACAAACCACCTCCACCTGAATCCCTCCCGGGAAGCTCCGATGCCTCTGAAAATGGCAACTGTGACCTGCAGGAGAACAAATGTCCACATCAATCTCAAGACAATGTATAGCACTTTGGATGTGACGAGTGACTTTCACACAACCTCCAAGATAACGTGTCAAAAGAATATGTATTAGTCTCTTCCTGTTAATTACTGATATCATTTTGTTCCTTTTTCCCATTCCAGGAAGAATGGTTTAATGAAGTTCTGTTGTAATTTAGTATTTTATGAGCAGCACAAGCACACTGCGAAACCTGTGCGATGACCTTTCCACCTTGACAGGAGGGTGTCACCAGATCTTTGGAACCCTTCCCCAAAGAGGTGGATGGAAATGCAAGGATCTTGGAGAGACAGATGCTACATCTTGAATTATTTCCATATGTGGGTGCTGCCGTTTTCAAGTGGAGTGCCACCATCTTGGAAAGTTTTTTTTGTTTGTTTAAATCAAGATGGCAGATCAACAGGGATGTGTTTTTCCTGCTTCGCCTAAGGGAGGGACAATCGCTTGATGAGGTGTCCCAAGATTGTTTTTAGACACCAAGTTTCAACCTGACCTCAGAATACCACAAAGGTTTGTGGCATCGACTTTACCGACATCACAGTGTTTATTTATTTAAAGAAGGGCTAAACATAGCTTCAGACCATTCCTGTATAAAGCACTTAAAAAGGCAACCACCCAGTGGATCATGTATTGAAGCTGGCACAAGTTCTTCTCTAGTGTAAATGACATTAGGCTGGTCCATTGTTGCTCCTTTCCAGGAAATGCTGAGGTCTTTCTTGGGTCCTGTTTACTTTTCTTCCTGTTCATCACTCGATGGCTGCAACATTGTGGTGACTCGTATTTGTGAATCAGCCATCACAGCTCAAATACCACTCCAAATAGCACCTCAGACAATGCAAGCCATTCTTCATAGATTCAGCTGTGAATCGGTGAGTGATAACTCATCAAGTGATGAACACGCATGTGTGAATCAGCCCCTTTTTTTACCTCTGACAAGCCTCTTGCCAACACAACTCCTGCCCTCTGCTTCCTCTTCTGGCTCTTTATTTGTTGTATAGATTTTGTTCTTTGTGCTCATTCAGCTAGTGGCTTCTCGCACACTGTAATGCTCACCCAAAAGCACAGGAAGCACCCCGTGCAAGGCAGATCTCCCAAACTGCTCAGTATGCAAGGGGATGTCTTATACAGGCTGCCCACTGCTACGTTGTCTGGATGGTTGGACTCGCTATGCTGTTCTCATTGGGAGCAGCTTTATTTCTTCTGCAATGGAAGCACTAATGATGTTCATGTGCTACTGTGATTACCACAGAGCTCACCCGCTGGTATGTGTGTGGAAGGATCTAGAATCTGCCCACGTTGGAGGACTCTTTCCAGGCTTGAACTGTACAGCTGTTGGTGTTGACAAGAAGTGCTAGGACAAATCCCTTCCTCTCACATTTCTGCAGTCGTGTTTATGCCTTTTCATTCCTCCGGGATTTAGGGCTCCCACCACTACCAAAGAAGTACTCCGATTTTGAAATGGGCTGTGTTCTTAAACAGGCCCAGAACCAGCATGTGGCCTCTTGGGCACCTGCCAGGACCTTGGCAGGGCCTGCTGTTGATGCCCACTCTGAACCCCTCTTTAAACATTTTCTCCCCAGAGCTCCAATCAAGGTCAGGCAGCTCAGTCTGGGAGCGACCATTTTAAGTTCCCACAATGTAGCATTGAAGTTCCCACAATGGGAAATTAAAATAGCAGCTCCAAGACCCCGCTGTCCAGTGCTGATGGGAGGGTTTCTGCAGCCAGCTGCCAAGCAAGTTCACCAGGAATCCCAGAGATACAGGAGATTTTGCTGAGGGACCCCTCAAACCTGGAGCTGCCCCTGTTCTTAAATTCATGTTTTGTGAAATGACACAAACACCCATGAAATCTCATAAGAAAAAGTGGAACACGATGAAGAATATTGTGTTGTGATGAGTTCTAAAGTAAACCAGAGGGGGGCCATGGCACACCACCACCCCGCACAAAATTTTGTAAGGGAACACATGGGAGTTGTACTTTGCAATGTTGAAACCACAGTGAAGTTAAAAATGGGGGACATGGGGCCAAACTTATTTCAATGGAGACTCATAACTTGGTGAGAAAAAGTGATTTCTTCCCAAGCCCCCCCCCCCCACCAACCCTACCCAAAATTGTGTGTGCACAGAGGTGGAATATCTTTGCTGGTTATTCCTTCTCCTGTTTAACTGGGATTGAAGGCTTGCTCTAGGTTAGCGTACACAATCAGCAAAATCATGTGGTGAAACATTTCTTGGACGCCTTCGGAGCTAGGGATGGGGGAGAAATTCATTCAGTTTGCATTTTAATGTGAACTCCACTAACTTCGCACTTTTGAACCACCATGTGAACCACAACTCAGTTATGCTTCGAATGCACACATCTCTAAATGTTGCAATTGAGTCCTCCAGTCAAAGAATGTGTACAAAAAAATGTGTATACTAGGGAAAAGAACATTAAAAGGTATTATATGAGGAGCATTGCTTGCAGCAACAACAACAAAACGTGTATTGTAGGCAAAAATGCATACCAAAAAATGCATGTATTAGGAGAAATGTGCACAAAAAAACTATGAATTTTCATGCAAACTTTTTTTTTTAAATCCTCAAAGCTTGAGATGAGCCGAACGTAAGACGAGAGAAATTCTTAAAGTTTGAGATGATCCAAACTTAAGAGTGGAAACAGAAATTGACAGAGTAATTCATCCCTACCTCAGACTGCAGATGGTGAAATGCTTGTTTGAATAATCTTCAATTAAAAAACAAAATGCCTCACTTCCCATAGAAAACTGGCATGGCAGGGAAAAGCATAGTCCCTTGACATGCTGCTGTTCCATATGCTAGGAAAGTGTTGGAGGGGCCTGGAGGGGGGAGCAAACAAATGTGCTTTTTGTTTGCATGTGGGGAAGGAAGCCATAGGTTGGTGATGGAGCACACGCTTTGCACGCCAAAGTTCCCAGGCTCAACCCCTGGAAGCATCTCTTCTTAAAAGAATTACGTAGGTAGAATTAGGTGGCTGAGACCCCGGGGAGCTACTGCCAATCAGAATAGACAATACTAGGATGCTTTATCACATGATACTACTTATTTTGTCAATTGGACAAGATAATACAATTCCCAGTTTAGGTGTCCTGGGATGTGCGTACAAGCAAAGCTCGAGTTCACTGAAGTCCTCCAAATTCCACCCTGAAGCTCGTTCCATCTTGTGTTCGTATCAGATTGCCATCTTTGGTTTTTTTTTTTTCTTTTTGCATGAAAATTCATGCTTTTTCCAAATGTACACACCAGTTCTTCACATCTTTGAAAACTCTGCATTCTTCTCCTATTGATTAAAGTACATCTGCATGCATTTTTCAGCAGTACACATTTTTTCATGAACATCTTTTCAAATGTACGCATGCCGACGGACACAATTTTTGGGTCCACATATAACATTACAAGCTCAGAAATGTACAGACTTTGACCACAGATTGCATTCGTGTCTGGAAGGTGCAAACTGGACAAATCCTGATCCAAAATGAACTGAAAAGAATTTCTCACAGCCCTACGGATGACCTGTAAAACAACACTTTGTATGCTCTTGCAACAATAGAAGCTATATACCATTCTGTCCAGGCAATTTTAGATCTGAACAGCCTCCCACATTCAGGTTAACAATCTGAATTGCAAAGCACATCTTCAGTGCTTCTGTCTACAGTATGCAAAGTGACGAATGAAACTGCCTCCCATGTCCTCTTTCCATTTCAACTCATACAGCATTCTTTGTCTTTCCTCCACCAGTGTTAAGCACTTTGTTTATATTGCACATAAAAGTGTAATCACTTCATAATATTTTGCAGTGGAAAAAGTGAGAGAGAAGGGTGATCGGGCAAGACCATCAGAAGATCCCACACAATGCCACCATACTGAAACTTGAATGCTAATGGTTGTTATTTTCTCCCACTTGCCTCCAAAGTGTTTTTAGGTTTGCTACTTCTGGTTCCCAGTCCCCTTTCCCAGGACTTTAAAAACAAACACCCACGTATGTAGACGCAATCTGCTTTTGTCCAACTGTTTTAAAATGGACACCTTTTTTAATGTACTGTAACAAAGCTTTGACTTTTGGGTTGTGAATGATCGTGGTGTCACCGATGCTGTTTTGACACAGGAAACATGTAAAAAAAAAAAAAAGGATCTATGCAATGTTTTGCTTGCTCTACTGTGTAAAGAAACTGTTTTTAGATACATGCAGAAAAATCAGAATGATCATGGACTTTTCTTTTTCTCCCACTGGGAGTTAATGTTAAACACATTAGATGCCTGTCACAATGACAAGAGGGAGAGCGAACTGGGAACTCCAAAGCTGCCCTGTAGCACTGTTGTAGCTCTCATCCTTTCCTCACCTCCCTAACATTCCAGCTCTTAGTGGGGCCCATGACCAGCAGAAATGGAGTGTGTGTGACCAAGAGACAAATATTCTAAGCTGCCTTTACACACACACACACACTGACTGACAAACCAGAGATAAAATTAAGGCAGTTGAGAGCACAATCCTATGCATGTTTAGACAGGGAAAAAAGGTCCTACAACTCCCAGAACTCCCCAGCCAGCTTATGTGCTTGTGAGCTTATGTGCTGGTTGACCCTAATTCAGCAGTCACACCTGGTTAGTCACAGCTAGGTCTTCCTCTTCATGATACCCTTGCTCCGGAGTAGACCCTGGGTGAAAGGGTCTTCTGACACCCAAGCAGGCACTCTGATGATGCCTCTGAGTGTCCCACCTGGTCGATTGCCATCAGTGCTCTGATGAGCCGTGGGTGTTGGGAGGAGAGTCTGGAATCAGCTGGGCTTGAGACAGGGTTGAAGGGGTTCTTGGGAGCTTCTGGTATGGCATTAGTACCACCAGACCCCTCTGGTTGGCCCAGGTCTATTATAGGAGAGGGTTGTGCTGGGGGGTCAGCCTCCTCCTTGCCCAAAGAGGTCGCCCCTGGGCTTGGGTCAGCCAGGAACCTGACATGCACTATCTCTAGTTCAAATATCAAGAAGTTGTCTCTTGCATCTAGGGTCCCAAGATTGGTTGGTGGTGTTCCCCTCCCCTTTTGAGATGTTCCCAAGTCTGAAAGGTTGTAGTCAGTGGAGGCTGGTGGCTCCAATGTCAGTGGGACAGTGTATCTTTTAGTCTGAACATTAAAGCAGCTGCCTGTGGTGCTGAACCCTAGCCCCAACATAGGTTCACCACCATAGATCGCTCCTTAAAAGTTCAGACTGCAACCCAGAGTGGATATACTGCCCTACTGACACTGGAGCCATCAACCTCTACTGGTTGTAGCCATGTAAGGTAAAATGCCTGGCAACTGCAGTACAGCTTTTTTGTTTTGTGATGGCTGACTGGAAATTTCAGAACTGGGGAGATGTTTTCCCAGTGTGCTGCATGCAGCGCCCAGCAGGTTTGCATTCTATCACATATGCTGCATTCCTGGACTTACAGGTTGTGTTCAGTTTAATGTAATAGGTTCTTCCGGTCATTCTGCTCTTGAAGGTGAACGTTTCCCTAACAATAAGTACGAGCGGTCCAATGCTTGGATTCACAATCATACAGTCCAGGATTGATGGTAGGTGGTTTTAATTCAGCACTGAAAAGTAATCTGTGTACATTTGGAGGCAGACGGAAAGCGACAAAAGATAGGGTTGGCCATTTAGTCATCTCCAAAAAGGAAAAGCATTGCTCAAAATAGACAAAAGAGTACACATTTTTGCATAAAATGTACATAGTGTTATGCTGGGTATTTGTAGAAATTGACACCCCTAGTTATTAAATGTGTCGCCCCACAATACCCTGAGAGGAGCTAGGATCTTTTGCTGGAGTCTTAACATGTGTTGTTTGTGAGTGTAGGCTTCCTACTTAATCTCTGTATGAAACAGACAGACACACTTAGAAGATACAAGGATACTTTTATTACACGAGCGATAGAAAAGATACAGATTCTTTAATATAGCTTCTTAGATTCAAGAGAAGCATTAAATAGCAAGGCAGCAATTACCATTCACACTCATACTCTAAAAATCTAAGAGATAGAAAACCTTAACCTGATAGCCGGAATAACAATAAGATTGGAGACTAGAGCTCCATGCTACAAAGAGAGAGAGAAAGGAAGTTCAGAGACCCCAAAGGTGTATACCTGTCCTTATTGTTCGTCCAGCAAAGCCAATTCTGACAGCAGTTGTTGTGCGGGTTAAGGTGAGAGATGTGAGAGCTGGCTTCCATTCAAACCTGTTCAATTTTTACACAGTTTCTCTCCCATCCTGCCCTATGAAGAGGGGAGGGGGCTTCCTACGAGTAAACACCTCTCTACTGTAATCTTCCCATTGTTTTATTGTATCTTAACTTCTGCCAATTTTTCTCTGGTAATGTGTATTTCTATGTTTTCCCACACCTTCTTACTTTTGGGCAATTTCCTAATCCCTAAACTTAATTATATCCTGAGACTCTTGACCAAGATCAATATCCAGCTCCTGTGGAGTCTGTTACATTTGTTTTCTTTTTTTAGACAATCCCAATCTTCTGTTACTTTTAGATTGCCCTACTTTGCATCCAACATTTCTTGTCTCACACACCCATTCTTCTCCATACGTTCAAAGGTTACTCCAAGTCAAGGTTACGCCATCTTGCTCACCCATCAGCCTTCTGGGGTCTGTTCCAAACTTTGGTTCTTATGTAGCCATAATAATAATGATGATGATGACTCTCCTGGTTACAATAGGCTAATCGAGATGTGTAGATGCAAACTTAGTAATAATTACCATAATTCAGATAAATACGAAACATGACCATAGTGAGGTAAACTGTGACCAGTTGGCATCTGTGCCTGCTCAATCTGCTGACCAGGCACTACCCGTTGATGGATAACTTCACAGCCCCTGCTGCTGTCCCTTCTTATGCTTCTTTATCTTTAAACCAGACCTGGACTGGACAGCTCTTCAAATACAGGATGCTTTCAAATAGAGGGCTGTCCTCTGCAAAGCAGGACACTTGGCCACCCTAAGGAAAGGAGATTTGCTGATGGCTTTTGCAAAGTGCTCTGAATTGGTCACCACCAAGGTGTAGCTCCACCTAATCACAAGATGCCTAGAATCGGTTCTGTGCAGAGAAACCCTGCTCCACAAGCTGAGGAAGATGAGAACAAGGAATTCTGCTTAATGGTGATAATTTATTTATTTTATTTTTATTTTATTC
The DNA here is from genome assembly GCA_021292165.1 of Shinisaurus crocodilurus. Lineage (NCBI taxonomy): Eukaryota > Metazoa > Chordata > Lepidosauria > Squamata > Shinisauridae > Shinisaurus > Shinisaurus crocodilurus. The sequence goes on along the minus strand of JAHFWL010000076.1, from coordinate 230,503 downwards.
AATACATTTTTATACTGCCCAATAGCCGAAGCTCTCTGGGTGGTTTACAACAGTTAAAACCATAAAATGCAATACAGTATAAATATAAAATTTAAAACCACAGATGAAAAATAAACAGCAAAGCTAGCAGCAGCAGTTCAAATTACAAAAACAGAGTTAAAAACAACTACAAGAAATGATTAAGATGATTAAAATGCCTGGGAGAATAGAAAGGTCTTCACCTGGTGCCTGAAAGAGTACAATGTAGGTGCCAGGCAAGCCTCAAGGAAACTGAACTCACACAGTTCAGAATAAATGCAGGAGCCAGGCCCAAACCCTCCTGAACTGAAGCCTGGCTCGTGTCGTGATTGCTTGCTATGGCACCACAGCTTGTCTTCTATCTATTTCAGAAGAGATCCTCCCTGAATCTCAATATGGTTTCCGACCCTCTAGAGGGACAGTAGACATGATTTTTACTGCACGTCAGCTCCAAGAAAAATGCCAGAAACAAAATCAACCCCTTTATATGGCATTTATTGATTTGGCTAAGGCCTTTGATACTGTAGACCGAATGGCTCTCTGGACTATCCTTATGAAAATTGGATGCCCCAATAAATTTGTGAATATCTTGCAACTTCTCCATGACAACATGATGGCAACGGTTTTGGACAACAACGGCTCTCATGGTGCTCCATTTAAAGTGGGATCAGGTGTTAAACAGGGATGTGTTATCGCCCCAACATTATTTGCTCTTTTCATTGCCATGATTTTACATCTTGTCGAGGGGAAACTTCCCACTGGTGTGGGAATTATATATCGAACAGATGGAAAGCTTTTTAATCTCAGTAGGCTGAAAGCAAAAAGTAAGGTAATTACAACCTCCCTTGTGGAACTTCAGTATGCTGATGATAATGTGGTCTCCGCACATTCAGAGGATGATCTCCAAACTATCTTAAATGCTTTTGCAGAAGCATATGAAAAACTTGGTCTCTCACTTAACATCAAAAAAACCAAAGTGCTTTATCAGCAAGTGCTTCATCAGCAAGTGCAAGTTAACCCTTTGGTGATGCCATCTATCCAGCTTGGCGGGGCAATACTGGAAAATGTCGATCGTTTTCTCTATCTTGGCAGCTATCTTTCTGTTACAGCTAACATTGACACTGAAATCCAGCATCGTTTGAGCTCCGCAAGTGCCGCATTTTCTCGAATGAAACATAGAGTGTTTGAGGATTGGGATATCTGTAAGGAGACCAAAACGCTGGTTTATAAAGCCATTGTACTACCAACTTTATTGTATGCCTGCAAAACGTCACTTCCACCTCTTTAAAAGATTTAATCAATGTTGCCTCCGGAAAATCCTGCTAATTACTTGGGAAGATAGGCGAACAAATGTCAGTGTACTGGAAGAAGCAAAGACTACTAGCGTTGAAAAAAATGATCCTTCAACGCCAACTTCAATGGACCGGTCATGTTGTTCGAATGTCTGACTGCCGTCTCCCAAAGCAGTTACTTTATTCCCAACTCAAGGATGGAAAGCGGAATATCGGTGGCCAGTATAAGAGGTTTAAAGATGTTCTTAAGGCTAATCTAAAAAAATGCAATATAAACATCGAAAACTGGGAAACTCTGGCCCATCAATGATCTAACTTGAGGTTGGCCTTTCACAAAGGTTCCATGGACTTTGAAGAAGCCTGAGTGCAAAGGGAGAAATGTGCTAAGCGAAAAGCACATCAAACGAATCCTTTACAGGACCATCTTCCATCTGGTAACCTGTGTCCTCACTGTAGAAGCTGTGTGGATCTAGAATTGGCCTCCACAGTCACTTATGGACCCATCACTAGAGTCTACACATTTTTTTTAGAATTTCCTCTTTTTATAATTTTCTTTTTGTAATTTTATCCTGGAAGACAATCTTACTCGGTCACGAGTGATCGCCTACTACTACCACAGCTCTCCTTGCCAGTGCCCTTCCCTTTCCCAATGGGCTCTAGCCAGGAGGACTTATGTGGAGGCCATCTAATCATAGAGTCGGAAGGGTCCTGATAGGCCAGGTATGGGGAACCTCTCTGGCCCATGGGACAAATTTTGCCCGCCAGCCCAGCCTAGCTAGCCTGCAGGGTATCAGGCAAGGTGCTTCCCCCTCTCAGGAGCCCCACCCCCTCAGAAGGCACAGCGGGCAGCAGTGTGGCTGCACCATGACTTAGTTGCTTTGCTCCTCCGTCACCTTCTCCATATGGCGAAGCCAGGCAACGTAGGAGCGACGCCAACTGAGTCCACTTTGCCCCTCTGTGAGGAGCACTGTGATTGAGGAGTGAAGCTAGTACTTTGGTGGGCTTTGGTCCATTCAGGCTTTCCCTATCTGGGGAAAGTCTTGGCCAGGCAGAGCTGTCTCCCCAACCAAGGCGTGGCTGGAGGGGCACTCCTCCAGCCAGTGCCTCAGTTTGGGAGATGGCTTCACTCCACCCGGGCTTTCCCCAGCTGTGAGGAACAAAGCAGGCTCCCTCAGTGAGGCTTCAGTCAGAGACTCATTGACATCAGGAGGAGGAGCCCCACCACAGGCATTATTTATTAATTAATTAATTAATTATATTTATACCCCACCTTTTTTCCTGAAAGGAACCCAAGGCGGCTTAAATAATCCTCCTCCTCCTCTCCATTTTATCCTCATAATAACCCTGTGAGGTAGGTTAGGCTGAGAGTCAGTGACTGGCCCAAAGTCACCCAGTGAGTTTCATGGCCAAGCGGGGACTAGAACCCAGATCTCCTGAGCCCCAGTCGAACACTCTCACCACTACGCCACACTGGCTCTTGGACTTGGACTTGGCCCTGCTCCCTGACATCATCTGGCCCATGGGAGAAGTCATGGAGGAAATCCAGCTCCCAGATGCACGCAGCAAAGTTTCCTTGCCCGTGTGTTGTAGGCCACCTGACCCAACCCTGCTTGATGGAGGGCATCCAGAGCTAGAGCATCCCCAACAGATGGCTGTCCAGACTCTGCTGGAAGACCTCCAATGAGAGAGAGCCCACCCTGCACCTGGGCAATTGGTTCCATGCTCTGGATCAGCCTTCTCCAACCTTGTTCCCCCCCCCACACACACAGCTGTTTTGGGCTCCAAATTCCATCGTCCCCAGCCAGCATGGCCAATGATCAGGAATGATGGGATTTTTAGTCCAACAATGTCTAGTGGGCCACCGTTTCTTTATGTCTGAGGCAGGGGCTAAATCTGCTCCTTGACCTCCAGTGACCCCCAACCATTAGGAATCAGGTCTTCTATCTGTATGGAAGTGCGTCATAATGAACCAGAATATATCTTGGTCATGCTATAGTGACTGCAGCATAGTCCCTACATAGAATGAGCATTAGTGTAGGGCTAACCTGAAATGCCCCCTCCCCATTTTAAGCCCCCTGTGCAATCTGTAGAAGTGCAGGCCATGCCAAGGACTTTTCAGGGCTGGGGGCAAAGTTCCCCTGTCCAGTGTGGTACTCCTCCTAGCAGTCACCATTCCCACCCACCCACCCCCAAAGTCCCTGAGGCTGAGCTTACATGATGACAAGCCATTGCTCTGACAGGGACTTCTGGGTTAAAATTAAAATTAAAATGGCTTACCGAGAAGCTCCCATCGGAGTGATGTGACATGGGGGCTACGGTGGGAATGGAGCCACCAACTGGCAGCCACCAGGATGAGCCTCCCACATGTACAAAATTCCTCGTTGTTAGCTACAGAATCATTTTACCAATGCCAGGTTTGCCCCAGTAAGTCAAAGGGAAAACCATGCAAAGGAACCAGAGGCACTGGAAGCTACAGCAAACTATGCATGCTACATGGTGTTCTATTGATGCATATGTGCACTTTGATAATGTAGAGGGGAGGAGACACGCATTAACTGGAAGCAGTGGAGGCGGGTGGCAGTGCGGCGGTGTATCCACTCTGGGTCGTAGTCTGAGCTTTTTAGGAGCTGTCTATGGTGCTGAACCTAGTTTGGGGTTGCAGTTCAGCACCACGGACAGCTCCTTTAACGATCGGTCAAAAGCCCGGAGTGGATACCCTGCCTCACTCTCATTGGAGCCACCAGCTTCCACTGGCTACAGCAAACTGTGTTATAATATGCAGTGTGCCAAACTTCCAGCCAAACTTTGAAGGCTTTAGGTGGAGGGAAAATACCACCCCCCAAAGATTAGGAAAGTAGCAAACATTCAGGGGCTGGTGGAGGATTTTTTTTGCGGGGGGGGGGGAATCTTAATATTACACAAGGTGGCCAGTTGGTCTTTCTTGTGTATTTTCTCTTTTTAAAAAATATATGTCAAAGTTTGCCAGCTGAACTGCAACATAAAGCTGGAGCCTCAAATGCCCCTATGAACAACGGCACATTATGATGTACTTCTTTTCCAAAGGGCATTTGAGGCTCCAATTTTAAAGGGATAAAGAAGAAATACCATATGGACACTTCCCCACCAGCAAATGCTGCTACTTTCACATGCCCTCTGAAAGTCAAAGAAATTCTTCCCACACCTTCATAGGAGACAAAGGTCCCATGAAGGAATGAGACATTCAGCCCAGCCGTAGCTTTGAAAGCACTCTGTAAAAAATAAAAAAATAAAAAACATTAATGAACAGCACAGGATTTCTGATGAATCAGTTCCACTTCAGAAAACAGACAAGGCATTCAGAACTCCAAAATCTAGGAAGAAATTCAGATGGAGAGAATTTTGAAAACATTCCTAAGTTTAGTGCCAATATGCTAAATCAGCCATTGTCTGGATACAGATTTAAAGAACTTCTACCAAAGATTTTTAAGGATGCAGTCCTATGCATGTTTAGGCAGAAAAAAGTCCCACAACTCCCAGCATTCCCTAGCCGGCATAGCATAGGGGAATGCTGGGAATTGTAGGACTTTTTTCTGTCTGAACATGCAAAGGATTGTGCTCTAAAATAAATGTTCTGCTTGGTTTCCATACTGCCACTAGATGGCAGCCAAGGCAATACTTTCATAAAATTACCCTATATTCCAGCAATTGAATAAGTACTGTAGGATTGGCTGGTGACTCCTATTTTGGTGGGGCTCCTTTAACATTGCAAGTTTTGCGGCTTTCATTTGGAGCTTCATAGGAGCTATACATGGTGCTGAACTCCACCCACAAAACAAGTTCACCACCATGGAGCACCATGGATAGCTCCTATGAAACTCCAAATAAAAGCTACAAAACCTGCAATGGAAAAGGAGCCCCCCTGAAATAGGAGTCACCAGCCTCCCGCGTGTACAAAATTCCTCCTTGTCAGCTACAGAATCATGGAATCATGAACCGGAAAGGATTCGTAAATCTATGCTCCACCCCCATTCGAACTATGACCCACTGCATCCCCACAGATTCATCTACACAACAAAACAACCTCTATGAGCTACATGCTAACTGCATGCACGTGAACAGTGTATCACACCAAAGTAATCCAAAACAGGTATTTCAAGACAACTCAGACAAGTAAGTGATCCATGCCATGTCTATATGGGATGTCGGGATGTGGTTGGATACAAATGGCTCCTGATTGTCTGACCTTTGCAATATATTCCTTCTTGGCCTTAGATATGGTGATTAATTGGAATCATAGAGTTGGAAGAGACCTCAGAGATCATCTAGTTCAATTCCCAGTTAGAACCGATTCATAGATTTCATAGGTCAACAATTTACCTTACCAGCTATGAATTAGTAAATGATGGACTGAAAATCCAACAAGTGTTTCACACATGACCCATTTCCTATACAGTTGTAGGAAGGATTGCTACTGAGAGTCCCTCAGCTGAAGCTTTACCTAGCTGTATTAGTTGAGATGGTTATGAGGAGGGGGTGGTATAGACCAACCAAAGCCCACTGAACTTTTTTTTCCAAATTGATCTAGGATACCCTACAGTGGAGTGTCCATATGTATGAATAAGCATCGAGTGATTCAACCACCTAGCCAGCAACCCCACGGTGATGTGACAATGGCCAATATGGGTCAGGCCAATCAACCCACTTCAATTATTGGGCCACAAGGGAAAAAATATTTCATAAATGTTGTAAACCACTTTTCCAAAATCTGGAGCCTGTTCCTTCTTCTCAATCTCTCAGCAGCTTTTGATACCATTGACCATGGTATTCTCCTGGACCATCCCTGGGAGATGGGAGCACTGTTTTACAGTGGTTTAGCTCTTACTTATGGGGTGGGTTCAAGAGAAAGACATTGGGTCACTGTGCCTTGGCCCCTTGGCAGTTGAACTGTGGGGTGAGTATTTTGTCCCCAGTGTTGTTCAACATCTATATCAGAGGTTCAGAGCCTCTGGCCTGTGGAGCACCCCAATCTGGCTTACACAGCCTCTTGGGGTTCCTCCAGGGAACAGGGAACAGGGATTTCTGGATGCTGTAAAATCCATTCCATCTACGTTTTGTGTATTGTCAGGCACTTTGTGTTCCATTGTCTGCTCATTGATGGAATTGGATTTTGTGAAAATGCATTTGTATGCATTTGCTGCAAATTTGGAGTGGTGCAAATCCCCCCAAAATACAAAAATCCCAGGAAAATGTGTATTTTCATGCTTTAGCCTATGTGGGAAAGGCACATCTTTGGTTGGTGGTTTTTTGGGGCTTTAAAAAAATGTATTATTCTATGAATAAATTTGCGTAAAATTACATAAAATAATATTTTTTAAAAACCTGTTTCACAAGTCCTTGCAATCCATCCAACCCAGGAAAAGCTGGTCTGCTGCAGAATCCACGGGTCGGATTCTTAGAAATCCGAACTAATTTGAGTCTGTTGCAGATTTCTCCAACATCCCTAGCAGGGCTTAGGCTCGAGGACATCCCCTCAATGCTATCTCCAGTCTGAGATCAGAGGTAACAGTGGGGATTTCCCTGCTTGCATGTGCCAGCAGTAGAACCCCTGCCATTATCTCCAGTCTCAACTTGGAGATAGCAGTGAGTGTCATGCCCTACCTGGAGGAGGATTCTTCAGATGAAAAAGAGGAGGGGGAGAGCCAGTATAACGGGCCCTAGCCAAAGATAGGTGAGGAACTAGAGGCTTCAGCTGACAGCCCTCCCTTGGAGCCACCTGAAGAGCAACCTGGCCCCTCCCGTGCCATGCCTGAACTCCCCCAAACACAGGAATCTGACCATAAGATAATTCATCCCTCTGAATGGTGTAGGCTCAGACGCAAGCAGCAAAAGAACAAAGGGAGCCTCCAGCATGGGGCCTCCCTTAAAAGGAACACGCTGACCTAATTAAGCAGCTGTGCTGATTTATGATGAGCTATAAATTGGCCCAGCTGAGGTCAGCCTGTCACTGCAGACAACAGTGTCCAAACCTTGTGCTTCACCTTGTTACACCAGACTGGACAGACTCCTCGACTCTTGGCTGCTCCTTTGGACTACACTTTTGAATTTCTCCTGACTGCCCTTGATGCTTGATACAACTGATTCCTGTGCACTGAATGCTGGAACGCCTTGACCTCACCTCTGCTCTCTCCCGCTTACAGTATATTGGAACTCCCGTGTAAGACTCTGGACTGACCTGGTTGCTCTTGCTCTCTTTTGTTATTCCCTCACCAGGCCGTTCAAGCCGTGACCAGGCACTTGCCAGCTGGGGAACAGGCCAGTGGGGGGATGAGGGGCAGCAGGCACTGGAACTTGCCTGCACCGGGGAAAGTGTCCACACTCTGTATTGCTTTTATTGTATTATATTGTTTTAATAATGTATTTTAAGCTCTGATTTTTAGATTGTTATATGTAAACCACGTAGAAATGTTTTTATATTGTATATAATAATAAACAAACAAATGAACAGGAGGGTAAGATAAAAGAAGAAGAAGACGAAGACGAAGACGAAGACGAAGAAGAAGAAGAAGAAGAAGAAGAAGAAGAAGAAGAAGAAGAAGAAGAAACGTTTCTTGTGGAGCAACAATGGTATTACCAACTCATTGACATACTGGAGGAGATTTGGTTGAAAATTGAAGTAGAAAGCATGGATTACTGCAATATCCAATGTGAGCACTTGATAGACCATTTAATTACCACAAGTTAAGCGGGGGATTGACTGAGAGAAGTCTGCCAAATAGAGGTCAATGGTAAAGAGCATTAATGTCAGGCAAAATGGTCTTTAACGACCAAGCAGGTCAGCGACATGCCTGTCGCCTTGTGTCACTTTTCATCCCAGTGGCCTCAGACCTGGTGCCTGCCACCTCCTCAAACTCTGGACTGCCCAGCATGTGTTCTCCTGACCTCACAATCCTCTGAAGAATTCATTCTGTTGCTTGGATGTCTTGGGAAATGTTATGTATATAGCCTTAAGGGAAGTCACAGGACCCAAACAGCCATTTTGACTGAGCTGAGAAGCCTCCTTCAGACATTACTCCTAAAAAGGGGCAAAGCGTAGCGCCTCTAATAACACACCACTCCTTCCAGCCCCACCCCAGCCATCCATGCATACATGTGGAATCTTCAGTGTGGCAACTCCATTTCTGTGGAACTCCCTACCCCTTTGAGGATGTTTCAAGGCTTTCCCGAACCCGATAAGTGGCTGGTTACTTACTATTTACGTGACCAGAATCCAACTGTTACCTGCCAAGTTTAGCTGTCATGCAAAGGAGGGTCCTTTTATTGGGAAATGATTGAGAGCAGATCTATCTCTATTTTTTTGTATACTTTGTGAGTTATGTGTAAATGTTGTGGGGGTTTTAAAATAATAATAATCATAATAATAATTATTATTATTATTATTATTATTATTATTATTATTATTATTGTCATATGACCGTAATAAATCTTACTACTACAATGCTTATAGGCAGTGGAGGCCGGTGATTCCAGTGTCAGTAGGGCTGCATATCCGCTCCAGATTGCATGCTGAACTTTTAAGGAGCTATCCATGGTGCTGAACCTATTTTGGAGCTCAGGTTCTGCACCATGGATAACCCCTTTAAAGCTCAGAGTAAAATCCGGAGTGGATATGCAGCCCCACTGGCATTGGCGTCACCAGCCTCCACTGCCTATAGGTATACATACTTATACCTATGAGCTTAGACCAGGAAGATCTGGGTTCATATCCATACTCAGCCACAAAGTGTACTGGGTAAGGGTAACCTTGAGCCAGTCCCTTTCTCTCAGCCTCACCTACCCCACAGGGTTGCTGAATGGCCCTGTATTCATGTTATTTCAGCAAATGCAGGTTTGCCACTTGGTTCCATCCTTCCTGAGTTGAATTTCATTTGTTTATTTATTTATTATATTTATGAATCGCCCATCTGGCCAGACATCCGGCCACTCTTTGTTGTATTGTATATCTCTTCAAGTATTTTACAGAGAAGTTCAACCAACTAATCAATATATAAATCAACAGGACAGTAATGAAATAGAACTGGGATGGGGAAGCTTTGGCCGGTGGGATAACTACCCTAGCAGGGTTCCCCATCCAGCTCACCAGCTTCTTCCCAGCCCCCACCCTGCCTCCTGGCAGGGAAAAGCTCAAATCAATAACTAATAGCTAATAGCTCAAATCAATAAATCTCAAATCAATAACTAGTTGGAGATAAGAGCTTTTCCTTGATCAGCACTGAAAAAGGTTGTTTTTCTCAGTGCTCAGTAGGGGAAAGCTCTTATCTTTGATCCTCTGCTGATCGGAGATAAGAGCTTTTTCCTGCCAGGGAGAGGGGCAGAGCCTTTCAGATTTTCTCCTTGACACTGAGACAGATAATAGAAACATAATAGATATTGATCATATCACAACAATAGATATTGTGTGAAGTCCCAGCATTGCCAAGATGAGATGGTCTTGCTGGGCAACACAAAAGTTGCACCTCCCTGTGGACTTTACAATTGCCACACAGTCATTCTTTCCTTGCCCCTATAACTGATTCTAATTTCCAGACTGCACTATTTTGTATGCACTTTTCTAGAACCATCCATGCCCCCCAAGCAAGCAGTCATGCTATATTTCCAAAGAAGGGGAATTGCCAAACAAAAAAAAAGGCATTCCCCCAGGTATGAAGATAGGAACTCTGTGTATTTGTTATATTCTACATCTAAGTCCAGAGCATCCAAACAGAAAGAACAGCTCCAGCAGATGCTACTTCCCAGATACTATTAGTAGGAGAGAGGCAGATGGCTCTCCTGTCTGGCTGAGGATTAGTTTTGCATACAATTTATTCTTTCCCTCCCCAACAAACATGTCCTGGATTTTTTAGGAAATGGCTGGCTTGGCTTTATTGGAATTGTGGGGAAGGCGACTGAGGAATTGCTAGCCCAGCTCTCTCTCAAAACAATATAGGATGTCTTATTATGAAATGCAAATGCCAGCTGTTTAATGATGAATAATTAAGAATTTGAAAATGTAAAGAAGTACGAAGTAGTAATTGTATTAAAGGGAAGACACACAAAGACACCAGGGCTGGCGCCAGATCCCAGTGGGCCCTTGGCGTGATGATGGGCCCACTCCCAAGGCCACCACTGAAGCCTCCAGCCTGGTCACTTACCCAAGACCCCCACCAGCCCACAGAAGAAACCCAACTGCTTGACACCTGCCCTCCTGCCAATGTCCCTGGCCCACTGCCCACCTTTTGCTGTCAACCCCCCCTGCTGACCTGTCCACCCCACCTACCCGCCTATCTGCAGAACCCCCCACCCAGTCGCAAAAGCCCCTGACCCGCCCGAAGCCACCCACAGAAGCTCCCTCCCTCCCTCCCTCCTTTCCTCCCTCCCTTCTGTTTATTTGTTTGTTTACCTGGTGTGAGGTTGTGGTTCCTCCTCCTGCTTCTCTTTTCCACCTGACTGGACTGGCCCTGCTGGCAAAATGCCACAGCACATGGCCAGCCAAGTCTGCAGGTCCCACGCACAATTTTAAAAGGGAAAAAAAAAAACCTTACGTGTTGAGAAGCACTGCTCTAAACTGATCAGATGCTGCCTTTGGGTGGGGGACTTGGCCAATGAGGGCACAGGGTGGTCTTTACATCACTGGTGTAAAGGGACAGGGACTGGAAACAAGGCCCTTTGAGGAGAGACTGAAAGACCTGGGCATGTTTAGCCTTCAGAAGAGGAGACTGAGGGGAGATATGATCGCACTCTTCCAGTACTTGAAGGGATGTCACACAGAGGAGGGCCAGGATCTCTTCTCGATCATCCCAGTTTGCAGGACACGGAATAATGGGCTCAAGTGACAGGAACCCAGATTCCACCTGAACATCAGGAAAAATTTCCTGACTGATAGAGCAATAAGACAATGGAACCAACTACCTAAGGAGGTGGTGGGCTCTCCCACTCTGGAGGCATTCAAGGTGCAGCTGGACGGCCATCTGTCAGGGATGTTTTGACCTCGATTCCTGCATTGAGCGGGGGGTTGGACTCGATGGCCTGGTAGGTCCATTCCAACTCTACTTTTCTGTGATTCTATTATTCTATGACTCCTGTGCCCGCATCGGCCAAGTCCCCCCCCCTCGCCGCCGCCAAAGACAGCATCTGATTGGTTCAGTGTAGGGATGTGTGAGGATTTTGTTCAGGGGATGGAAGTCCAGCGAACTCGCCGGGTTTGACACCCTGAACTCCATCCCACCGACCTGTTTCCCCGACTCAACTTGCATTCTCCCAAGCCGGGGAAGCAACTTCCTGGTTCCCGGCAGTGCATTTGTTACATAGAAAATGGTGTAAGATACATTAAAAACAGCTGTGATTTGCGCAAGTTATGCATATTGCGGGTGCTTTTAATGTATCTTACTCCATTTTCTACGTAAAAATGCACCACTGGGAACCTGGAAGTCTGGCGAACATCTTGACTGGCGTTTGCTTTTGGCCCGGCTCGCTGGGTGCAGCGGCAGTGCTCGCCAAGCATCCTGCGAGTCGGGTGGTGTAAGGATCTGCTTAGCCAGCTCAGTGCCACAGCTCCACCTGGTGGCTGCTGTGCAGCTAGCAACCTGACCATCACCCCTCTCTTCACAGGATCTGACCCCATACCTCCAGCTGCTCTCAGGCCAGTTAATGCAGAGCAGCTGGGAGCTGCAGGAAGGCCTACTTAAGGGCTTCCTCTTGCCTCCAGCCTCTGCCTCAACAACATGGTTTCTTGTGTTGTTTGTAGCCAGCTCCTGACTGGCTATGACCAGTGCTAGCTCTTGCTTGACCTTCACCTGTTCTTGACCATTGCTTCTGCCTCTGTCCCTTCACTATCTGGTGTGTGCCTGAACCTAGCCTGACTCTGGACCTTGCCTCTTGTCTCTGGCCCTTGTCTAAACCCTGTCTCATCCCCTGGATTTGTCTCTGGCTCTTGTCTGGACCCTGTTTGTTCCCCTTGACTTGCCTCTGGCCCCCACCTCATTTACCATGTGCTTTCACCTTGGCCTGGCTTCTGCACTTCACTCATCCCTGGCCTGCTTCTGCCTCCATTGCCCCCTGGCCCCAATGTTCCTGCCCAAGATCCTTGCTGCCCATGACCTGGATGTAACAGATGGTGGGTGGATTGCCCACCACTAGTTCAGAGTGATGCTACTCAAAATGTACATTTTTTTTCTTTTAAAATGGAGCACCATGGAGCCTGCACACTGGGCCATGGCACTTCCTTTCTCCAGAGGGGAAGGACAGGAAGGTGAGGAGGAAGATTGTGGCAGCTGCGGCACTGCGGCAGGGGGCTGCAGCTGACCTTTCTAACCTGCTGGGCCCTAGGTAGCTGCCCACCCATACTAACCACTGATACTGGGCCTTAAGTTGCATGCAAGTTTACAATGAATTCTGAGTAACTTGCATTAAAAAAAAAAGTTGTCAAGATGACCTGAATAGTATCCAAAGAGAAAATGCTGAGTTAAAGCCCTATCACTTTGTCCAAATCTTTATCTGAGTAATGAACAGGTGTGAGACTGTATTATTAAAGGTCAAGAGTGTTCCTAAAAGTTTTCACATCAAGGAATGAGCAAAAAATATTTTGTAAGGTGTACACATTAAAAAAAAACTTGATATACAGATGTCTAGAAAAATATATAGATAGTTTTCATTAGTAAATTTTGAGTAAGGAGTTACCTTCTCAAAAGATATGATTCAGAAATTACTGTATCTAGCTTGAAAGATGAATGTGTGAGCCTTTGTTTTGTATGTCTTAATTTTTTAGGAAAGTTTAGTAACAATAATTAAGACTGAGAGCCCTCACATACAGGACAGTGGATAGTATTAGGTATCGGGTAACCTCTACTCAAAAAGATAGAAGTACCGGTATGTGTTGATTTTGGAATGAGGGAGTTTCCTAATAGGAGCTCACCAGGCCTGTCTAGCTGTCACCCGAGTAGCCTATTCAGAATTGAATGGGAAACTTGGTACTTAGAATGAGATCTCTCCTTTTAAAGCTATTAGTACTAGAAGTCTAAGAACAAGAAATATTGAGGAAATACTATTTCCTGTTAACATATTAAGATCTAAGAATCTTTAACAATGCTCTGTTTAACAAGAAATGTTTATGTCATGCAAATTATATTTTGATGTGATGTTATAAATATATTTCTAAAAAAACAACAATGGATCAAAAAAATTTTTGCTTAGTAATCTTTCTTAGTACAAAATCAAAATGTAAACAAAGCATAGACCAAAAATTGTTCTAGGTGGATTCAGTTTTGATTTTGTACTAACAAGGATTAGTAAGCAAAACAATATTTTGATTCATTGTTATTAGAAGTAATATATCTTTATTCTATTTTATTAGAAATATATCGATCAGTTATGGATAGTTAACTGGCAGCCAAGGGCTTCCTATTTACTGGAAGTATAGTTTGAAAACACTCATTAAAGGCCAAATCTGTAACAAACTATCTTGTCAACTCATGAAAAAAAAATAGAACAGTAACGATTCCACCTGAAAAGCAAGCATAGGATTGACTGTTCTTGGCTTGGATCATTGGGCCAATCAATATATTGCCTTGAGATAGCTTCGTTGGGAACACAAGGCAAAGTAATGTCTCTATGTGGACCTAGGTACCACGTAGCTTTCCTTGCCCCTGTAAATGACTCTAATTTCCGTGGCACACCACTGTGTATGCATTTTACTTTAACCATCTGTGCCATCATATTGGGAAACTGCCATGTTGCACTTGCCCATGCTGTATTCCAAGCAAAGGGAATGTCCATTCTTTTAATTTACCCTGAAACCAAAGGCCCATTTGCAAAATCAAGATGGTACATGAGATTAAATGAGACGACAGCTTTGGGCAGTGTCCATTCTGTGGTTTGCTTCATAGATTTCATAGATCATAGAGTTGGAAGGAGCCTACAAGGCTATTGAGTCCAACCCCCTGCTCAATGCAGGAAACTAGAGGAGGGGTCTCCCATCCAAGTAACAACCAGGCTTGACCCTGCTTAGCTTTCCACGCTCAGACAAGCTGAGCCAGCCTAAGCCACAGGAATGCGCATCAAGAAAAGGATTGGTCCAGGAGAAGGTAGCACAAAAGCACAAGCACAGAACTCTATTCCTTCTGGACAGTCAGAGCCCACACACATCCAATCACACCTGTGTACATGATGTGTGGTAAAACTCCCCTTGCTGCTTAGCAGAATACAGATGACAGCTATTATTGGTGTAAGAGCTCTCCCTGGGGGCAATTTGATTATCTGCATGTGCTCAGTCATGACAATCGTTCCAGATTCCATATAAAAATTCTAGTCCAAGTTTTCTTGTGTTTCTTCCAGAACAGCAGACCTTTCGAAAATTGTCAGTAGGATAGCAATGTTTCTGTGAATGTATGTGAATTCAAAGCTTAGACAAAGCAGAAGATTGGGAGCTCTGCAAAGTTTGTGATCTGTCATTTCAGAAAGTAAAATATCACTGATAAAATCACACCCAGCCAGCCAACTACCTCATTAAATTTGCCAGAAGGAAACTTGCTGTGAAGGATTGAGGCCTACACAGGCTTAAGTTTGCTGAAGCCTGAAGGCCCAAACACTTCCCTAGATTTGTTGAAGCCTGAAGGCCCAAACACTACAGGATGGGAGGGGGAGTTTGAGAGTTTAGTTCACCCAATAGAAGTTAAGAATTATATCTCCTGTTCAAAGTCACATGATTATAACCTTCCATTCCTGGGAGGGCTATATATGTGTGGGGTGTGGTCAGCTAGCTGCAGAGGGAGACTGACTGCAGTGGAGAGAGGTAGTCTGAAGTAAGCTAGAGAACCTTGTATTAGTTGTTTGTTTTATTTTATCATACTTGCTTTTGAATTATAACCACTCTATTAAGTAAATACCCTAATAAAATAAGTAAAGTGTTGTTGTGTACCCTGGTTTGTTGGAGTGACTTATTCACCACGTCTAAAGCCTACACCCACGTTACTGGAAATAGGCAAAGGATTTGATCTCCTGGAACGGGAGGGGCTTTGAGAAGAGGCAGATATCTTCAAAAGGCAGATCAAGGGGTCCCTGCAGTAGCGGAACCTTGACACTTGCAAAGCAACTTTACTTAGGAGATATCAACCAACACACATGCAGGCCTTTTTTATTGTGCAGTTTTAAAGGATGAGGACAAACACCAGGGCCGGATTAAGCTAGGGGCTGTTGGAGCGGAAGCTCCAGGCCCCTAACAGAAAATAGGCCCAGGGAGCCTTGCGCTGCCACTGCCGTCCTTTCCTGCCCTGGCAGGCTCGGGGCAGGCGCCATCCGCGAGGGAGGGAAGCAGGCACGGGAGGAGCCACGGCCACAGCTTCATGGAGAGAGCCAGGTAGAGGACGGACCCTCTCCGGCTTCTTCCTCTTTCCCCTCCTCCTCCCCCTCCTCCCTCCTCCTCCTGTGTCTTGGGGACTCGTCCGGCGTCGGATTTCCCTTTCGTTTTGCTGGCCCCTCCTCTTCATCTCGGCCGTGAGTGACAGGCGGCAAAGCCCCGGGAGAAACCCGGCCTCGTCGTCAGCAGCTGCAACTTCAAGCGCGTCAAGCTGCTCTCGCTGGGCTCGAGCAGTTGTGTGGGCAACGAGGACTCCTAGTCCCAAATGTCCCTCCTGAAAGCTGTTTGAGCTGCTCGGAGGGGACGAGGGGTGGGCGGGAGTGAGAGTGCTCCAGGTACCCGCCTCCAGCCCTTCCACGTTATTAAACTCAACTGGGCGCTGCAAAAGGCAAATTTCTCCCCTTCGTTTTGACATTCCACCCGCTGCCTTTGGGCAACTAATTTCCCCGCAGGTTAACTCGCCTTATAGAACTGTGGGGTTCTTCAAACACCGCTCTGAGGGCCAAACCACACACTTAATTACCGCTGAAAGCGCCCGCGGCCTCGATTCGGATTGGGAGGGGGGCGGGGGCGTTTAAGTGTTTCCCCTCCCGCCGCCCTACAAGTTTATCCATTTACGTCTCCCTCTCTTTTTGCCTCAGTTTCCCTCAATGTTTGTCCATTTTCCCTGAGGGAAACCGAGGCAAAAAGGAAAGCAAGGCTGGCACAAAATGCCCTCCCCACACGCAGACACTTCCGTTCTCTTTCTCCTGTTTCAGCTTCCCCCAAAGCACCTTCCTTCCTGCCTCAGTTTCCCTCAAAGTTTGCATACAGTTTCCCTCAAAGTTCGAGGGGAAACAAGCAAAAAAGAAAGGCAGGCAGGCAGGCAGGCACAAAGTGGGTCCCCCCCCTTCTATTCCCTTTCTCCTTCCATTTCTGCCTCAGCTTCCTAAAAAGTACTCTCCCTCCTTCCCGGCATCTGCCTCAGTTTCCCTCAGAGTGCCCTCTTTCCTGCCTGCCCACCTGTTTCCCATACAGGCGCTGCTGCCTTTTCACATTTATTTTATTTATTTATTTTATTTGTTATATTTATACCCCACCTTTTTTCCTGCAAGGAACCCAAGGCAACTTACATAGTCGTCGTCGTCCTCCTCCTCCTCCTCCTCCTCCTCCTCCATTTTATCCTCACAACAACCCTGTGAGGTAGGTTAGGCTGAGAGTCAGGGACTCTTTTATAATGTATTTCAGTTTACCCCACACAAAGCACTCACACACACAGAGCAGCCAGACAAAAGCAAAACACGCTTATAATTTGTAGGTAGCCTTTTATAATGTATTTCAATTTTAGACAGCAAAAAAGGTAGTACATTCTTATTTTTTAAACCCACTTTTGCCATCGAAATAAAATTCCATCCTCCATTTAATCATTATTTATTTATTTATTTATTGCATTTATACCCCGCTCTTCAGCCAGAAAAGGCTCTCAGAGCAGCTTACACAGATTAATAATAAGACATTCCCTGCCCTCAGGCTCACAATCTAAAAGACATGACACAAAAGGAAAAGGGATTGGGAGGGAGGAGGAAGAATGCCAAACTCAGGCACCAATATAATGTTTGGCATTCTTCCTCCTCCCCCCCAATCCCTTTTCCTTTTGTGTCACAGTCTTTTAGATTGTGAGCCTGAGGGTAGGGAATGTCTTATTATTACCGGTAATCTGTGTAAACCGCTCTGAGAGCCTTTTCTGGCTGAAGAGCGGGGTATAAATGGAATAAATAAATAAATAAATCATTAATTTCTACCCACTTTTGCCATCAAAATAACATTCCATCCTCCATTTAATCACTTGTTAACATTATAATTAATTTATAATAACTTTCCATTTAAGAAAAAAAAATTCACCCCTATCAAGTGAAAAAAAATGACCCAGGTCCTTTTTTTTTACTTGATCCATTCGTTCTTTTTTTTAAAAAAAACTATAGTCCGGTCCCCCAACAGTCTGAGAGACAATGAACTGGCCCCCTGTTTAAAAAGTTTGAGGACCCCTGTTGTAATCCTTACATCAACCCTGTAAGGCAGGTCAATAGCATTCTCTTCATACAGCACGTGGGGGGGGGGGCAGCTGAGTAAGAGCTCGGTTCGTGTACATTGTTGCCTAACAGTCTGCATAATTCCCGAAGGGGTGGGCTGTGTTAGTCTATTGCAGCAAGAACAACAAGAGAGTCTTGTGGTACCCTAAAGACCAACACATTCATTCTGACATAAGCTTTCACGGACACTGCCCACTTCCATCAGGTTTTATTGAGTTAACAAGCTTATTGTTTACAAAAAAAGAAATATTTTCAATATGTTTCTGTTTTGGCACTTTAATGGTAATTAAAATATTTAATTTGTTTTAATATAAAATTGCGTCTTCATTTTATTTATTTCCATAAAAAGGCCCACCAAAATCCTCAGCACCAGGCCCATAATGCTCTTAATCCGGCCCTGACAAACACTTGAATTGTAATGGGAAGAGATTTCCACCCACAGGGATAGCTGTGTTAATCTATTGAAGCAAAAACAATAGAGTATTGTGGCATCTCAAAGACCAACACCTATTTTCTGGCAAAAGCTTTTGTTGCTTCTGAAGAAGTGGTCTGTAGTCCATGAAAGTGTATGCCAGAAGAAATGTCTGAAGACTGACAGAGCAATCCCCTGGTAACCAGAGAGAGATAATCTGAGGTGAAGGAATCCAGAACCCTGCTGGACTCTTGCCAGTGGGGCAGAAGGGAGCAGCAGGGATTTTCTTTCTTTTCTTTTCTTTTTGGCCAGTAAAGTTGGTGGAGGTTTTTGCACCTGCATTAGGGAGGCTTGTGAGGGTGGAGATCTCCTGTATCCTAGGTAGTGATGAGTGAACTTACCCTGAATGAATTCATTATTTACTTGCAAAGTAATGAATGCATCCATGTGAGTTCAGGTGAGAGTTCTCCTTTACTCTGAAATCTCGTTCCATGTATATGAGTTTTTGAACATGTGCAACATCATAGTGCATCTTGGGAGCTGTACTGTGGAATTGCATAGTGTGGCATGACAGTATGTATCACCACATTAAGTGGCCCCTTTGTGATTGGCTTTTTCATGGGGCCCCTTTGTGATTGGTTGTTTTCAAGGGGCATGCCTGTGTGATGTCATATGATGTTATACAGGCCTGTGGCTTACGCTGGCTCAGCTAAGCAGGGTCAGGCCTGGTTATTACTTGGATGGGAGACCCCTCCTCTAGTTTCCTGCATTGAGCAGGGGGTTGGACCCGATGGCCTTGTAGGCTCCTTCTAACTCTATGATCTATGAAATCTATGTTTACTCACCGCTGCCAATCACTGGTATGAAGATGGACCTGCAGAGTCGTCGTCCTCCTCCTCCTTGAAGCCAGAACTGCAGCAGCAGCAATAGCACAAGGGAAGCAATTAATGGGACTGGGAGGTTCTAGGTGGTATGATGTCTGAAAATGGGGGGGGGGGGAGAATCTGTGTACTATACTGTGCATGCTCCAAAACTCGCAGTCAATTTCGAACTTAATAGCGAATTCGTAATACATCAATCCAGGCTTGCTACAAAGGTGAGCGTTACGAACAGATGAGTTTTCACCATCCAGCCAAGGAATTATGAAATTCAGCAGGATCACTAATCCTATGGCACTTGGGATGCCCTTCTATGGAGTGCTGTTAACTATGAACCCCACAGTTTGGTATCCCCTCAAAACCTACACCAAGGTTTTGTGCTGTTTCTTGCCACAAACTAGCACAAAACTTTGGCATTGTTTTTGAGGGAATACTAGGCTTTGGTCATTAAAGCTGGGTTTGGGGGGCATTAACTTGGAACCCTGACTGGATATGTTAGTACACACTGAGAGGTGGCCATACAAAACTGGGGTTGTATAGCACAAAACCAGCACAGAATGTTGGCATGGGTTTTGAGAGGTTACAGATGTTCGTCCTCAGAGTTGAGTTTTTCAGGTGTTAACTAGGGACCTCAACTGGATATGTTTTTACACACTAATAAGTGGCAGCACAAGACTTCGGGTCTGTAAACATCACAAAACCTTATCCTAGGTCTTGAAGGGATACCTGTTTGGGGGTGGGTGGGTTGTAGTTTACAGGGCTCTTCCAGGGACCATAGGATTGTAGCCTAAGTGGTTTTCAAACTGTGTCCAAGGGATAATGGGGTTCCCTTAGCAGCTTATCCACATTCTTCAGATACGACAGAAAAAAATCCCTAAAAAAACAGCTAGCAAACCACAACCAATCTTTCCCTGCAATCACAGGGGAGCACTGGGTGTGTTCATTGCGATGCTCTTCATTCATGCAGCTCAACACTGGAACCCAACAGATCTGGTCAATGCCCTGTATAGACTTGATTGTTCTCCCCACCCACGCCCTAAAACATGCCCCAGTGTCCTCTACAACAATCTGGGGTTCTGCGGCAAATAAGTCAGTGTAGAAAGAACTCCATGAAGGTAAAAAGCTTGAAAACCATGGTTGTAGTAGACCACCAAGGCTGTAATCCTAAACACAAGTCAGTGGGTTGGATCAGTTTTAGTCATACTTACAGCAGACCCGTTGAAATCAATGAGACTGAACTTAGTCATAACTAACTTTAAGTTCCACTAATTCCAATAGGCAGGGCTTTTTTTCTGGTGGAACTCACCGGAACTGAGTTCCAGCACCTTTTCTTCTGTTAATTGCATTATAATTTAATCGCCATCTACTCCTGAGGAAATGTAATCCAAGAGTTCCGGTACCTTTTTCTCCAGAAAAAAAGCACTGCCAATAGGTCTACTCTATGTATAACTAAGTCTGGATCTGACCCATTGTCACTTCAGGACAGAGGTCAAGTATTCCCAACCCACTGCCCAGATGGGCTTTTAGCTAGACTTTATATATTTATCTTACACTAAAACCCAACATATCCTAAACAAAAACCATATGGAAAAGGCTTCTTTTTAATGAGCAGTCTTCTATTTAATGGTGATGAGAATGAATTAGACATGCAGAATGCCAGCTACAGTTGTTTGTCTAATTAGATTAACTGAATTCAAATGTTGTCCCTTTGTTTTCCTCCCCACATTCTATACATATGGCTAGTGAATGTGCCCTTGAGACAGCTTCTGTCCCTATGCACCAAAAGGATGCCTGCAGATCAACTGAGAAGTGTTCATGGTGGTCCCTTTGGCTGGGTGTTCCTTGGGGGCTCATGGTTGACAGTGGGGCATTTCCAGTGTGTTGCTCCCTACTGAGATGGACTTGTTCCAAGCGGTGATCTTTTATGGCTGCATCCCTTGTTCTTGGTTACAGCAGCAAATGAAGAAGTCCCAAGAATAAATAAATCTTTTTAAAATTCCAGACCTTGGCTCATGTGTATTGAAGGGCTTGGATGGATGTGCAATACAAGAATTGTTGAATCATCTTCAGGACATAACCTCAAGATACACAGGTGTAACATGTGTAGAGAAATGGGGCTGAACATAAGAGCCACGCTGGATCAGACCAAGGGTCCATCTAGGCTGGTTTGGAAGTTGGGACATTAGGCCCCATAGAATACTGAAACTAAGCCTAAATACATGTCACTAAAATAAATGCATTTCGCCCTGTGTTTACCCCTGCCCCCACTTCTCTCTCCTTTGTTGAATTTTATACTGTAAGCTTCTGGAGGCAGAGACCTGTCCTCGGTGGTGTGGTGAAGGAAGAAAGCAGGGGAGGGCAACTCCAGGACTTTTTTCTTCAGAGCAGGTGTGTTGTGATGTCACAACACCAGGTCCAATTGATGGGCCCTCTGTGCCCTGGCAGTGTGAATGATGTGCTAACAAGGCTTCCAAGTTTTGCTGTTGTTTGTGATGGAGTACCATAGAGCAGTGTTCTCCAACCTTGGGTCCCCAGATGTTTTTGGCCTACAACTCCCAGCATGCCCCAGCCAGCGTTGTAGGCCCCAAACATCTGGGGACCCAAGGTTGGAGAACACTGCCATAGAGGAAGTCAGAGAATGAGGAATATAATCAAACAGAAGGCAGATGCTTCTTTCCTTTTCTTTAATGGAGTTCCTACTTCAGACAAGCAGTTCAACTGGTACAGTCTTACTTCTTTGTAAGACTGCTTGCAATTCTAATTAAAGGTTTTAGATGGCTGAAAAAGAGCCTTTGTAAAAGCTCAATGTGTTTTACAAGTTGAACCTGTACCAACAGAAGTAAGCACCAGTGAGTTCAGTCGAACCTACTCCAAGATAACTATGCATAGGACTGCAGTCATGCTGATCCTAATAAATTTGGTATTCTGCTATGTGCCATAGCACCTGTGCATTATTTCTCTGCATACATTGTTATCATGAGTTCCCGCACTTCAAAATTTATCACTATACCACTGCCTGTATGCATTTACTTTGTAAAGAATATTGAAATTACTATTGTTATTACTACTAATAATAATATTAATTGTAAGGGGGGACATTTACTCATGTGAGCCCCCATCTGCAGGCACAGGTTTATGCCCTCGATGAAAACTGGGCCTTTGCCTCTAGTCCAGCCTTTTCCAACCTTGGGTCCCCACAGATATTGCTGGACTACAACTTCCATCATTCCTGACAATTGGGCCTGCTGCCTAGGGATGATGGGGATTGATGTCTAACAACATCTGGAGACACAAGGTTGGGAAAGGCTGCTCTAGTCTCCCTCCTTGTCTCCATGGGCAATATAGAAGCATAATTCCAAGTAAAACTGCCAGAATGTGGGGGTTTGCCAGGGCATGCAAGCCCGTTCAGCACATGTGTGATCTAAACTGACACTGAGATGCAGATAAAAGTGAACAATGGAAATGTTAGAATGGCATGCTCTCAACTGCACTATACTGGCCCCGCAGACAGGATCAGTTTCTTTGGTTTGTCATGCAAAGATGAACCACTGCCCCTCCCCCCCCCCAATATCATATATGGCAACATTTTATTTGTAGGAGAAAAAGACACAAGGGCTCTTATTGCTAGATGGATTTGAATTCTGTGTTTACATCAGGGGCACACAAGGCACCAGGAGTTTTTTCTGCATAATCTTTGCCAGCAGGGACTTCCTTGAACATTTGCCTCCAAACACAACAACAGCAGACCTTGTTTGCTTAATAGGCCAGATGGAGTATGATTTGCTGGGGAGTGCTCTGAGCCGAATGATGTATGTGTTGATCAAACAGCATGGCTGAGATGCTCATCTATGACTGTGTCGATAGCATCAGTTTACATTTGAGTCACTAGATGGCACTGGACTTAGTTTTACCTGGGTGGAGTCAGGGATTTCATGTTACTGTTCTTGTTTAAAAGTGGCAATAAAGTTCTTGTCTAGCTTCCTGATTGGTGGGTCCTCTATGCCTTCCATAACAATGGCCATGATGTTGCATCCAGCATTTTGAATGTATCTAGGGTCATATTTACACAGACAGTTCCTTCAGTCTAACAAATGATTGATAATTTATTTATTTTATTTATTATATTTATAATAACATCAAACAGGGTCAGAATAGAAAAGAAGTCAGTTTGTTCTGTTTTGAACTTGTTTACCTGGTGTAACATGGTTGTTGCTGCCCCTGGTAGTCTATTAATATAGCAATTTATTTAAGAACTTATAAAATCATAGAAAAGTAGAGTTGGAAGGGGCCTATAAGGCCATCGAGTCCAACCCCCTGCTCAACACAGGAATCCAAGTCAAAGCATCTCTGACAGATGGCTGTCCAGCTGCACCTTGAATGCCTCCAGAATGGGAGAGCCCACCACCTCCCTAGGTAGTTGGTTCCATTGTCTTATTGCTCTAACAGTCAGGAAATTTTTTCTGATGTTTAGGCAGAATCTGGGTTCCTGTAACTTGAGCCCATGATTCCGTGTCCTGCAAGCTGGGATGATTGATAAGAGATCCTGGCCGTCTTCTGTGTGACAACCCTTCAAGTACTGTCTGGAAGAGTGTGATCATATCTCCCCTCAGTCTCCTCTTCTGAAGGCTAAACATGCCCAGTTCTTTCAGTCTCTCCTCAAAGGGCCTTGTTTCCAGTCCCTTTATTTAGGGATGTGCGTGGAGCTCGATCGGGGGGTGGGGTGGAAGTGGGGTGAACTCGCCGACCTCGACCCACCCGAGCTCCATGCAACTTACCTTTCCCTGGCTCGGCTCATGTCCTCGTGAGACGAGCTGGGGAAAGGAAGTTCCGGGTCCCTGGCACTACACTTCTGGGTCCCTGGCACTATGTTATTTACATAAAATACAGTGAAAACTTCCTTAAAACGGCTACAATTTGCGTAAGTGGTGGTTTCTTTTTTATGTTAAAAACAGCATAAAATATGTTAGAATTTAATCTATTTTATGCTGTTTTTAACATAAAAAACAAAGTGCCACTTACGCAAATTGTGGCCGTTTTAAGGAAGTTTTCCCTATTTTTTTCCTAAATGACATAGCACCGGGGACCTGGAAGTCCAGCAAGCGCCTCGGCAAGTGCCTCAGCTGCCACTCGTAGTGTGCTCGGGGTGGATCATGAGACAGGGTGCTTGCCGAATGCCCCATGAGCCAAGCACTGGGGTAAATGCACATCGCCCTCCTCTGAACCCTCTCCAGTTTGTCTACATCCTTCTTAAAGTGTGGTGCAGTACTGGACGCAGTACTCAAGATGAGGCCTAACCAGTGCTGAGTAAAGGGGAACTATCACTTCACGTGATTTGGAAGCTACACTTCTATTAATGCAGCCCAATAGCCTTTGCCTTTTTTGCAGCCACATCACATTGCCGGCTCATATTCAGTTTGTGATCTACAACAATTCCAAGATCCTTCTCACTTGTAGTATTGTTGAGCCAAGTGTCCCCCATCCTGTAACTGTGCATTTGGTTTCTTTTTCCTAGGTGCAGCACTTGGCATTTATCCCTATTACATTTCATTCTGTTGTTTACGGCCCAGCGCTCCAGCCTATCGAGGTCGCTTTGAATTTTGTTTCTGTCTTCCAGAGTATTAGCTGTTCCACCCAACTTTGTGTCATCTACAAATCTGATAAGCATTCCCTGCACCTCCTCATCCAAGTCATTAATAAAAATGTTGAAGAGCACTGGGCCCAGGACCAAGCCCTGTGGTACCCTGCTCATCACCTCTCCCCAGTTTGAGAAGGTACCATTGATAAGCACTCTTTGAGTTCGATTCTGTAGCCAATTGTGGATCCACCTGATAGTTCTTCCATCTAACCCACTTTTAGCTAGCTTGCTAATCAGGATATCATGAGGCACTTTGTTGAAAGCTTTGCTGAAGCCCAGATATATTATGTCCACAGCATTCCCACAGTCCACAAGGGAGGTTACCCGATCAAAAAATGAGATCAGATTAGTCTTGCAGGATTTGTTCTTGACAAATCCATGTTGGCTTCTAGTAATCACTGCATTGTTTTCAAGGTGCTTGCAGACTGACTTCTTTATAATCTGCTCCAAAATTTTCCCAGGGATTGATGTCAGACTGACTGGTCTATAGTTCCCAGGTTCCTTTTTCTTGCCCTTTTTGAAGATGGGAACAACATTTGCCCTCCTCCAGTCATCTTGCACTTCACCTGTCCTCCATGATTTCTCAGAGATAATAGAGTTCTGAGAGTTCTTCATCCAGTTCCTTTATTACTCTAGGATGCAGTTATATTCCACTTGAGAGCCCGAAGAGGCTCTCAAAGCAGTTGACAAAAAGTCAGCACAATAAAATCAAAATAAAACAACAACTGCATAATGATCTTTAAACACCAGGCAATATATCAATCAGGAAACGTTTGCCTAATAAAAACCAGTATTGGTCATCTAATGGAAACTCAATAAGAAGTCAGTCTGGTACACCAGCCAAAGTTGGTGAATCTGCAACAGAGGTCACCTGGACCTTCAAAGACAAGGCTGGATCGGAGGAGCACCTCCAAGCTCTGAACCTGTTCTTTCAGTGAAAGCTCCATTCAGAATTGGTTGAATACTGTCTCCCTGAACTAGAGACCATCTACCCACTGGATGTCCATCTTGCTTTATTGGCTGTCATCCAGCCTATTACCAAATCCAGGCACCTGTTCAGCACTTCCACAGCCTCACCTGACTCAGAGGACAAGGAGAAGTAGAGCTGGGTGTCCTCAGCATACTGGTGAACCTTCACTGCCTTAGCTCTGCAAACAGAAAATGTAGATAACTAGCCAGAACAGCTCAGGAGCAGCCAAGAAGATGCAGCCAAAATGCAGCTCCAGGTAGCATGAAAATGCACTCTAAGAACGGCATTAACATGAAGAGCGGAGTGGAGTGGAGAGGAGAGGAGAGGAGAGGAGAAAGCACGCATATGAGTATGGACTTCTCCTTCAAGAGCTCTCACTTGTCCTGCAGAGTTCCTTTAGGTGAAAGCAACCAGACTGGAGCCAGCTCTATGCCTTCCCAGATGCCTTGTCCCTCACAGAGAAAGGAACTTCATCCTGTTTAAAATCAAAACACTACGTCTACAATGTACCCTCATGTCTTCACTGAATATGGCCCTGCTGTGTTGGAAAATTGGCAGCTACACACACACACACAAAAAAAAAAAACCAAGAACAAACTTGCAAACAAAGCATAGCTCAAACTCACCCTTCTGAATGACTGTGATAATAGTTGCCTAAAGCCATGGCTTTCTTCAAGTGAATGCAGCCTAGATGAGAGTAAACTGGAGCATATATAAATGCATCCCTCCTCCCCACGCCTCCCATATAACATCTAGAGACCTGAGTCCACAGCTGCCTTTGAAAGGAATCCTAACTCAGTGGCAGAGCAGATGCTTTGCATGCAGAAGCTCCCAGGTCCAATCCCTTGCATCTCTCCTTTTTTCCTTTTCTTTTCCTTTTTTGAGTGTAAGACCTTTCTCAGAGACCCTGTGGAGCCACTGACTGGGTTCAGACAACAAGATAACCCACAATCAAAGACTGAGTATGGGTTGAGTGTGGATTGCTGTTGAACCATGGGTTGTTGAATCGTGGGGAATCGTGTTGTCTGAACCCAGCTGTGCTAACAAGCCATGGCTTGTTAACCATGAGCAACACATGGTTTGCTGTTGGGTTGTGAACTGCATGTTGTTCACCATGGTTTGTTATCTCAGTTGGGTTCAGACAACACTATGTCTATAACCCATGTTTCAACCACAACCTACAGTTCAGTGACAACCCACACTCAACTCACACTCAAGCCTTGAGTGTGGGTTATTGTGTTGACTGAATATAGTCACTGTCAGCCAGAGCCAACAATAATGGTCTACATCAGCCTTCTGAAGCTGGTGCCCTCCTGACATTTTGGACCACAACTACCATCATGCCTGACTGTTGACCATGCTAGTGGGGGCTGATGAGAGCTGCAGTCCAAAACATCTAGGGGGCAATGGGTTAAGGAAGGCTGGTCTGGGTGGTCAAATAATCTGACCTGTATAGGGCAGCTTCCTATGTTCCCTACACTTCTGGTGCATGTTCATGTATGCTAACCAGTGTGCGCTATCCATTTATCTGAAAGCCAGTGTGGTGTATTGGTTAGAGTGTTGCACTGGGACTCAGAAGATCTGGGTTCTAGTCCCCGCAGAGACATGAAGCTCACTAGGTGACTTTGGGCCAATCACCAACTCTCAGCCTAACCTACCTCACAGGGTTGTTGTGGGGATACAATGGGGAGAAGGAGGACCATGTAAGCTGCTTTGGGTTCCTTGCAAGAGAAAAAAAACAACGGTAGGATATAAATGTAATAATACTAATACTAAAACATGTCTAAAAAGCATCCCACATCTCTCCCATAGCAAAATAAATAAATCAGGACAATGATTCACCTGGGGCAGGTACCACGAAATATGAACTGCCCCTGATAAGTAGGGCCAATTGGAGTATATGTTATAGGGCAGAGTTCCTGAAGCTGGTGCCCTCCAATGGTGGAAATTCCAGTCCAAGACATTTGGAAGGCACCAGCTTGGAGAAGGCTGTCATAGGGTATGTTGGCTGGGGCATGCTGGGAGTTGCTCCTGAACAGGCTCTCTTCTTCGACAAGTGCAAGGCTAGCTCTGCTACACCACCTCAACAAGCAATAATTCTTCCGCTGGCATCTCTAAATTGGTTCATGATAAGAAGTGGAGAGGCATCTTTCCCTGCAGTTCTGATGATTAAGCCTACCAATAACAACACAACATCTCCATTTGAGGTTTGGTAGGAAATGTCTCTGTTGTTTCTCAAGCTGCGGTCTCATGACCCCTGGATAAGATAATAGCTTTCCTGGATGAGAGAGGATATTCTCCCTGGAGCAAACTGTATCTCCAATTTAAAGCCAGCTTCAGTGATTATCACAGACAGGCAATAGACTATGTTTAGCTGTGGCAGCCTCCAACTTTCAGTATATTGGCTGTCAGACCTTGATTACTGAACTCACAATCCACACACAGGTGGTATAATACAACAGATTTATTAAGCAGGAATGCATATAGTTCCCTGGCATGCCTTTTCATATAGGCCTGGAGCTGGGTTTCTCCTAGGTCAAGGCAAGAGAAAGGAAGGGAGATAGGGTGGCCATCAGTGGAGGCTGATGGCTCCAATGGCAGTGGGGCAGTGTATTCCCTCTGGGTTTCAGTCTGAACATTTAAGGAGCTATCCTTGGTGCTGAACCCATTTCCCACATGATAGCTTCAGCACCATGGATAACTCCTTTAAATTTCAGACTGAACCCCAGAGTGGATACAGTGTCCCACTGACATTGGAGCCACCAGCCTCCGCTGGTGGCCATGTGCCTTCTTTCACAGAGGACTGTCCTCTATTTGAAAGACTGTCCAGTCCAAGTCTGGTTTAAAGGTAAAGAGGCCTGTGGCTCATGCTGGCTCAACTTGTCTGAGTGTGGAAAGCTAGGCAGGGTCAGGCCTGGTTATGACTTGGCTGGGAGACCCCTCCTCTACTTTCCTGCATTGAGCAGGGGGTTGGACTCGATGGCCTTGTAGGCCCCTTCCAACTCTATGATCTATGAATCTATGAGCAATAAAAGCTGTTGCCCATCACCAGTGAGCACCTGGACTGCAGACTGAACCTGGTCACAGCCTTCTCCACTACCGTGAGATGGACTACATTTCTACATAAATTATAATAATTATTTCTAAATCTGCATCTATACATATAAATTAGCAGATGCAAATTTTATGCAAATCAGTATCCTCTTTTGTCCTCTCCTAGGGTGATGCATTTCCTCTTTTTTGGTGATTCATAAGTGGTCACCCTAAAGTGGAAGTCTGCCAGAGATTCCTCAGAATCTGATTTTTTCATTTTTATGAGTGGCCTTCTAGCCCCCCATGGAGGTAATAATGGTACATTCTAAAGCAGGGCTCTCCAACCTTGGGTCCCCAGATGTTGCTGGACTACAGCTCCCAGAATCCCTTGCCATTATCCATGCTGCCTGGGTATGCTGGGAGCTGTAGGCCAGCAACATCTGGGGACCCAAGGTTGGAGAGCCCTGCTCTGAAGGTATGCATGCAGATAAGACTTCAAGCAGCCTGAATCATGTTTCTTATGGTCTCTGTTTCAGAAGCAGGTTGAAATCAGCTGCTGTGCCTTCACTGCCAACCTGGCAGCTGCTCTTGTCATCTAATTATCACCAGAGTTCATTTTGGCAGGCAAGTAAACATCTTCCTACCCAATCTATTCCCCAGTGCCATCTTTTATCAGGAAAAGAAACAGCCAATTTATCTGTCTTTTGCCACTTCTCTGCTCCTCTGACCAGGATCCTTTTCACATGCCCACTCCCAGCCTCCATGTATTCATCTGAATGTCTTAATAGATCCTGTGCTTTAAAAAGTTGTACATAATGTAAGCTCTTACTAGCAGCCATTCTAGCAGGCTGTACAGAGGGAAATGAGAGGGGAAGCAGGGCCATTCCACCAGGAGACTTATTTTTTTCCCCTTTCCCCTCCCCATTCCTTTTTCCTTGTGTGCCATGACTTCTTAGATTGTGAGCCTGCAGTCAGGGACTGTCTTCTGTATATTTTCTAAGCTACTCTGCACTCTGCAGGCCTTTTTGGCTGAGGAGTGGAATAAAAAATACTTAAATGAATACATAAATTTCCAGGTGATTGGGAAGCCTGCAAAAGTCATGGTCCCCATTTGCTTGTGCAGTTGTATTGTGTGCAGACTCCTTTAAGATCTCCAGATGAACAAACCCAGTCCTCCCCCTACAGCACACTCACTGAACATGTGCAAAGAGCTGCACCTGAAGTCACCTATGCCCATTTGGGGATTGAAGTGAACACACTCAGCTGTCAAGATGGACACAATCCATATATATACATATGGATGGATGGATGGATAGATAGATAGATAGATAGATAGATAGATAGATAGATAGATAGGCATGGCATGACTTGTTGGTGGGCAAGTGTCAGGTCAGATATTGGATTTCTTTTGTGGGAAATTTCCCCGCTTTTCAGCTCAAGCAAAGAAAGGGGCAGTAAAACCTCACTGACAGCTGCACGTTGTAAAGCAATCACATTGGTTACTGTCAGTGCTTTTTTTCTGGAGAAAAAGGTACCGGAACTCTTGGATTACATTTCCTCGGGAGTAGATGGCGATTAAATTGTAATGCAATTAATAGAAGAAAAGGTGCTGGAACTCAGTTCCAGTGAGTTCCACCAGAAAAAAAGCCCTGGTTACTGTAGAAACCAGCAATGTTCTACTTAGAATAAATTAAATTTGACCTTTGTCTTTTTCTGTTGATATATATTTCCACATCTGCTGCTATGATTGCTGGTTCTGTTTATCTTCCTTCCTTCAGTCTCAGATTCAGCACCAGAAGAATACTGCTGCTTTGTGCATTCCATGCACATGTTTGTTGTACCTGACCTAACTCATCTCAACGCTCTGTAAAGAGGTTGCTGATCTTAAAGGGGATTTCATTAGCTGACCACTGCCCTCCCATGCACGCTTAGTTGAAAGTAAGACCCACTGAATTCAGTGGTACGCATTACCAATTAAACATGCACAGGACTGCATCATAATACTATCAATGACCTCATTGACTTTGGTGAATGAGGCCAAACTGTATCACTTGCTTTCACATAGGCAATATTGATCCTAAACAAGGAACTCATTTATAATCTGTATGTGTACCTAAGACTCTGCAATCACATGCCATGATTCTAAAGCCCAGCCACATAAAAACTGCCCTGCTGGATTAAGTTCTACTTAGTTCAACACTTTATTTCTACCAACAGCTAATCAGATGCACAGCAAATCCACTCTGAATCCATGTGGGGTTCACCCATTATTCTTCAAGCCACCCTAGTCACTGGCCCCTCTGCACTGGTCTGGGGACTGATGTTGACCATGAAGCCCACCTTGTGCAATGCATATAGTATAAGTTTTGCAAGGTGTTCTTTCATACTACATTATACCAGATTTTTAAAAGGTAAATATCTTACATTCCAACTTCAGAGTTGCAGCCCAGAACTAGGAGCATGGTAAGATCCCAGGAAGTCACATCTTAAGAATTTACGGATGAAATGCACGTCTCTCTATTTATTTTCAAGGGACTTTTTTCTGTAGCTGACAAGATTCCCCCCCCCCCTGGAAGTAGCTAAGGGATGATCATGTTCCCTGGCTGAGATTCCCCAGCATATTTGGGGAAGACACAGATGGGGAGGAGGTACCACTCAAGGAGCTGATGTCACCCCTTCCAGGACCCTCCATTCCAGAGGATCTGTTCTTGACAGACTCTTCAGAGTCAGAAGAGGCACACTCAGTGCAGTCTCCACACACCCTATGCTTTTCAAATTAAAAGCTACTGTACCAGGCAATGGCTCTTTAAAGGACAGATGCTTAAGGGGTAGAGCCAATAGAATGCCCAGACCAGCCAGCCTTCCAACAGCCTCAAAAGGCCTCTGCACTCTGCTCAGAAAATAGCTCTCTTTGTGGGAGAACACTCACAGCAGCACCTTTTGTGCTATCCAATCTCCTGATAGCCCTTGCCTTGCCTGTCATGACCATGGCTTGTTTTATGTTGTTGTTGTTGTTGTTATATTTATAACCTGCCCTTTTCTCAATACTGGGACTCAAGGCGGCTTCACAACATTAAAATTTGTACAGTTAAAACATATAAATAGAAAAATACAAAAGTTAAAAATATAATTAAATCAGAAACAGTATTAAAATTATATAAAATATCACAGCTAAAACAGCAATATAAGAGCAGTGTAAATCCATCGCTTTCTCATAGGTCCAATTTTATTTCCTGAAGGCCTGCTGGAACAAGAAAGTTTTTGCCTGCCTTCGAAAACATACCAAGGAGGGTGCCATTCTAGACTCCCTGGGAGGGGAGTTCCAGAGTGTTGGAGCAACCACCGAGAAGGCCCTCTGCCGTGTTCCTGCCAGGCGTGCCTGGGATGGTGGCGGAACTAAGAGAAGGGCCTCCTCAGAAGATCTCAAAGTACAAGCAGGCTCATAGGGGAGAATACAGTCTTTAAGTTTCAGATAACCTGGACCCGAACCATTTTACTTGACATGACTCTGCTTTACCTTATGTGCTTCTGCCACACTCTGCACTACTTCCAACTTTCCCAGACACCCATGCAGAGGCAAAACATTTATACATATGTGCATACAATCCAAAATGTGTAGGTCCACTTTGCAGAGTCAATATCCCAGAAAAATAACCCAGGAATCAACCATGTGATTTGGTCCTATGCATATTGTGTTTTATGCGCAAAGGCCCTATTCAAAAGTTATATCCCTACGCAGATGTCTGGAGGCAGGACAGGCTGGGTAGGTATGAAGAGGAAGCTTACTCTCTGTATTCCCTTCTGAAAACTCATTGTTAGCAGGATAAACATGGGTATGGAACATTGGATGTGAAACGCACTGGGAAGCAGCTGCGAGAAGGATTATGGGGGGAAAACGATTGGTAGCGGAAGGGTTAAACATCCCCTTTCCTTCTGTCCCATCTCCAATGAACACTCCTTCATTCTTTTCTCCTGCAGCTCACACACATAGAGGAGAGAGGCTGGATATGCATAGATTTTCCACATTATTGTGGATATTTCCTTAGCAGCAGCGATAAAGCCCTGGCTCAGTTCTTATAATATTGCCTTCCT
Source organism: Shinisaurus crocodilurus (assembly GCA_021292165.1). NCBI lineage: Eukaryota > Metazoa > Chordata > Lepidosauria > Squamata > Shinisauridae > Shinisaurus > Shinisaurus crocodilurus. The sequence goes on along the minus strand of JAHFWL010000076.1, from coordinate 197,739 downwards.
CACCCGTGTGCTAAAATGTGCCTAATGGCCGCTGGGGATTGCTGCTGTATGGTATCTGCCCACTTAAAATCGTGTCTTACTCATCCACTGTAATATGCTAGAACTTTTGATCTTGTAAAACAACTACACACAGCCAGGGGGAAGCATTACACCTCATTCACATCATCACGGCAAAAGTCCTGAGTGGTTCCAACTCCGTGAGCAAGGCTATGTTCTCTGCTGGCACAAATTCTTCCTAGATGTTTCTTCAGCAGCGGCAGCGCACCGTGTCCTGGCGTGATCTACGCTCGGAGCCCCTTCCAAATGGACACCCTTGTAGTGCTGTTACTGCGGGAGCGTTGTTTGTGGCTGCAGAAGAAAAACCAATCCACCGAAGGGTTCCATCATAAAAAGGGGAAATAATTCTTATCCTCCTGATCTCTGTCCTGAATTGAGTTGGTGGCGGGCTGTGATCTGGAGATCACACCTTTGGCTTTACAAAAGCATACGCAGAGGGAGAGGTTGCTGCTGCTGTACATCCCATTCAGTTCCTTCTCTGTTCCTATCACTCCTCACTCTCTCCCTGATCTGCTGAAGGGGTGGGTTCAATGATGCATCTTGGGCACGACACTTCAGTGGACCGGTCATGTTGTTCGAATGCCTGACTGCCGTCTCCCAAAGCAGTTACTTTACTCCCAACTCAAGGATGGAAAGCGGAATATCGGTGGTCAATATAAGAGGTTTAAAGATGTTCATAAGGCTAATCTAAAAAAATGCAATATAAACATCGAAAACTGGGAAGCTCTGGCACATGAACGATCTAAATGGAGGCTGGCCTTTCACAAAGGTTCCATGGACTTTGAAGAAGCCCGAGTGCAAGGCGAAAGGGAGAAACGTGCTAAGCGAAAAGCACGTCAAACGAATCCTTTACAGGACCATCTTCCATCTGGTAACCTGTGTCCTCACTGTGGGGAGCTGTGTGGATCTAGAATTGGCCTCCACAGTCACTTACGGACCCATCGCTAGAGTCTACACAATCTTCTTTAGAATTTCCTCCTTTTATTCCGGAAGACAATCTTACTCGGTCACGAGTGATCGCCTGATAATGGTGCCAAAGTCCGGGGCCATGGCAAACTAGCCCCAACCTTGTCTGGCCTGGGCATGTACATTTCATGTACACATGCTCATTCTGCTATTTATTTATTTATTTATGTATTTATTTATTTTAAAATCCTTTTCTGCAACCAAATACTGCTCATTCCCACATGAATGGATTGAGTGCCAGGGCAGCAGAAGCAAACATCATTTTATTCCGATAGTCATGACGGTGCTATGATTTAAGTGAGTTTACAATGCCAAACTGAACATACTTAAAGTGGGGGCTTTGGGGGGGCTGGGGGGGGAGGCAGTTGCACTGACATATCAGGAAGCGGTTGTAAAGCACGGAATGGCAGTGCAAGGGGGAGAAGAGAAATGTAAACGGTGTGCTTCGCAACTGAAGTAATACACATGGCCTTCTAAAGGGGGGGGAGGGGTTGTGAGACCATTAACAGAGCAACCCTATGGCTGCTAGACAGAGTCTAGATGGCCATAGGATATTTTGGACTCCCAGCTCCAACCTCGGAAATGTTGGAGGATATTGGGAAGGAGTTGGTCCTATACTGGTTAGGATGAAGCAGAGTTTTTTTGTTTCCCCCCCTTATGTGCAGCCTGCTTATTGAAACTGGTTATCACCACGTTGGTTGTTAAACCCTGCTAAAAGGCTCTTAAAAGGGAACAGATTGTCCAAACAGGGTTTAAGATTAATAAAGACATGTATTAGTTTTATTTACAGTCCGTTTATTCATATTTTTATTTATTTATTTATTTATTTATTATATTTATGAATCGCCCATCTGGCCAGACATCCAGCCACTCTGAGCGATGTACAATGCAATAAAATACAGGGGCGGGGACACACACACACACACACACACACAGTATAAAACACAATTAAAAACAGAACAAAACTTAAAAATCCTAACCCACCCCATATTCCTGCCTGAAAAGCCACGTTTTTAATGCCCGGCGGAAGCTAATCAAGGAAGGGGCATAGCGGAGGTCACTGGGGAGAAAGTTCCATAAATTGGGGGCTGCCACAGAAAAGGCCCTCCTCCTAGTCCCCACCAGCCTGGTTTCTCTGGCTGATGGGACAGGGAGAAGGCCATCCGTGGCGGATCTTGCATGGGTCCATCAGGTTGGAGAGAGAGAGAGAGAGAGAGAGAGAGAGCTGGCCACAGAGAGGCAGGAAGTAGGGAGGAGGGGTTACAAGACACGCACCCTGGCCTGGGGATTGTTCAGTTAACCTCTTCCTCCCGCTCCAACTAGTGGTCATATTACCTTGTTGATTTAAGCAGGCAACATTACAATTTCCATCAGGAAACTCACTCTGAGGTCAGAGCTGGGACTCCGAACTTGGAGTGCCCTCCCCCTGCCCTCGCAGCCGGTGCAGGAAGAACCACGTCTGCTGTGGCTCCGAGGTTGCAAGAGCGACCTCAGAGATGGGCTTTTGGAGGCGGGGCAGGGGGAGGGGAGGGAGGAGACAGGCTCCACCAGCATATGAGGCATCCCGGTGGTGCCTCGCACTCCTTCCTGCCCGCTCCGAGGCTGAACACTTAGATGGCCTGAATCATCCCTCTCAGTGTTTTGCAGTGCGGGAGGAGCACGGAGGCGACCTTCACCTCCGTGCTCATCCCGCCATGCATAGGATGCCCGTAAGCCTCCAAGTTCAGAGGGTTACGGGCAGCTTCATTGGATTGCACCCTGAGTCCCGGTTCTAAAATTACCTAGCTGCATCACTGGGGGAGGGGTGGGGGTGGGGTAAAATTAAAATAGTGCTTGCATCAGCAGCAATGGGGGAGGAGGAGGAGGAGGAGTGAGATCTGGAGAAGAAGGCATAAGTCAGGTGGCACAGCAGTGATGTGGGGCAACCTCTCTCTCTCTCTCTCTCTGCACTGCACATACATTGTTAAAGGTGAAATTCCCCTTTCCAGGTTGCAACCTTGCAATCCTAATCTTAAACTGATGTGGATGTCCTTTTGGAAAAGTCAGGATGCACGCACACTCCTTCATCCACCTTGAATATTTTGCATACAGTCCAGAAATGACTGCGCATGGTGCGCAGATGCATGCTAGAAGCATCAAGCCTGTTGAAGTCCACTCTGTCTCTTGCCGTTCCCCCTTTCTCCACTGCAGTGCCTTGCATCCTACCTTCTGAACATAGTATAAGGCTTGCTTGTTGTGTAAGGGCTGAGGACGCTTCTCTTTTTGCGCAGAAAACAGATTGGTCAAGTTTGGGTGTGTGTCCCCCCCCCCCCGCTCTACGCTGTGATTTTGGGTGTGGGAAGTTTGTCGGCAGGTAGTACCCTGTGGTGCTCGAGCTTAAATAGGAATAGCTTGGTCACAATTTGGCAGGGCAGTACAGGGTGAGACATCACAGGCAGGGATTTGGTGAATGTTCAGAGGCAACTTTAAGGTGATGGGGGAACTCGCCACTCTGGCCAGTGGGATCTGGGAGAGGCAGGTGGGCTCCCTTTGAGGTTACCTTGTTTTCACCTACATAAAGGTGTGCAGCTGGGGAGGGCTGGAAGGACTTGCTTAACACCTGAACAGGTGTGGCTATTGGGAATGAAGTAGTGGAGATCAAACTCCAACCAAGGTGGCCCCCAGACCCCACAGGAGCGGGGTTAGCTCATCCTAGTACCTGTGAGTAAGTTGTATCACAGGCAGCTCCAGAGTTAGTAACCAAAGCCCTCAAAGGTTATTGTTGCAGAACTTGTTGTACTACTTAGATAAATAAATTGTGGCCATACTGTATACCTGTACTTCTGTGTCTCATCTCATTATTCCATTGTGTGAATGCAAGTGATTGGCAAAATCCTTTTATTTCCTGCTCCTGTATTCATATAAACTGACGTTCACAAATGTGTCTTCTAGCATCTATTCTGTACACCCGCTTGAGATAGTCCAATTCGAGGGATCACAAATGTCATGTTAGTGAGCATCCTGACCTTTAAAAAAAAGTTTTTAAAAAGTAAATTAATGTTCTGATAAAGTTCTGGTTCTGGCTCCGTTTTTATTATATTGCCTTCCTCACATGTGCGCTGCAAAATACATGTGATGGCCATTGGGGACCGTGGCATTCTTGGAAGGAAACTCTGATGAAAACAAAATGTGGAGTGGCTATTCAAAGGGCAGTTGACAGTTCTCCCTCCCAGCCTAAATTTGGAAAGGGATGGAGAAAGCAAAACTACAGGGATTTTCTGCATACTTTCTTCCAAGGCTGACGAAGGAGAGACCATCAGTAAATCCTGTGACGTGGGCAAGGACAAACAGACTCAGTTAACTAGTGCAAATTCATCCACTCGCACACAGAGACACACACGTTTCAGGGTTGTTTTCCAGCCTTGAGATCACACATCTCCTACTGATGTGAATAAGACACTTCATCAACACATCCTTGCTGATTCTATCGGGCCATTCATCGAGTTCTTCAATGCAGCAGTGGCGACACGGTACACCGGTGATGAAACAGTGTCATTCAAGAGTGCCTGACCTTGCCTGGGATTGCTGGCAATGCCCTCCAGCCTCTGATCAGCAAGGGTGTATTGCCGGAGCACACGGCAATGACATTGTTTGCATAGCCAGCAGCTATCTCAAGACAATAAGCCTGGGATAAGAGTCCTGAGAGATAGTATAACATGCACAGTGTTCAGTGGAGAGGCCACATAGCTCAGCGATAAATGGTAGGGTGTGTGCTTCCTCATCAATTGAAAGAGTAGCAAAACTGAGAAGGACCTGAGAGCCTGGACGGCCCCTGCCAGATGGAGTATTGGGTTAGGTAGCACTGGACTAGGCAGACCCTTGGTCTGATTCAGTATACGGTCACTTCACATAGTGGTTAACAGATTAACAGAGCAATCCTATGGCCGCTGGACAGTGTCTAGATGGCCATAGGATTTTTCAGATCCCCAGGTACGAGGTTGGAAAATCACTCCGACCTCATAGCTAGGGATCCATGCTCGGATACCCCTCACCTTCTCTTGGCTGGCGTGGAAAGAAGAATCACACTGGCTGCTCCTCCAAGGTCATGACAGTGAGCTCAGAGAAGGGACTATGGGGACGTTCCAGGAGGCAGGAAGGGGAGGAGACCAGCGCCTCCAGGATACGATGTATCCTGGCGGCTGCTCAGCCTCCTTCCCTCCTGCTCTGAAGAGCCACACTTAGATGGCTGGAATTGGATGTCTAAGTGTTTTGCAGGGCAGGGCAGGAGAAGCATGGAGGCGACCTTCATTTCTGTGTTCCTCCCAGGGATGTTGAAGTCAAGAGTCCTTGGTCTCGAGTCACGAGTCAAGTCACGAGTCTTTGGACCCGAGTCTCGAGTCCGAGTCCGAGTCCTTGGTCCAAAATGGTGACTCACGAGTCACGAGTCACGAGTCACGAGTCACTCCCAAAGCTGACTCCACGAGTCCCTATTAAAATCAATGGGGGTTTTTCCCCATAAAAATAAGGCTATTTCAGATGTGTGGCTTAAATAAATTCTAGGCACAAGTGTGCCTTTTTATTTCAAAACTCTGCAACTGATTTTGGCAAGAACAGACCAAGCAGACAAACCCAAAATAAAAATAACCAGGCAGGCAGAGGAGGCAGGGAACCCCAAAACAGGCAGGCAGAGGCAGCCAAACCCAAAATGTCTGAAAGGTTGCATTTTAGGAAAATGATTTTAAAAAATAAACTTGCTGTACTTCCTAAAACCTATCCATGTTGCATTTGAGGAACACAATTTTGGAACACGAGTCCTTGGTCCCGAGTCCCGAGTCGAGTCTCGAGTCCCATTAAAAATATTGCGACTCGAGTCTGACTCGAGTCAGAGGGGGGACTCAGTCCAACTCACGAGTCGAGTCCTGGAGTCCGAGTCCCCATCCCTGGTTCCTCCTGCCCTGCCTAGGATGCCTGCGATCCTCCAAGTTCAGAGGGTGATGGACATCTCCATGGGATTGTGCCCTAAGCTGCCCTTGGACTGCCAAGTGGAAGGGAGACACACTCTGCCCTCTGCCACTGACCAGGGGACCAAGGGCCACTGGGAGGCTGCACCCTCTGCCTCCCAGAAAGAATGTTACAGAAAGGGGAAGACCAGCCTGGTCCCATCCATTGGGCACAGAAGGAACAGCTGCGTGGAGTTTGCTTCCCCCTCTCTGAAAGAAGGAACACTCAACTACAACTGTCCAAAATGCCCTAGGACTGCAGAAACAAAGGGAAGCACCATCCATCAGACAGACAACTAGGGGCTGATCTGTTGTGTGTATGTATGCGTGAGGGTTTGTTGTGTGGGGGTGGGGGTGGGGGTTGTATTATGACCTGTTGCTTGTAAGCCCCCTTGAGAATCATTCGATTGAAAGGTGGAGTAGAAATCCATACATAAATCAATTCGCTAGGAACTCTTTGGTTCTAATCTGGCCTCTGCCGTACACTTACTAGGTATTATTTTTGTAGTAGTTGTTGTTATTATCTTATTACATTTCTTATTACAGTTATTACCCAATAACTACTGTTCTCTGGGTGGATTACGAACAGTTAAAAAATTAAAATGCCATAGAACAGTTAAAAATATAAAATACAACACAAATATCTAAAGGAATAAAATGCAATATAATGCAAAACAATGAATAGCACAGGAACAATAAACAGCATTATTTGTGTATTCATTTCATTTCTATGCCACCCAATAGCTGAAGCTCCCTGGCTGGTTCACAAAAATACACACCACGATACAAGGTAATAAAAACATAATATAAAATCTCTAACATAAAAATTTAAAAACAATTTAGGGTGCAATCCTATGCATGTTTAGACAGAGCCAGTGTGGCGTAGTGGTGAAAGTGTTGGACTGGTACTCGGGAGATCCAGGTTCTAGCCCCCGCTCGGCCATGAAACTCACTGGGTGACTTTGGGCCAGTCACTGACTCTCAGCCTAACCTACCTCACAGGGTTGTTGTGAGGATAAAATGGAGGAGGAGGATTATGTAAGCTGCTTTGGGTTCCTTGCAGGAAAAAAGGTGGGGTATAAATATAATAAAATAAATAATAATTAAAAAATAGACAGAAAGAAGTCCTACAACTCCCAGTATGCCCCAGCCAGCATGGCTGGCTGGGGGATGCTGGCAGTTGTAGGACTACTTTCTGTCTAAAATAGGGTTGTACCCTTAAACAGCTAATTAGGGGTGGGCAATCTGCCCACCACCAGACCCGCTGGGTGCTCGGCGCGCGCTGCCCCTACTGAGCTGGGTCGAAAGCGAGTGCCAGCCAAGGTGCTAGCTGGACATGCGGGTTTCCGGCGCTACGTTTTTTACGTAGAAAATGGCATAAGATACATTAAAAGCGGCCGCGATTTGCATAACTTGTGCAAGAACGCGAGTCCAGCCAGGAAGCAGGTAGGATGAGCAGAGGATGGGGGGGGGGTCGAGCCCAGCGAGTTCGTTGGACTTCCAACCCCCAGTCGAGCTCCATGCACATCCCTACGAGCTAATATAATTACAATAAGTTACTGGACATGATAAAATGCAACTGACAGAAATGTCCCATGATGATTTGCCATCAAATGCCTGGGAGTAGAGGAGAGTCTTAACCTGGTGTTGGTAAGATGGCAGTGTGCTGGCACCAGGTGGAGTGCAATGTGGAGAACAGCAGGTAGTCATAGGTAAATCATTACCTTTCAAGCTTAGTCCCCAATCAGCAACATGGAGCTAATAATATATTATCACCTACACTATAAGGTTGTTGTAAAGAATACTGAAATAATACTTCAGTCACTCTCAAGTACCAAAGATCATTGTTGTTGTTGTTATTATTATTATTTGATCCATCCCTTGGATGGGCAAAGTAATCAGAGGTGCAATCGTACTCATGGGTTATTATTCCTGGACAAGCTCATAGTAGTGATCTGTGATCATTCAGCTTTTCTTTTTTTAAAATTCAGACCTTATACTTTTCTCAGCTATTTTCATCCCAAAAATCAGACTTGGCTTTCCTCCCATCAGGTGTCTATAAACTGGAATAATGTTATAACCCCATGATGACACTCCAGGGAAGAGCTCAGTCCTAATGCTTCATTTCATTTAGTTCCATTGATCTTGTGTTCCAGGAAGTGTTTGTAATGTAGTATCATGAACATGAACATTAAAGCATGAATTAGAACTCTCTCTCTCTCTCTCCCTCTCTCCATCTAAGAGGCAGCTGAGCATAATTGTGTTCCGCAGCAAAGAATGAATGATACTTCAACAAAAGGTGGAGAAAACCTAGGAAAACCTTAAATGAGACCTTTAAAGATATGTCCTTGGAGGCTTCGCAGTGAAAAACTGCCCATATTTTCCTTCCTGCCTCACAGAAAAAACCAGGCACACTTCAAGCAGAAGACGTAAAACTTTGGGTGAGCAAAGAACGTAATATTTAAAAAGATGCCACAGAGGGTTCTTTACCCCAGGGGTGGGCAAATGGTAGCTCTCCAGCTGTATTGGATTTCAACTCCCAGAAGCCACTGCCAGCATGGCCTGTGGTCAGGAATGCTGGGAGTTGACATCCAAAACATCTGGGGATCTACTTTCTATGCATTCCATCTTCACCCTATCCAGGCTTTGTAAGCTGACTGGTAGGCGACCTTCTATCACAGAGATGAGGGACGTGTGACCCTCCTGATGTTCTTGGACTACAACACCAGTCATCTCTCACCACTGGCGATGCTGACCAGGGTGATGGGAGTTCCAGCCCAAGAACATCAGGAGAGTGACACGTTGCCCAGACCTGTTCTATCAGGTCAAATGCTGGGTCAGCCATCCCTCGTGCTCCTCCCTCAACTTCAGGTGGATACCCTCCATTCAAAATAAAAATAAAAATCCAAGTGCCACATGTACATTTATACATTCATCCCTCGCCTTCTTCAAAATGGAAACATTTTAAAAGCAGTTTGAAAACTGCTCAGGGGATGATGGGGGGGGAGGTGTCAGTGATTTCACAGATGTTAGCCAATTGGTGACACTCATATACTAAGCATTTGCTGCAAACTTTCGGAAGCATATTTTATCAGCGCTCAGCTCTGGAGAGGAAAGTGTATAGAATCATAGAATCATAGAAAAGTAGAGTCAGGCGGGGCCTACAAGGCCATCGAGTCCAACCCCCCGTTCAATGCAGGAATGCTCTACCAGGCCTGTGGCTTATGCTGGCTTGGCTTGTCTGAGCGTGGAAAGCTAAGCAGGGTCAAGCCTGGTTATTACTTGGATGGGAGACCCCTCCTCTAGTTTCCTCTGCATTGAGCAGGGGGTTGGACTCGATGGCCTTGTAGGCTCCTTCCAACTCTATGATCTATGAAATCTATGAATCCAGGACAAAGCATCCCTGACAGATGGCCATCCAGCCGCACCTTGAATGCCTCCAGTGTTGGAGAGCCCACCACCTCCCTAGGTAGTTGGTTCCATTGTCTTATTGCTCAAACAGGAATTTTTTCCTGATGTTTAGGTGGAATGTCCGTACAGAAGACAGAAAAATACTTTCAGATTACTCCTCTCCTCTTAAACTGTTGGGTCCAATCATCTCTCACCAGTGGCGATGCTGGACAGGGTGATGGGAAAACAATGAGTATCAGACACCACATGCCATATAATGCTGGCTGAGTCCCTGGGTTTTCGCATGGCATGCTACACACCATGTGAGGCCACTCAGCCAGTGCTGCCCAAATCCGTGCTGTTCTCTGCAAGTGGTCTATCTTTACCCATTTCACTTGCTCTCGGTGCTGGATACAAATGCAAGCACATGCCAAGAAGGGATTGTTTAGCATGAAGGGGTGTGTGGTGAATTGACTGGTCATGGAAATGTAATTACACGCAGAAGGCAGCTGAGACCTTCCCAAAACTGAAATGGATTAAGTTTGAAGCACTCGTTAAAATAAGTGTGATTATCACATCGGTGACTCTGATATCCTGTTTATGGAGATAAATCTACACACAAATTGGAGTTTCAAAGAGGAAATAATTCTTCCCTTCCCTCTCCCACAAAGAGAAGCAGTCTGATTTGAGATGATGTTTGTGTGCCACCCATAATTAAAGTCAGGAGCAGCTGTTCGTAAGGAAGGGAAATCAATCTATCTCGTTTCTCCTGCAGAACATCACATGCTAATGTGTGAAGGAGGCATTTAACAAAACACTGGAGAGAGATCACTCATTTAAGCTTTTCCTTCCTGCAACAACAACAACAAGAACATTAGCATAGCGGTGGATTTTTGAACTGCCACTATGTCTTCCAGATGCATTCTTCTCCACCACCTACAGTTTTCCTCCTACGGAGAACAGATGTAATGAGAGAGAAAGCCCCTGAACCCTTCACGGTTGTGCAGAAGGAAGAATTTGGCAGCTGCAGCTTGACACGCAGAGGTGAGGAAAGTTTAAGCTGTGGCTTCCACTGTGCATTGATGGAAGACACCCGTCCTCCTTCGTCACTACAGTTTCTTCCAGTGGTGCTGCTAGCAGTGCAGGTCTAGGACCCAGGGGCTGTGCCAGGTACTGAAAAGATCTAGGGCTCAGGCCCACAGGCCAATTTTTTTTTTAAAAAAAAAAATGCACGAATTTGCATGTGCTAATTTATATATGCTCTAAAGCAGTGTTCTCCAACCTTGGATCCGCAGATGTTTTTGGCCTACAACTCCCAGCATGCCCCAGCCAACTATGCTGGCTGGGGCATGCTGGGAGTTGTAGGCCAAAAACATATGGGGACCCAAGGTTGGAGAACACTGCTCTAAAGCCTGTGTGTGTGTGTGTGTGTGTGTGTGTGTGTGTGTTTAAATGCCCCTGTTTCCTAAGGACACCCCTATTTGTAAAAAGGGATGTATGGACAGGGGAGAGGAGAGCATCTGATCTCAGAAAAACAGTATCGGACACCACGTGCCATATAATGCTGGCTGAGTCCCTGGTTTCGCATGGCATGTGCTGTCCCCATGAGGGTGCTGCACACAATGTGAGGCCACTCAGCCAGTGCTGCCCAAATCCATACTGTTATCGGCGATCTCAGATTGGAGATAACAGTGGAGATGCCTTCATGAGGGATTCCTCCAGGAACCAGAGCTTAGAGGCCAATCCTGCCCCCTGGAGGAACCCTATGTACCTGCTTCTTGGAACTTAACGCGAGGTCAACATAAATGGATTCTCTGCACCCTTTCGACAGCTAAAAACCCAATATTACAACATTGGAAGGACAAATAGCCACCTTCAATAACGCAATGGGTTGAGGACTTAACACCGCTTTTAATTTTTTAATGGTGGTCTTTAGGCATAATCTACGAACGAATGGATAAATAAATGGATATTTGGTCTACCTTTGAAGTGTATGCATAACTATGCCTACAGACAGTATATCTCGCTTTATATAAAATATATAGGGGTATACGTTGCATATGTGTCTATCATAATTGACCTGTTCCAATCTCATGTAAAAAACAACAACAACCTAATACTTCATCTTATTTTATTTTAGTTTTTATAGTTTTTTATTTTGTTTTTGTTTTGATTTATCGAAACTCACAATAAAAAACATAATGGGGGGGGGGGGAAGGATTGGAATTCCAAAGGGGCTTGATAAATTGGAACATGGGTTATTTCTTTGGATTCCCAACCCAGCCAATTCTAACCATTATAGTTGGGGCATTGCTAGGCCTGACCTGGAATCTATATCATGACACCACATGAATTCCACAGGATCCTGAGTGTCCGCTGGTGATGAAAGAAGGGTTCCCCCCCCCCTCAGTTAAAATGCCCTGGAGGGGGCAATTTTCAAGAGGGATTGCATCTGGGGTTAACTTTTCCCTCCCCACATGCTGCAACACCCCCACTCCCACCAAATATTGTTCCCAGCATGGCAATTAAACTTTTAAAAAAAACACCTTTTTCTATCTATTTGGGATGATTTGGGGCAGGTGCAAATTAACTAAAGAATGTATTTAATTTGAGATTTGTTAGCATGAGAAACTGATTGGCCGGCGTTGCCTCCTTTGGAATTTAAATAGACCCCCATAATTGTTTCTAATTGACATAAATTAGTGTATCCAGATTTTATGCAAATTTGTGTTCTATGGGCCCAGGGCCCAAATCTTTTAAGTGTCTAGCACAGTGTTCTCCAGCCTTGGGTCCCCAGATGTTTTTGGCCTACAACTCCCAGCATGCCCCAGCCAGCTACGCTGGCTGGGGTATGCTGGGAGTTTTAGGCCAAAAACATCTGGGGACCCAAGGCTGGAGAACACTGGTCTAGCAGCACCCCTGCATTATAGTAAAAATAATAACGTGCGTTGTGTGTGTGAGTGTGTGTATGTGTGTAAGTAGGGATGTGTGCGGAGCTCAAATGGGGGGTGGAAGTCTGGCGAACTCACCGGGCTCAACCCCCTGAGATCCACTTGGCCTACCTGCTTCCGTGGCTCAACTTGCGTTCTCGTGAGCTGGGCCGAGGCACTTGCCGGACTTCAGGGTCCCCTCTGGAGTGCTTTTTACATAGAAAATGGCGTAAGATACGTTAAAAACAGCCGCAATTTGCTCAAGTTACACAAATGGCGGCCACTTTCAACGTATCTTATGCCATTTTCTATGTAAAAAGCGTACTGCCAGGAACCTGGAAGTCCGGCGAGTGCCTCGGCCCGGCTTGGCAGGCACAGCGGCAGTGCTCACCGAGTACCCAGCGAGTCGGGTGGTGGGCAGATCGCCCACCTCTATCTGTAATACACCAGAGAGAAGAAAATGCATCAAGTACATACAAAATGGTGGGAAACTGGCTACTATCTCTCTCCGCTAAGGACAGTGGTGCCATGGTGAATTGCAAACAGAATACAAGTATTTTGAGAGGTACGGCAGTGGGAGGACTTCTAGTTTTAAGGCATGGGCAACACAATTCTATGAGGGTGCCCACAACCCTCCCGACCCAGAGGATTGCAGGCATCCTGTGCAGGGCGGAAGGAGCACGGTGGATAGGATATCCGCCATGCTCCCCTCACCCTCAGAAACATCTAGATGGCCGATTCTGGCCTACTAGATGTTTTTCCTCTCCTCACGAGGAGGAGAGGCTGAGGCGCCACCTGGATGCCTCAGAATCTGGTGGAGCCTCGCTCCTTGCCTCCCTGCCCCCCATGGGGGAACCGAAGACAGAAGATGGAAAGAACCACACCGACTATGGGGGCACTCCATGGTGCTGCGACCTCAGAAGAGTTTCTGAGGTTGCAGGGTCTTCCAGCCCCAATCCTATGTCCCCCCCCCTAGACAAGGTCAGAGGGACATAGGGTTGCGCCCTCATAGAGCAATCCTATGGCCCCTAGACAGAGTCTAGAGGGCCATAGGATTATTTGGATTCCCAGATCCAAGGTCAGAAAAGAGCTCCAACCTCGGAGCTGGGAATGCACGCTCGAATCCCCCTCCCCCACTCGCAGCTGGCGTGGACAGAACTACAGCAGCCGTATCTCCGAGGTTGTAAGAGCGACCTCGGAGAAGGGGTGAAACGGGCGTTTCAGTGGGAGGCGAGGCAAGGGGAGGGGAAGAGACTGAGTCTGCCAGGATATGATGTATCCCGGCAGCAGTCCAGCCACCTTCCCTCCCCATCCAAAGTGCCTGGGCTAGATGGTCCAAATCGGTTGTCTAGCCGATTTGCAGGGCAGGAGGAGTGTGGAGGCAAAGATTGCCTCTGCACTTCTCCCATCCTGCCTAGGATGTCCTGCCTAGGATTCCCATAATCCTCCTAGCTGGGGAATGCTGGGAGTTGTAGGACTTTTTCAGTCTAAACATACATAGGATTGCACCCTTGCCTATCAAATTATCTCTAAGGCAGGTTAAGTCTTGGAAACAGTGTGTACAAATTAGAATTCCTGAAATGACCTGAAGCGGTGGGCAGTTCCCGGTGCCCTCCGATGCACCGCACTGCTCATGTTTTAAGCATCACCCACTAATATTAGTTAGTGAGATCAGTCTCTGGCATATTTGCCTTCAATCAGTGGATTTGTCTAAATTATGAGAAGTCACATCTTTTGCTGTTTCCTTTCATTTTGCTAATTACCACCAATATAATCGAAAGAGATGAAAGGCGAGAAGAGCATCTGGAGCGAAAGCTTAACATGGATGAAAAAATAGCAATGTCTGTTTTAAGGGAAAAAACAACAACGATTTGCTCTAAATTAGAATGCTACCTTTAAATCAGCCTTGCAAATCCGTCCAGCAAAGTATACTAGCACACAAATGCTTTTACTGTCCTGTCTGCTCATGTTTCAGTGAGTCACTTGTGGGCTAAAAGGTTAAAAAAAAAAAAAAAGGAAGAAAATGAAAACTACCATTTGGAAAGCAACATTCCCCTAGTTCCCTAGTTGGTTGGTCTAGAGGCTGTTTGCATTCTGGTTTAAATGTTACTGTTGGGACGGAGCCACCCTGGTGAATGTCCTCCATGGAACAAGGATCCCAACTGGATGTCAACAAAGCTGACCCAGAAGTGACACTGTGACACCATCACCTGGATGCAAGAAGGGATGGGCGGCGCTGAGAAGCTCGACCTGCTTGCGCTTGGTGGACCTTCGGCACCTTGCCGACTCAAGAGCCAAAAGCAGGCTGAGTCAGAGGTGGTGGTTTCATGGCTTCCACTTTTAAAGGGGCTGAGATTTGCATTGTTGGGGCGGGGGTTTAAGCTAGGGAAATTTCTGTAGATTCTGGCCACAATTGCGCAAATTGCAGCTGGAATGTACGCAGATTGTGGCCAGAATTTATGCAAATTCCCCTGCGTTTTAAAAAAAAATGCAAATCGCAGCCCACTTCAAAAGCGGAAGACCCCGTGCTGGCTCGAATTGTGCCAGAGTGAGTCGGTGCCGGCACTGGGTTGATGGGCCAGAATCTGAGAGGCTGAGCCAGGCCAATTCGCTGGATTTTGACACACACACACCCGACTCCTCGCACATCCCTAGATGCAAATGCCTGACACAGCTCCTGGGGGCACTCAGACTCCAGACAGCCAGTTACTCAGGTTCCTTTTAGGGTTCAGGTGCTGGGGGGGAAAGGCTTATAAGGGAGCCCTGGAATAGAATGGGAGCAAAACTTTGGTTCACAAGCAGGCCTGTCTTTCCTGGAGGTTTTTGTGGCCTGGAGTCTGAGATGCAGACAGTTATGCTGACAAAACTGTGGTCAAGCTGTGGAACACTGGACCAGTATGAGAGGTTACAATGTTTGTAACTCCTCATACCTAGAAGCTCCGTAAGTCCGGAGTGTTCCTGTGTACCTTGATAAGGCCTAGGGTACCAACAGCTGCCGAAAACTATGGAAAATGACTAGTCATTAACCAGTGCAAAACCAAATTTCTAGTTGGCAATTGGAAAGAAAAGAGGGGGGAAGGCCAATCAGAAGGCAGGAAAGTTTAGGGGAGTCTGTGAATAAAAAAAACAAACACAAAAACAAAGGAGAGGGACTTTGTTCACTTCTTTCTTTTGTTTGTTTCCTTTTTGCATAGCTCCAGTTTTTGCTAACAGATTTTTCCTGGGGTCCTTTGGGGCCATAGTTTTCATGATTGCCTTCTTTTGGGGAGGACAGGGGATGTCTTACTTTGACCATGTCCCTTCTTCAAATGTGTATATTAGTTATCATAACTGGAAATGCACTGGAGATCATTTGATACACACATTTCATAAATCAGAGAGTCTCACCAATTCCCATGGTTTGGGGATCCAGATTCACTATTTTGTGATCCAGAACCACTATTACCCCCAAGTCCTTTGTAACTGCAGGTGAACCAGGAGCTGAACTTTGTATTTATCAAGTTCCTTCTGCCTTCTAAATTGTTCACAACTCCTACCAGTTTTCTATCATCAGTGCACACACACACACACCTCTCACATGCATTCCTCCTTATATTTCTTTTCCAGGAAAATCTCCAGAGACAGGTTATGATGAACACCATCAATCAGGGCCGGTGCTACCATTAGGCCAACTAGGCGGCTGCCTAGGGCACCGGGCTAAAGGAGGCGCCAGAAATGCCTTGGGGGGAAAAAATACATCACGTATTTTACCAAGTTTGTTTTACCAATCATGTCCTGTGGCGGGGAAGGGAAGGCGAAAGAAGCGCACCCCTCCCTCTCTCTCCTCCAGCTCCTTACCAGGAACAGCAGCAGGCAAGCTCCTCCTCACAACCAGCATCAAAAGAGGCAGAAAAGGCTACAGACTGGAGGAGGGGAGGCAAACACCTCCTTCGCCTTCCCTCTCAAGGATGCACCTGCAAACACCTCCTTCGCCTTCCCTCTCAAGGATGCACCTGCAAACACCTCCTTCGCCTTCCCTCCCTCGCGCGAGCCTCAGGTTCCTCAGCTCAAGGTCCCCTGAAAGCAGTTATTTCCAGCAACCAGGGAGGGAGGGAAAGGTATTTTAAGCTATCTGGGGCTCCAATGTTTTAATTATTTACCATGCTGTTTCTGTGTTTTGGTTTTAAATGGTTTTAGGATGCAATCCTATGCGTGTTTGGAGGGGGGGGGAAATCCTACAACTCCCAGCATTCCCCAGCCAGCCATGCGCAATCCTATGCATGTTGAGGTAGAAAAAAGCCCCACAACTCCCAGCGTTCCAACAGCCAGCCATGCTGGCTGGTGAATGCTGGGAGTTGCGGGGCTTTTTTCTGCCTCAACGTGTTTAGGATTGTGCCCTGAGCTGTTGATGTTTTCTTTACTGTACTTTGAATATTGTTGTCTGCCTTGAGCACTAGGCTGGTAAAGGGAAATAGGCTGGTAAAGGGAAAGACAGGATAATATACATTATTCTGATAAAGAAATATTGCAACAAAGTGATAGAGAGAGGAGGGGAAGCAGCAAGTTTCGTAAATCCCCTCCTAAATTTGAACCAGATGATCCACGGGCTCTCTCTTTGCTATGTTTCTACTACATGCATCCCCCCCCCTGCAACCCAGAAGGTGTACGAGTCAAACCGGTGTCTCTGCACCTCCACCCTGCGAGGTAGGACAGGTTGCAAGACGCCCTTTTGTCTCTATTCCTCACAGGTAGCGCCACCACACCTCTCTCACATCCTTTTTTCATATCCCTTGTGCTGCCTGCAGGAGGAGACAGGCTTTTACATATATATGGAGTAGGAGAAGGCCCTTGGGAGTTCCTGGCATAGCTGGGCTGATGTTGCCTCTTTGCTTTCCTCGTGAACACAAAGGAAAAGTCTCAAAGTCCACAAAGTTTTTCTATGGGGCTCGGCAGTTCCCAGGGCGGGAAATTTATTTCATAATGGGCATAGGGCTGGAGGGAGGGAGGGCTCAAGTGGGAAGGGGGGGCGCTAAATATCTGATCTTGCCTAGGGCACCAAATTGCCTTGCACCGGGCCTGCCATCAATAGTATACCAAGAGCCATAATGCCTTGCAGTATTTTCCATGGTACTTACCAAGATCTTTCATTCTTTGCAATATATATCCCAGTGGATACTGAAAGACTGCTTATCTTTGTCCTGCACATTTTTCACAGGATATAGATAAGACAAGAGAGGCAAAAGCTGACATACATCCATGGAAAGCCCATTTCTCTCTCACACACAAAAAGCAAGACAGGATTTCTGTTAATTTGTACAAAAATCTAGTGGTGATTTAGGAAGCTTATTTAGTCATAAGTGGTGACAACTATATAAAACCTGCTCCAAACAAGTGGTCAGCTTACATGGACCACATCATGAATCAGGAAAAGAACTTTCTCTTTCTTGTTCATTCTTTTTGCTTCAAATACTTCAGGGGGAAAAACACATGGAGGCATACAATTCTGCAGAGCCAGCTGGGAAGGAAAAGGGATCCCCCCCCTCTCTCTCTCTCACACACACACACACACTGGTGTTGTGTAACTAGAGATTCTGTCACCATTGCTCTCTTCACAAGAACCTGCCGGTGGATACTACAACTCTGAGCTGTAGTAACCTCACCTTAATAGCTGCAAGTCAATTAAGAAGATAACTACAGTACTTTCATTAGGGTCTGTGGTTTTAATTATTTTGTTCTTGCCCTTCCCCTTGGTCCTGCTGGTAGACTGTACCTCTAATAGACTGTACCTCTACCAGTGCTTTTTTTTGGGGGGGGGGGAATCAACGGAGAAGAAAATTTGTGGAAATTTTCATAGGTAAGGCGTTAAATGGGGGGGGGGTGTCCTGTTTTTCACTGTACAATCATCTCTCCCATGGGCTGCAGCCCCCATGGCTCCCCACACTTCAATTAAAGCCCGAGGGAAGACATCATGAGTCAAGTCTTCCCGTGGAGCATTTTCAGATTGGGAAGTGTGGGCAGCCGGGGAGGCTGCAGAGCACTGGAGAGATTTGCAATAGAATGAAAAAGAAAGACACAACACCCTGGAACACCACACAATGATAAGGTAAGCTGAAAAACACCACAAAAAGAAATTCAACAGAGGGTCTAAAGCACTCTGAGAAAGGGGAAGTCTCTTTCACAAGGGAAGAAAACGTATGGAAAATTGGAGGACAGTCCTCTAGCAATAATCATTTCATTACAATACAATTCTGTGCATGTCTACTCAGAAGTCAGCCCCACTGAATTCATTGGGACTTACTCCCAGTTAAGCGTGTATAGGATTGCAGCCTAAATGAATCATATTAACAAACAGAAAACTCTTAATTTGAAAGCCCTTGGATGAAAAATTAATGACTACTTCATTATAGAACAGCCAGATTTAATATGCAGTAATTGGGAAATCGTAATGAAGGGGGAAGGCAGTTTTGCAAAACAGAACAGCACATCAGGACTTCCCTGCAGGTAACTGATAAAGGTTTCATGAAATGGCATGAAAGCCCAGTGCCATGGTTTTACATAATTATTGGTGAGGGAACAGGAAGTGCATATTCCCCCAAATTTAGAAGGAAGCGTTGTGATTAGGGATATATGCGGAGCTCGATTGGGGGGTGGAAGTCTGGCGAACTCACAGGGCTCGACACACCCACCCCCCCGAGCTCCGCTCACCCTACCATTTCCCTGGCTCGACTCGCGTTCTCACGAGCCGAGCCGGGGAAGCAACTTCCGGTTTCCAGCGCTACATTGTTTACGTAGAAAATGGCATCAGATACGTTAAAAATGGCCACAATTTGCATAACTTGTGCAAATTGCGGCCGTTTTTAACGTATCTTATGCAGGGGCGGTGCTACCATTAAGCCAACTAGGCGGCTGCCTAGGGCGCTGGGCTAAAGGGGACGCCAGGAGCATAGGGCTGGAGGGAGGGAGGACTCAAGTGGGAAGGGGGGGCGCTAAATATCTGATCTTGCCTAGGGCACCAAACTGCCTTGCACCGGTCCTGATCTTATGCCATTTTCTATGTAAACAATGTCGTGCCGGGGACCCGGAAGTCCGGTGAGTGCCTCTACTGGCTCTCACGCTCAGCTCAGATGGCGGCAGCACTCGGCCCACGCGCAGCGGATTGCCCACCCCTAGTTGTGATGAAAATGAACATATCCTTAAAAGCATAATGTAAGATCACAGACAGGACCTGGCTGCAACAAAATGCTACAGTTCTTCTGCACCCCCTCCCACCCCCAGTTTCCCAGGGTTTTTTTTTCCCCAACTGACACCTAACATTCCATGGCTACTGAGCATGCTCAATCCTCAGTGGGTGTTTTGGGGAAGGTATTGACCCTTTAGGATGTGTGTGTAGGGAGTTGTTCTTCTGCAAATCTCAGGATTCCCCTGAACATATTGATAACTCCCACTTGCTTCTCAGTGCCCCTGTTTTGGCTCAGTTTCTGTTGACACTCACCACCTACATTCACTATTAGAGGGAGCGGTAACATAGGAGCCCAACTGGATCAGGCTGCGGGTCCATCTAGGCCAACATCTCATTTCCAACAGGGGTCAGCCAGACACCTCCAGGAAGTTTACAAGCAGGTTACAAGTGCATTTCCAGCAACATCAAGTAGGCTGCTCAACAAGATCCGCCACAGACGGCCTTCTCCTTGTCCCATCAGCCAGAGCAGCCAGGCTGGTGCGGACTAGGAAGAGGGCCTTTTCTGTGGCGGCCCCCACACTGTGGAACTCTCTCCCCAGTGACCTCCGCCATGCCCCCTCCTTGATGAGCTTCTGCCATTCATTAAAAACATAGCTTTTCAGGCGGGAATATGGGGTGGGCTAGGATTTTAAAATTTTATACTGTTTTAAGTGTATTTTATTCTGTTTTGTTTCATTGTGTGTTGTACATCGCCCAGAGTGGCCGGGTACCGACTAGATGAACAATCTAGAAATAAATAAATAAATAAATAAATGGGCATGAAAGCATCACTCCTCCACCATGGTTGACTCCCCAGGACATGTTTATATGCCCTGATCCAGCAAGAGGCAATACACGCATGGAAGCTGGCTTCTGGCATTCATATCCATAATTGGAGGAGGAGGAGGAGGAGGTCCCACATGTGTAAACAGGTCCTGCAGGCCTAATATCCACAGATATTACAGCCTGGGTGCCTGCAAATAGCCCATCTTAAAACACTGAAATCCCTCAAATGGCTGATTGGGTGGGAGTGGATTCAATGCTCCCTTCCTCTCTCACAAAATAGACAATCTGCAAGATTTTAGCTTTTTTAAAGAGGGAGAGGGAGAGAGATATTGGAGGGACTATATGTATATAGCTCCTGCTGTTCTGCATATGCTACATTGGATTGGAACCATTCTGTATTACATATATGAAGTTCTGTATGTTAAGTCTTGGATTTATTTTGAACCAAAGCGCAGCCATTTTAGAGATAAAGCCTGCACACCCCTGCTTCTTACATATCAGGTGGCAGAATGTGCATGGAAATTCAGGCTAGCACTCCATCCTTCCTTTTAACCTTGGGATAAACAAATCTGTCAATTTTTGTTTCACATTTTTCCATGCTTAAATTTGGTTTGTCTTGAAATTTGAAAACTTTTTTTAAAAAGTTTGCAAAGTTCACAAAAATGCATGTTTTTGTGTACGTTTCTCCTAAGACATGTGTTTTTCTAATATACATATTCTTTGCAAGCTGTTTTCCCAATATAATGAATTTTAATGTTATTTCCATTAATATGTACATATGTGCGTCATGTGCTTTCCCCAAATATATGCATTTTTGTAAGTATTTTTTTGATTCGAGAACTCCATTGCAAAGTTTGGAGAACTGTGGATTTTGAAGGAGAACCGAGTTTTGGTTCATGTACTGGTTCAGAATTGTAAAATTGGGTAAGTTCACATTACAGTGCAAACAGTGAAATGTAAACTGAATGAAAGTCTTCCCCACCTCTACTTTCACCTAAAGTGAAATTCAAAGGCAATTTGGGTGGTCTAACTCAAGTTACACAAATCGCAGCCACTTATGCCATTTTCTTATGCCATTTTCTACTTAAACAATGTAGCACTGTGAACCCAGAGGTCTGACGACCGCCTTGGCTGGTGCTAGCTTTTGGCCTGGCTTGGCAGGCATGGCGGCAGCACTCGCTGAGCGCGCCACAGATCTGGTGGTGGGCGGATCGCCAGCCCATAATAAGCCTCCATGTTCGGAGGCTTACATGCATCAAGCATGGAGGACATTGGATTGCACCCTAAAACAATTAAAATGTAAATACAAATAAAATACAATAAAATCAAAGGCCACAAAATAAAGTTGCCATATATATTAACATTCCATCTAAAAAGCTTGGGGAAATAAGAAGGATTGTTGCCCTTAAACTCTGGATTAAAACTGTATCTCAGATCTGGCCTGTGTGCAACTCAAAGGTATTACTTTAGTTTTACCGTCAGACTTTCTAAAATTATTTTCCAGAAGAGTAACTCATCTTTTCAGCATTTGAAGTGAAGCTCATCTTAGCGAGTTGCGAGGCGTGTGTTGTGTGCCTGAGGGCTGATTCACACAATTCCCTGGCTCTTGGTGGGTGGTTTAATTTTTTGCTTCAGCATCAAAAATGAACTTCTGGCTTGTGGCATGCAGGTCATCTGAATTGTGTGTGCCAACTGCCAAGAGCAGAGGTGACTGATTATGTGCATGCCACAGTAAGCTCCTGTTGAGCTGTTCTACAGTGGGATTCAAAGCTAGCAATTGGTTTTCATGGCAGATGAATCATGAGCAGGACCAGCCCTATCATTAGGCAGAGTGAGGCAGCTGCCTCAGGCAGCAGATGCTGGGTGGTGTGGGAGGGGCAGCTCCTTATCCACTTTCTCCGCACCATGCATAATTTTATACACTTCTATTGGGTTCCCCCTTACTTACCTTTTTTCTAAGCTCAAAAGCCCCTAACGATGTAACATTTTCTCATGGGGAAGTCACTCCAGCCCCTTGACCATTTTTTAAAAATATATATATTTTTAGATAAAAGCTCAGACCCCATCAGTGTATATGTAAACTTAGGATTTTTTGTCCCAATGTGTATCTCTTTGCATTTGCGTACATTTAACTATATTTGCCAATTTAATTCACCCAGCTTGAAGTGATCCTTTTGGAGCTCTTCACACCCCCTCCTAGTTTTAACTATGCTAAATAATTTGGTGTCATCAGCAAACGTGGCCACCTCACTGCTCACCCCTGACTCCAGATCATTTAAGAACAAGTTAAAAAGCACCACTCCCAATATTGATCCATGTGAGACCCTACTTGATGAGATCGCTCTATTTGTGAGCTGATCAATTATTCTTTCTTTCTGCTTCCTGTTCTTTAACCAGTTACATCTCCTTTTATCCCATGACTGCTAACTTCGGCTTTGGTGAGGGACTTTGTCAGAAGGCTTTTGAAAGTCCAAGTAAACAATGATTGCGTTCAGACAGACAACACGATAACCCACACTCAAGGCTTGAGTGTGAGTTGAGCGTGAGTTGTTGTTGAACTGTGGGTTGTTGTTGAAACATGGGTTATCTTGTTGTCTGAACCCAGCCAAGATAACAAACCATGGTGAACAACCCAACAACAAACCATGGGTTCTCTTCATGTGTTGTTCATGGTTAACAAGCCATGGCTTGTTAGCACAGCTCGGTTCAGACAACACAGTAACCCACATTTGAACTAGCGGTGGATCCAAGCCGGGTCGCGCCTCCAAGTCGATTTTCCAGGGTTGGCGCTGACCCGACTCTATTTTCTGAGGGACCCTGCGCAGGCGCAGAACGCGCCACAGGGGTCCAGCATGCCTGCGCAGGGTTCCGTCGCGTCATTTCTGGTCCCGGAAGTGACGCGACGGGACGGAACGGGCCGCGCGGGCAGCTCACTGCGGAGTGGGCGAGTCGCCCCGAAGTCAAGGTAAGGCCTCACGCGGCGTGAGCGGGGCCGATTCGGCCTCGTTTTGCCCGTGCGAGGCTCGATGTTACACCCCTAGTTTGAACAACAACCCACACAGACTCAGCCCATACCCAACCCTTGAGTGTGGGTTATTCTGTTGTCTGAACCCAGTCAATGTCTACCTGATCACCCCTTTCCACATCCTTGTTGACACTCTCAAAAAAGAACTCTAAAAGGTTAGTGAGAAAGGAAAGCCTTTCTCCAGAAACAGACAGCTAGATTGAGGGGAGGGTTCATTGCTCAGTGGTGGAGTACATACAGTAATACCTTGGATTGCAAGTAACTTGGTCTGAGAGCATTTTGCAAGACAAGCAAATTTTTAAAATAAATTTTGACTTGATAAACAAGCGACGTCTTGCAATACAAGTCGTAGGGATGTAACCGCTCGCCTCGAGCGGGCGTAGCAGGCCAAAATCAGCCCCACTCACGCCCGCCAGAGACTCGCTTTGATGTAAGAGTGTTTTGGATTACAAGCACGGTTCCAGAACGAATTATGCTTGCAATCCAAGGTATTACTGCACTTTGCATGTACAGGGTCCCAGGTTAAATTCCCATCACCTGTACTTAAAGGATTCTGATAGAGGAAAAGGAAGACCTCATCCAAGAGCAGGGGTGGAGGGGAACCTTTCTCAGCTTGACGGCTGAATTCAGTTTTGGAGAAGCTTTGGGAGCCACATTCCAATGGTGGGCAGGGCCAAAGGCAAAGGGGAGGGGCCAAGGACAAAAGGGGTGACGCCCCAAATCCCAAAAAAATGCCAGCATATTGTAGCTTAAAGGCGCAATCCTATGCAAATTTAAACAGAAAAAAAGCCTACAATTCCCAGCATGCCCCAACCAGCTATGCTCGCATAGGATTGCGCATTTAGTTTCTGTTGTTTCAAATCCTTTACTGTATTTTAAATCTCTGTACTGTGGCTAGGTTTTATTCTGGCTTTTACTTCTATTTTGTACTGTAGTTTTAAACTTTTACATTTTTATACTGCATTTTATGTTGTATTTTATGGCTTTTATGGTTGTCAGCCACCCAGAGAGCTTTGGCTTTTTGGCAGTATAGAAATGTAATAATTTTTAAAAAATTAAATTTAAAAAATATATGATTTTCATTGTCGTGATCCTCTGTTTCTGTCCCAAAAAGAGTTTGTGACAGCTTTCCCCAACCTGGAACCCTCCAGATGTGTTGGACTACAACTCCCATAGTCTCCAGCCAGCATGATGGCTGGGGATGGTGGGAGTTGTAGTCCAAATCGTTCAGACGGTGCCTGGTTGGAGAAAGCTGGTTTACCGCAATACATTCTGTTCCCCCCCCCCATTCCAAAACTGTTGTCTTTGAATCAAAGTTGTGAGCTGTTATTTTGACTTCCCTCTTCTTCTGCTGGCTGCTAATGATTCCATTGTGTTCCATTCAAGGAAAGAATAAACACCTGCCTGAAAACTTTCCCACCAGAAACGAGATTATCATTTGTGCAAAACTCTTCCTTTCACCTCTCATTATTATCTTGTCAGGAAAGGGGGGGAAGTACCGGTGGAGGAGGAGGGACACTCTGTCAAATCTTTTGTCCCTTGACAATATATTATCTCCCTTTCTGTTCATACATGCCTGTTATCACAATAGAAAGATCCTATTACTCCAAGCAATCTCTAACTTTATAATTGGCGTTGGGTGAGGAGCTAACCTTCACCCACTTGTATCCTTTGTGAGGACGGTGTCTGGAGAATGCACTGATGGCCGATCTTTTAAAGGGGGTGGTAGTAAGCTAGGTGACAGGCCTTTAATAATCTTATCTAAAATACACCATGAACACACAAAGCTATGTTTCTACAGTTGCTCCTGTTTTCAGCTGAAAATAAAAGGTTCCAGCTGGAGCACAATGTGGTAAATACCGATGGGTGAACTTCCCCCAAGTGAATTATTTACTCAGAAAGGAACAAATGTGTCAGTGTGAGCTCAGATGAAAGTTCTCCTTTAATACGAAATCTCATTCCGTGTATACAAGTGTTTGCACCCGTGCAATATCAAGACACATTTTGGGAGCTGTAGTTTGGAACTTCATAGTGAGGCATGATGTCATGTGTCACCCCATGCTGTGGCCTCTTTTTGATTGGTTGTTTTCACGTGGCCTGCCTTCATGATGATGTCATGTGATGTTTGCTCACTGTTGCCAATTGTTGGTATGAAGATGGACCCATGGAGACCTCCTCCTTATGGAGCCAAAGCTGTGCCGGAAGCAATGATGAGGGAAGCAGCAAAGGAGATTGCTTCAAGTAGGTTTTTGGAGGGGTCTAGGTGGTAGGATGACTGAAAATTTGGTGTGGAGGGAGAGAATCTGTGTACTACCTTACTGCGCATGCTCTGAAGCTCACAATCAATTCTGAACTTAATAGCCAATTCGTAGTACATCGATTCAGGCTCTCTACAAAAGTGAGCATTATGAACAGACGTGTTTTGACCCCAGTGGCATCACTAGTTGTGAGCGTGTCCTTTGATTAGTATATAAAATAGATCCCTCTGTCAAGGCATTTGTGCAGTTGGATAGCTGAAGGCATCTGCCAAATGATGATGGCTGGTGGCCACTAAAAGCCACTAGAATTTTTGTTCCACACCCCACCTGCCTGGGTGAGGTTGAAGGGAACTGTTTGCATGGATGAATGAACCAGCACCAGGGAAAGCAAACAAACTGAAGCTTAATCCAGACAAGACAGAGATGCTCCCAGTCAGCTGAAAGTCAAGGATTCAGCCTGTCTTAGATGGTGTTACACTCCCCTTGAGTCGCAGTCTGGGTGTACTCCTGGACTGAAGTGGATTCAGACCTGAACCTGGATGCCCAGGTTTCGGCAGTGGCTAGTGTGCCAACTGCACCCATTCCTGGAAATCTGTAATGTGCTCTATGTGAGGCTGCCTTTCAAAGATGTTTAAGAACTTCAGCAATTTCCATTACCATCATAGCTGGCATGGTAATGGAAACTGAATGTAACCCTTTCCTCCCCTGCTGCTATGGTCCTAAGGAAAATCCCTCTTCTGAAGCTGATACTTTTGTTTCTATCGACTTTTCTGCAACTGCAAATAGCACTCTCAGGGGATGAATTTTTCTCAGGACCACAGCAGAGGAGGAAAGGCTTAAATTCCCTCCCCGTGCATGCTGCGATCCTCTCTGCTAATGCAATTCACATTACAGAAAAGTCTGTGTGTTAAACGCAAAGAGCATTTAAAGTCATGTCTAATTTGGTCCCAATTCTGCCTCAAGAGGTAAATGATATCCTCCCTAACACAGTTGACTGAGCCACTTCTGTTTGTAAAGGCAGGTTTCATATCCATCCTGAATTGTCTCTCTTTACATGATCTCAGGAGGCGAAAAGAGAATGAGTTCTCAAACGTGCCAAAGTGAAACTTGTTTATTTATGCCCAGCACGTTTCAGAGGCGGAGAGAGCCGTCACTCCCAAGGCCCCTAGACAGCATCTGAGGGGTCGTAGGATAGTTCAGATTCCCAAATCCAAGGTCAGAAGACAGCACTCTGACCTCAGAGCTGGGA
Source organism: Shinisaurus crocodilurus (assembly GCA_021292165.1). Taxonomy (NCBI): domain Eukaryota; kingdom Metazoa; phylum Chordata; class Lepidosauria; order Squamata; family Shinisauridae; genus Shinisaurus; species Shinisaurus crocodilurus. The sequence continues at coordinate 170,901 of JAHFWL010000076.1, read as the reverse complement.
ATCGGAGCTCCAACCCCCTTGCCCTACCCCCTCACAGCTGGCGCAGAAAGAACCGTGCTGGCCGCTCTCCGAGGTTGGGAAAGCGACCTTGGAGAGGGGGGGGAAGGAGCATTTCAGGGGGCAGGAAGGGAAGGGAAGGGAGGAGAATGGAGACGCCAGTATACCATCTATCCTGATGCCTCTCCAGACCCCTTCCCTCCCCCTCTAAGATGCTCCAGCTGGACGGGCAAAAAAACCCCATCTAGTGGAAAATGCAGGGTGGCAGGACAGGAGATGAAGATCACCTCCACTGCTCCTCTCGCTCTGCATTGGATGACCATAAGCCTCCTAGTTCCTAGAGAAGATGGCAATTATACAAAGTAAATCGCTTTGATATTTGGGTTATCTGGCTACAAGCAGCGAGGTATGCCGCTGCCGAGACTGCTGCTCCAAGCCCCGAAAATGCGGGCATCAGACAGCCACCACTCCCAGATGCCAAGCTGCAGTGGCAGGAACGCCTGCCCAGATGCCCAAACAAGCTGTGTGATAGGTGAAAAAGAAGCTGCCATGGGCCAAACTGCTTCCGTGGCTGCAGCAGCCAGGCCCAACAAACCACTGGCTGAAGAAGAGCAGCTACTTGGAGCATCCTTCTCATTCATCATCAGCCAGAGACCAAAGAGGTCAAAGGAGGGGCCCAATGGGTTAATATCGCCCCCAAAGTCCCAGCCCTTGGCTGACATAACTGCATGCAGCCGCATGCAGCCGCAGGCAGTCTCGTCTCTCTCCCCTTCCACCTGCCACATCCTCCTCACTCCCAGGCAAGCCAGGCATGGGGGAAGGTATACCGTAAGTTGCATGAAGGATGGCCACCACCTCAGCAGGCTGGTTGAGTTTGTTTGCAGAGTTTGCATTTCATCAGGTATTCATTTTAAACATCCGGGTTTTTACTACAAGCCTACAGTGATATTTTCAGTGTTCTGACGTCTTGTAATGTGGTTTGCTTTATTTAAAAAATAATGTTTTTTTACGCAGGCTTAAAATAATAGGTTTTTTAAGTTATCCATGCCGTGCCTTTCTCTTGTACTTTTGTTTGTACTTTTACTTCTTCTACAAAATACTGCTCTCGTTTAAAAAATAAACCCTGATGATTTTATTCTCTTATAGTATTTACGATGTTTTATTCACTGAAATTTATGTGTGATTATGGTATTTACTTTGTAGAATTGCTATCTTCTCCAGGTTGGCCCTGACGAAGGAGCCTCAGGCTCCAAAATGCAGTGGTCATAATAAATAAACAAGTCTCACTTTAGCAACTCTGAGAACTTGTTCTTTTTGCTTGCCATTCTTCCTGGATGCCTCCCTTCTGGTTTTTGTTTTCCTTGCATGATCTCACACTCCCCCCCCCCCCCACATACACACCACCACCACCGAAGCGAGCACCCATATTTTGTTCCTGTCCAGGAACCCATTTGCAGCAATACGGTCAACCCCTCATTTAGTTTAACTGGCACTTTTATGGGAGTCTTGGATCATAATCCAATGTTTTATTAGAACGAAGAATTGCAAAGTATAAACTATGAAGAGTTGTGGGAGGGAGGTAAAAAGTCCTTCACTGCAAAATGCATATATAAGGATCTGCCTCTGCGGTTATGTTTACGAGTGTCTTCTTGATTTACTGTGTTGCTAGCTGTTCTCAACTTGCAAAGGCCACCAAGTGAATACAGAATGATCAGCTTGTACAGGCAAAGCCAGGGGAATTGCTTTGGATGTGAGAAACGATGGAGAAGAATTGGGCATCTACTCAGAAGTAAGCCTCATTGAGTTCGATGGGGCTTATTCCCAGGTATTTATTTATTTATTTACCGCATTTATACCCCGCTCTTCAGCTAGAAAAGGCTCCCAGAGTGACTTACAAAGATTAATAATAAGACAGCTCCTGCCCCCTCAGGCTTACAACCTAAAAGACATGACACAAAAGGAAAAGGGATTGGGAGGGAGGAGGAAGAAAGCAAAACTCAGGCACCAGTTCTTAGTTAAAGGCCCAAATGTCTGGCTCCGAGGAGGTCCTTCCTCAGAGCCAGGCATTGTGGGAGGGGTGTCCCAGGAGTTCACCTGCAACTCGAGAAAACCTGGAAAACCTGGGGGGGAGGGGAATGGAATGGAGTGCAAAGGAATGGAATGGAACAGAATATCCTGGAGGAGGGCCTGGCTGGCTGGCTGGAACCTGTCTGAACAGAAGCACTGCACACTGCAACATTTTGTTGCAGCTCGCACTTGTATGGTTTGATACTGATTTCTCCCCCCAGAAGATTCAGGGGGTAAGAATCTCCACCTCCAAATGACATTTGCAGATGCTGAGTGGGCTCCGAAGAACCAAGTGTAAATCAGGAATTTATGGTGGTGACTAGATGTGGCCTCAAGAGATCTGCGACAGGGTCCCATGCTGCTTTTGAAAAGGTTAATAGCGGCCATGAGGGACGGGGGAATCTGACTGGGACGGCAGGACTTTCCCTTGCACTGTGTTTTCAATTACTATTTATTTATTTATTTTATTTATTTATTTATTACATTTATACCCCGCCTTTTTTCCTACAAGGAACTCAAGGCGGCTTACATAATCCTCCTCCTCCTCCTCCTCCTCCTCCTCTCCATTTTATCCTCACAACAACCCTGTGAGGTAGGTTAAGCTGAGAGGCAGTGACTGGCCCAAAATCACCCAGTGGGTTTCATGGCTGAGCGGGGACTAGATCCCGGATCTCCGGGGTCCCAGTCCAACACTCTCACCACTATGCCACACTGGTTCCCCTCCCCGGTGCCTCTTCACCTTTCCATCTTCTTCCTTCTCCTGAGGCCGATTCAAGTGGCTTGTTCAATACAATGAGCACTGCTCAGCATAAGCAAGGTAGTATTTAAAAACAAAAACAAAAATCCACCTCTGAATATGAGTCAACTAGCAGCTTCAAGGCAAGAAATGTTCATTGGGAAAATGACGTGGGGAAGCATTAACTGGTCCCCTTGCTGCCCCTCCCACTCGCGCACCTCCTGTGGCTGTTTTCAAACTTTTCACACACAGAGAAAGACAATCTCCCAATATCCTACTTGTTTAGGCCCTAAGATAGATGTTTAATTGGTTTACTCAAGCCAATGGAGTGATCTTCTTCGAGTTTCCCTGCAGCATAAACAAGCTAATACTTGGAATTTGAAGAACAAATAAACCCATCTGCCCCATTAGTACCTGTTACTGTGCGGCTGAAAGTAATATTTTCTCTTGGAGTACATGCTTACTGAAGCGATTGTTCACACACACACACACACACACACACCAGACACCCAAATCCCTCCCTCCATCTTATATAACATATAAATATGCTTGAGAGCTCTCTTAGACAATATGGCTGCTAGAAACTAGATTGGTGCACAAATGACCTCTCAAAATTCTCTATTTCGGGGGGAGGGGCATTTCACCGAATTTCTCCAGGGGGAGTTGAAATTCTCCAGCAGTTTCTCAGTGTAGGGTTTACTGTTTGCAGTGACAGTTGCGCCCCTATCGGGGGTGGTGGTTGGTTTTGCTTTCTTGGAAGCCAAGCCGCCATTTTGCATCCTCCACCTCCACAATGCCCCAAACCCGGCATGATTCTGGGTAATTGTGGTAGGGGGCAGGGCGGAATGGGCTTCCACAAGAAATGTCTGGAGAAAATTCTGCCGAGTGGACTGCTTTTTCCTGGAGGGTGAGAAAAGACACTTCTCAGAAGCTTTCTCAGAAAAATCTCTTCTGTGAAATTTCCACTCCGCTCTAATAGGTACCCTGTTTTTTGGAGATCGTCATTTATCCCCAACATTGTTGGATAATAGAACAGTTCTCAGTTTGCCACGTGTAAAGCTGGCCTGTGAATAACCTAACAGGGCTTTCTTTAATGCAGTGTTCCCCAACCTTGGGTCCCCAGATGTTTTTGGCCTACAACTCCCAGCATGCCCCAGCCAACATCTGGGGACCCAAGGTTGGGGAACACTGCTTTAATGAATGAAGAAAGCCCTGTGCAGGTGTTCAATGAATGCATAGAGGGGGGAGTTCAGGTTCGCAAGCAGGTGTGGCCACCAAATGTCTGGTGCAACCACACTTGGAAAACTATGTGCAGTTCTGGTCACCACACCTCAAACAGCATATTGCAGAGCTAGGAAAAGGGTGCAGACAAGGGCAATCAATGTGATTAAGGGGCTGGAGCAACTCCCCTACAAGGAAAGGTTACAATACTTGGGGCCATTTTTTTCGCTTAGAAAAAAAGGTGTATGAAATGACAGGTGTGTATAAAATTATGCATGGTGTGGAGAAAATGGAGAAAGTGGACGTTTTTCTTCCTCTCTCGTAATAACAGAAACCTGACGTTCATGGCATGAAGATTAATACTGGCAGATTCGGGACAGATAAAAGGCAGTACTTTTTTTTCACACAGGGCACACTCCAACTAAGGAATTTGCTACCAGAAGATAAGAACATCAGAAGAGCCATGCTGGATCAGACCAAGGGTCCATCTAGTCCAGCATTCTGTTCACACAGTGACCAATCAGCTGCCAACGGGGAACCTCAAGCAGGACATGAGTGCAACAGCACCCTCCTGCCCATGTTCCCCAGATGCTGGTGTACACAGGCATACTGCACCACTTCCTTTCTCCCGGCCTGCCAACCTCTACCTCCAAAGCTGCTGCCCCAGCCAATTTCCCTCCAACAGAGACCAGTGAATATACCGCAGTATAAAAAGAGGCACAATTACAGGAAGACAAGGCTAGGTGAGGTTAACCAGCCCCCCAGATTTGTTTATCATTCAAATCCTGCACTGTAACACAGCCCAGTTTTTGTTTCCCCTGAGCTCACATTGTAGTTTCGTAGATCACAGAGTTGGAAGGGGCCTACAAGGCCATCGAGTCCAACCCCCTGCTCAATGCAGGAAACTAGAGGAGGGGGTCTCCCATCCAAGTAATAACCAGGCCTGACCCTGCTTAGCTTTCCACACTCAGACAAGCTGAGCCAGCGTGAGCCACAGGGCAGGCCTGTTAGTTCAGTGCCCTTTCTGTTTAAATAAAATAAATAAATCTTAGCGGAGTGATATATCCCCTGCACTGGATCGCCGCATGTGTCCACAATCAACTCCGCCAGGCATGCACAGTCTAACAGGCTTTAAGTAGGAACTTACAGTGCAATGCTATGCATGTTTAGACAGAAAAATAGTCCGACAACTCCCAACACTGCAGAAGCAGCTGGCAGGAAAGAGGCCTTGACAGAGAGTGTCACACAGTTGGCATCAATAAGGGATCTTTTACGTAACTTAGAACTCCAGCCAGCCTACCTTTGCCTTATCTCAGATGGTGTTTCTTGGCTAGCAACTCATTACTTCAGCCGCTTCTCTCCTTTGCATCCCAATGTGGCAGGGAAAATGTAAGGCTCTGTGACATCAACCATGGTTGCCATGGGGATCACTCATAATGTCACAAATGGGCTTATGAACACCAAAGGCAGATGCTTTTAATCTGAAGTGCTGGAGAAGGTTGATAGTGAGAGGCATATTTGCATTGCTCTGAGAAAAGGCAGTTAGATCTCAAGGCAGGGCTTGGCAAACCTTTTTTGGCCCATAGGCTGAATTCCAGTTTGGGAAGCATCTCAGGAGCCACATTCCGGCAGTGGGTGGGGCTTAGGGCAGAGGGAGGGGCCGAGGACAGGTGTCATCCTTACTAATTTGGACATTTTCCCACCAAGCATACAAAACACAGCTCAGTTCTCAGCAAGTCTACTCAGGAGTAAGCCCCAGTGCAACTGCTCTTAGGCCTGCAAAAGCACCACTCAGTCCTATGTATGGTATTTAAAGTCCCCTCCTATCTTCTATCACTTGTGGGCTGGATGGGGAACCCCTGGGAGACTATATCTGACCCACCAGCTGGAGGTTCCCCATCCCTGTATTAAGGGAACCCCATCATGATGATCAGGTCTAGATTAAGGATGACTGAACAAGTCCCTCTATGTAAGGTGAGCAGGGTGGAAGAGGCACAGGACCTGGGTTCAAGCAGGAGAGGGGCACAAGATGGGCCCCAAGAGGCATCAAAAGATTGGGAAATAGGTGTCTTTTGCTTGAGACAGAATAGGACCATCGCTTGGTGGTGGAGCACATTTTTGGCATGCAGAAAGTTCTAGGGTCAATCCGCAGCAATGTCAGTTGAAAGATATCCATACCATAGCGGTTGGCACTGGGAGAGAATTACACTGCATGAGAGACCTTAAAGAGTAACTAGGAGTAGACCATCCCACCTGCTTCCCCCTTGGTGTTTTGGACTACAACTCCCAACAGCCAGAATGCCCAATGGACAGAGATGATGGGAGTTGTTGTCCAAAATATCCATGAGGCTCCAGGTTGGGGAAGGCTGGAACAGATGGTCCTGAGCCAGTAACCTTCAGAGGGGTAGGCTGCGTTGGGTGGTTGTAGCAAAAACACAGATGTAGGGACGCTGTAAACTCTATTCTGTCTATATTTTGTGGATTGTCAGGCACATTTTGTTCCATCGTCTGCTCATCGATGCAATCGGATGCTGCACAAATGTGTTTGTACACATTTGCGCAAATTCAGAGTTACACAATTTGCACTCCCAAAAGTGTGTAAATCCCTGAAAAATGTGTATTTTCATGCTTTATCCTAAGGGGGAAATGTGTATTTCTGGTTGGTGTTTTTTTTTTTACTTTATGTATTTTTCTATGACTAAATTTGCATAAAATTACATAAAAACAAAACAAAAAAAAATGGTCCGAAAGTCCTCACAACTCGGGAAAAGCCAGTCCATGGCAGAATCCACAGGTCAGATTCTGAACTCCTAGAAATCCAACTCACTTGAGTCCGTCGTGGATTCATCCGACATCCCTATGCAAAAGCAACCAAGAATGTTCTGATGGAGTAGACTCTAGTGCACAATAACTTCTGGATCATGTTAAACCTGTTTATGGTGCCGCAAGAAAGGCAAACGCTCTGACAGTATGAGATAGATTCATTAAGGGCACAATCCTAGGCATGTTTAGACAGAAAAAAGTCCTATAAATCCTAGCATTTCTGAGCCAGCGTGGCTGGCTGGGGACACATTGGGAGTTTTAGGACTATCTTCCTGTCTAAACATGCATAGCATTGCACTGTAAGTTCCTATTTAAAGCCTGTTAGACTGTGCATGCCTGGTGGAGTTGATTGTGGATGCATGCGGCGATCCAGTGCAGGGGATATATCACTCCGCTAAGATTTTTTTTTTTTTAAACAGAAAGGGCACTGAACTAACTACAATGTGAGCTCAGGGCAAACAAAAACTGGGCTGTGTTACAGTGCAAGATTTGAACGATAAACAAATCTGGGGGGCTGGTTAACCTCACCTAGCCTGTCTTCCTGTAATTGTTCCCCTAAGATGCAGCACCCTCTACACCTAAGAGGAAGTGATACACTGACTTGGACAACCTTATAAGTGGATTACACAAATTCAAGAAATATAAGACTGTTGTTGACTACTAGTCATGATGAGTATATATTACCTCCGGTAGGAAGGGCAGTAGGCCTCATAATGCCAGTTTATTTATATTTATTTATTTATTTAATACATTTTTATACCGCCCAATAGCCGAAGCTCTCTGGGCGGTTTACAACAGTTAAAATCATAAAATACAATATAAAATATAAAATTGAAAACCTTTAAAAACAAACAGCAGAGCTAGCAGCAGCAGTTACAATAACGGAATTAAAAACGATTACAAGATTAAAATGATTAAAATGCCTGGGAGAACAGAAAGGTCTTCACCTGGCTTCCAGAAAGAATACAAAGTAGGTGCCAGGCGAACCTCTTTGGGGAGCTCATTCCATAACTGGGGTGCCACAGCAGAAAAGGCCCTCCTCCTAGTAGCCACCTGCCTCACTTCCTTTGGCAGGGGCTCTCGGAGAAGGACCGCTGAGGAAGATTTTAGTGTCCGGGCAGGTACATATGGGAGGAGACGATCCTTCAGATACCCTGGTCCCAAGCTGTTTAGGGCTTTAAATGTTAGCACCAGCACTTTGAATCGGGCCCGGAAACAGACTGGCAGCCAGTGCAGATGAGAAAGCACTGGCATAATATGTTCTCGTCGGCCAGTCCCGGTTAATAATCTCGCTGCCTTATTTTGGATCAGCTGAAGTTTCCGGACCGTTTTCAAAGGCAGCCCCACATATAACGCATTGCAGTAATCCAAACGAGAGGTTACCAGAGCATGGAACTGTAGCTAGGGCTATCTCTGTCCAGATAAGGACGTAGTTGGTATATCAGCCTAAGCTGATAAAAGGTGCTCCGTGCCACCGAGTTGACCTGTGCCTCAAGTGACAGTTGGGGATCCAAGAGCACCCCCAAACTACGAACCTGATCCTTCAGGGGGAGTGCAACCCCATCCAGAACTGGTTGAATATCACTTAGCTGGGCAGACGAACCACCCACTAACAGTACCTCCGTCTTATCTGGATTGAGTCTCAGTTTATTAGCCCTCATCCAGTCCATTACTGTGTCCAGGCACTGATTCAGAACAGCCACTGCCTCACCTGGATTAGATGAAAAGGAGAGATAGAGCTGGGTGTCATCCGCATATTGATGACACCTCAGCCCACACCTCCGGATAACCTCTCCCAGTGGTTTCATGTAGATGTCAAACAGCATAGGGGATAAACTAGAGCCCTGTGACACCCCATGGCATAACTGCCAAGGGACAGAGCAGTAATCCCCCAGCACCACCTTCTGGAATCGGCCGCCCAAGTAGTATCGGAACCACTGGAGCACAGTGCCTCCAACTCCCAACCCAGACAACCTATCCAGAAGGATACCATGGTCGATGGTATCGAAAGCCGCTGAGAGGTCCAAGAGAATCAACAGGGTCGCATTCCCCCTGTCCCTCTCCCGGCAGAGGTCATCCCACAGGGCGACCAAGGCAGTTTCCATTCCAAAACCAGGCCTGAATCCAGATTGAAATGGATCTAGATAGTCCGTTTCATCCAAGAGTGCCTGGAGTTGACCAGCAACCACCCGCTCAAACACATTGCCCAGGAATGGGATATTAGCTACCGGCCTATAGTTATTAACATCATCTGGGTCCAGGTTAGGCTTTTTGAGGAGTGGCCTAATCACCTCCTCTTTCAAAGAGGCCGGCACCACTCCCTCTCTCAAGGAGGTGTTTACAACCTCCTGGACCCAGCCGGCTATCCCCTCCTTATTTGATGTAATTAGCCATGATGGGCAAGGGTCAAGCACACAGGTGGTAGACCGGACTTGGCCAAGCACCTTGTCCGCATCCTCGGGCCTCAATAACTGAAATTCATCCAATAAAACCAGACCAGACGGTGCTCTGGACACCTCTACTAAAGGAGCTGCACTAACTGTGGTGTCCAATTCATGACAAATTTGAGCGACTTTATCTTCAAAGTGCCGTGCAAACTCATCACAGCGTGCTACTGAGGGTTCTATCATTTCTCTCGCTGGCCCAGAGTGTAAAAGGCCACGGACCACTCGGAAAAGCGCCGCTGGACGGCACTGAGAAGATGCAATGGTGGTGGAAAAGAATTCTCTCTTCGCCACCCTCACCGCCACAGAGTAGGCTCGATAATGAGCTCTAACCTGTGTTCGGTCAAATTCAGCACGAGTTCTCCTCCACCTGCGCTTGGGCGCGATCGTGTCCACCGCCCGGGTCATCTCTGCATTCCACAGAGCAACCTGGGCTTCAACAGGACCGCCAGGAAAATCCCCCAGAGCCCTCTGGAATCCATCGGAATCCATTAACCTCCGGCGGCGGACCATTTTAATAGGTCCCCCACCCTTGCGGAGGGGAAAGGCTGCTGAAAGTCTAAACCTCAATAGGAAGTGATCTGACCATGACAGAGGAACAGATGTTAATTCCCCCACTGTTTCTGGGGAACAAGAGCAGGAGGGCACTGTTGAACTCATATCCTGTTTGTGGGCTTCCCACTGGGGTATGTGGTTGGCCGTTCTGTCAACAGAATGCTGGACTTGATAGGCCTTTGGTCTGATCCAGCATGGCTCTTCTTATGTTCTTATATACCTCAGTGTTCCAGTAGGAGATGTTAATGCTATGCACCTGTTCTGGAATAAAAGTGTTGCTGGAGTTGCACTCCCATGCTTTCCCCCTCCCTCAGTTCACTAGTTTTGTGCAAGGTTTTGCCACTCTGGCAGAACTGATCTGTGTCACTTGTTGACTGGGTCCACACAACACGATAAGCCATGGTGGATTGTGACTAACAATTTGTGAGCCATGTTTGTTTCAGAGTGGCTTGTCGTGTTGTCTCAACCCAGCCACAGTGGCTTGTGCATGGTTAACAACAAACTATGTTGCTGTGTTCAGCAACACAACAAGCCACTCTGAAACAAACATGGCTCACAAACCACGATAGCTTATCGTGTTGTGTGAACCCAGTCACTGTTTTACAAAGCCATCATGCAATGAGGCAAGTCAATGTGCCTTTGTGGTGTGTGTGTGTGTAATAAAGGAGGATTTCCCCATCCAAATCCAGCAAATCACAATTTATCTCTCCATTCCAATTCCTTTAATTGCGAACACTTCTTCCCATTCTGTTTTATCTCTCTCTAGCACTTCCTCGAAGAGGGATACGTAAGAAAAACTTCATAAAAGGATGGAAGCGAGCATTCTCCAGAAATGGCAAGGTGCGCTTTCCAAATTGATATCAGCAGAGCCTGTTTTCTTGGTTCAGAAAACATTTTTTTAAGTGGCAACATTTCCTGCAGGTCAAACTTTTTGTTAGCACTAATAGTATAGCTCCTGTGTGTTACATTTCAGTCTGGAGGCGGCCACAGTCTATTAAAACTCCCTTTTCTTTGCACAGATGCCAATATATTCAGCTGCATTCAGTCCACAGGCTGGGCTGAGAAAACAGAGGTGAATTTGTTGGAATGCAGAGTGGTTTAATAAAAATCTTCTTAACTTCTTCTGAATAAATAAAAAGGCGATGCAGTCACAGTGACAGTATTGGCCATTTACATGCAAATAAAGGATTTGTACTCGGGGATTTTATGAATTGCCTCCTGACATAAGACGCCTGACGCTCAACAACTGGTAAGGACATTTGGCATTTCTGTAGGCCTTTTGTCGGAGCGCTTTTGAGAGGAATTTAACAATGAGCAGCAAGCCTATCACAGTGCAGGTTCCTTAGAGCAAGGGTAGGCAACGTGCCACCCATGGGCCCCAGTGTGCCCTCAGACAACTTTCTTGGTGCCCGCAGGGGTGTTCTACCCATCCTACATGATATGATTATCTTAAATAACAAAGTTTCTTACTGACAGCTGGGATCGCTTCAGAGACAAGTGAGGGCCTCTAGCTGCTCCTATCTTCTTATTTCGTGGGGCTCCCATGTGGGGCTCAGAGATGAATGAAGATGGCAGGTGGCTGCAGGCTGATGCGTCAATCTGCAGCATGCCCATTTTGTGGTGGTGCCCGGCAGTGCAGGCTGGTGGCTTCAGTGTCAGTGGGGCAGTTTATCCACCCCGGATTTCAGTCTGAACTTTAAAGGAGCTACCCATGGTGCTGAACCCCAACCCCCCAAAATAGACTCAGCACCATGGATAGCTCCTTAACAGTTCAGACTGCAGTCCGGGTGGATAAACCATCGCACTGAGCTTGGAGCCAGCAGCCTCCGCTGGGGCCTGGGACAGTTTCTCAAATTGCCAAATGTGCCCATGGACCCCAAAGGATAGCCTGGTCCTGGCTTAGAGAGCAGTTGTAGGGCACTGTCAGCTATCCCAGGGTTCAACAAACAGTCCTCCACTTAGCTATCTGGCAGTTAAGAGCATGGTCTGGAAGGGAGCACTTCCATAGTGGCTAGTAGCCCCAAAGAAGCAGGGAAAATAGACAGAGAAAGAAATGAGTGGGAGCTATGAAGGAAATGGTGGGAATTTGAGAACAGGTGTAGTAACCTGGGCAAAGATGGGAGGGGCTGCAGCTCAGTGGTAGAGCACCTGCTTTGCATGCAGAAGGTCCCAGGTTCTCCAGGTAAGGCTGGGAAAGACTGCTGTCAGAGACCAGTGAGGAGGCACCACCAGTCAGTGTAGACCGGGGTTGGGCAACATGTGGCCCTCCAGATGTTTTGGCCTATCACTCCTATCATGCCTCACCATTGGCTATGCTGGCTTGGGCTGATGGGAGTTGTAGGCCAAAACATCTGGAGGGCCACAAGTTGCCCAATCCCAGCGTAGACAATACTGAGCTTGAGGAATCAATGCTCAGATGCAGTATTCGGCAGCTTCTGATGCCCCTCGATGGTGCCTTTAACCTGGGAAGAAAACCTGCAAAAAATTACTTGTGCATATTTACCATAACGTGCCATGGGTCTTGAGAAGAAAATGAAGGTGGAGGGTCCAAACCTGATATGCTCCAACAAGAGAGAAGAGTGAGCAACCATGTGCTCTCTCCAAAAGTATTTTGTGACCCTCAGGCATGAAAGTCAGATATGCTCTGCACGTCTCGGGGGTTCTCTGAACATATGGCTTAATGCTCAAAAGCACAAATACTCGGGCTGCTTCCCCATCCTCCACACCCAACGAAAAATAATTATAATCTCACTTCGGGGAGGTGGGATGGAACAGCAGCTGTTGGGAGGTTGCAATGAAGGCCGGAGGATCCCGGTGGGCTGCCTGTCTGGCTGGAAATAACAGGAAGAGCATGATTTTCCACTGGAGGATCATGGGAGTTGTAGTCCAGAACCCTGATTTGCCGGAGCTCCTGCTGTCATGGAGAATCTCCATGTGCCTATATCTGTAGACTCCTTTTCAAGCGAAAACCAAACAGATGGCTTCTGGGGAATGTGGACAGAGGACAGGCAACCCCCAGTGTGCACACACAGCTTGAAAGAATGTGCAAGGAGGGCTGTGGGATTTCAGGGGCAAGCCCGCCACTGCCAACGCACCAAGCAACCATGTCCCTGTCTGTTTGCACAGTCAGCCCATGTGTGAAGGAGCTCTAGGATAGAGATGTATGCACGTAGGACTTCCACATGTAAGGGAGGAGCCTGATTGGGCCAGGATCCCCCATCACGTGTGGGAGCTCTATGCTTTTACATTGGTATGCATATAGAATCCCATCACACACCAGCTGAACATGTGGACCGCAGGGGGTGGAGCCAGCACATGCTGCATCCCAGCCCTCTTCACACCTTTCCGCATAAAGGGATTGTCTGAACCCTTCCCCCCCAAACACACACTTTATGTCTTGGAAGTATTCAAATTTAAACTGTAAAAAATAAAATGTATTTTATGAGCATTTGTTGTGGTTATTTGGCGTTGGGGTTATATCAGAAATGTGAGTGCTCCTCATGCTGGGGACCATGGGTGGGAAGATGCTGTTGCACTCATGTCCTGCTTGTGGGATCCCGTGGGCAGCTGGTTGGCCACTGTGTGAACAAAATGCTGGACTAGATGGGTCCTTGGTCTGATCCAGCATGGCTCTTCTTATGTTCTTACAAAATGGGATGTGATCTGAAATATGGTGGGTGGAGAAGGGAGACACAATCTCTTCCCCTGCCCTCTCCAAATGGACTTCCCTTGGGACTTAGTTATGGCTGACCTTCATGGGATTGCTCCCACTGAGTTAGAACAACAAGCACTCCATTGAAATGAGAATTTTTTTTAGCCTGTGAGCCAGGAGAACCTGGCCACTAAGTGGTGCTATTGGCAATCTTCAAGCAAGTATGTGATCTCACAAGTACAAGCAAAGGGAAATAAAACATGACATTTCGGGAGGAGAAAATGGAATAACAATATAAGCGATATATTGGCTACCACTGAATGATCTATGTTATCAGCAAAGCCAGGAAGGAAGGCATAGTGAACCCACCATTTGGTGTAAACAATCATCAGTGTATTTTGGTGTTTTCAAATATTCACAGCATTTCTCTGAGGTTGTCAAGATTCACATGTGAATGTCAATCTATACCACATTTGGGGCATTCTGTGTGATGGATACCTGAAAATTGGCTTGCAAATATAAAGTCAACAGTCTTTGTTTCTCTTTCTACACTGACTTCCAGATGCCATGTGTTGCAAAAGCAACAGAAGAAGACCCATTTCTTCAGGAAAACATAATTATCTGCAGAGTTCTCAAACACTACTGTAAGTCCCTCTTGCTCTCTCCAGCAAAATGAATATTACAGTGGGCTACTTTTCAGGGATGGCCCACGATCTCTCAGCCACAGCTCTGACCCCCTAAAATATGGGTATAATAATTGTGGACTTTATCTGCAATGGGAGTACAAAGATAATTTTTAGAAACTCAGGAAAACATCACATTTGGAGGTGGTGGTGGTGGTATGAAATAAGCCCTGAATTAGGAAGGCCATGTACCCCTTCCTTTAGGGTTATCATTTGTGTTTGGATAGACACTGTACTGTCCAATCACAGCTACAGTAAAACCCTGGATTTATGAATTGTTTACTATGGGGCATCAACCACTTCTCCACCAGGAAAAAAACAAATAGAGGCTTGAAAATGAGGCGGAAATTCTTTCTCCAGACAATGGTGTTATCAGTCATTGCTATGACTTTGTTCATTGGCTAAAAATAGTGAAAGGTAGAAGAAGGCTAGTTTATCATAAAATGATTGGGCAGAGTACTGCCTCTAGCAGAACAGAGGACTAGAAACTTGCTCTTTAAAAATTAAAAAAGAACAAGAAAAGAAAACTGGAGAGCCACCGCTGGTCACTATAGAACAGACAATACTGAGCTCAGTATAAGGCAGCTTCCTATGTTCATTTTAGATTTTACTCATCACCAGAAAAAGAGGAAATGCATCACCAAAAACGAGAACAAGAGAGTACACAGATTTGCATAACATTTCTATAAGCTAATTTATATGTATATATGCAAATTCAGGGGTAATTACTATAATTTAAATAGAAAGAGGTGATCACCCTCATTGCTTGCCCTCAAAGCACCCAAGGCTTTTCAAGTTCTCCAATCTCTTAGGCAGGAACCCTTAAATTTGTCTCAGTATTCACATTAGGGGAAGTTCAGCTGCCCCAAGTCTTATCAGCGTTGATCCCTGTACAGAGAGTTCCTTCATATGCCTTTGATTGTCAACAGGAGTGACTGAGAAGCAGAGGGCATGCACCGCACAGTCTAACAACCTCCATTTCTATTTTCAACAGGTTAAGATGGCAAAACCTGAGAAATTTTACTACTTTATTTTTTCCCCTTTCCTCAAAATGCCTTGAATGTTTCAGCCAAGGAAGGACCTCATAACACAAGAAAAAAGAAGATCTGTGCTAAAGGCCTATCTAGTCCAGCATTCTGGTCGTACAACATCCAACCAGATGTCATTTGTCTAATTCCTTGTTAAAGCTTTCCAAGTTGGCAGCGATCACTCCATCTTGCGTTAGCGAATCCCGTGGTTTAACCACGCATCATGTGAAGAAGTACTTCCTTTGGTCTGTCCCGAACGTCTCAGTGTTCATGTTCACTACGAAATTTTGCATTAGGCGAAATTCAACCGCAAGTCTAATTTCATGCACGTGATCCTGTTTATTGAGAGAAGTTCTGAAATCACAAGCCTGCAGCTGGAAGTGTTAGGAAAACAAACTCAGGTTCCATTTATATTGCACTAGCCACAGGCAATGCTCATGGGTGTACATGTGCGTACACACACATAGGTGCACTCTTCAGACTTCCCCCTTCAATCATAGTAGTAAGTAATTGAATAAAGCACACTGGAACCCTTTCTTTATTTTTTTTCACACCTCTGTCTTAACACAGCAATAATTTGTAAGCCACGGAAAACAGCACAACCAAGAATGCAATTATTGTAGTGGCCATTTGTACGCACCCCGCACCCCCAGTCCTCTCAGGAAAGCAGTGCAGCTTCCAAAGTTAATTTAAAACCCAAGACCGGTAGATATGCTCCAGTAATTTGGAGTGGGGGGGGGAGGAATTCTACTGACAATTTCTTCAACCAACTATAGATCAACTGAAGGCATCATGTGTTTGAGAAATGTGTCGAGAGTACATTTTTGGCTTTCAGGCACTTGCTTCCACAGAAAAAGAAGTGTCTCTCAGGGATTATACTACAACTGAAGGCTTCAGAATTCCTCAAAGTTACCCTGCCAAGGGAAATTAAAGTACAGTTGCATTAAATGGAATAAAATGTTCCAGACTGTAGTGCGTTAAGGCATTGTAAAAGTACTTTTTACTGACATTCTGAATGCTTTCCCCTTAGATTTCCAGTGAATCTTCATTTAAAGCCGTTAATAGGTAAGGTCTTTCCAGTGACATTTTCCTAAAAGATTTGAAGTTAGTGTAACATTTGAGGTTGGCTTTCTCTCCCTCACATAGATTTTTTTTTAAAAAAGCTGCATGTACACATGCACCTAAAAAGTCAAGCTGAGCGCAAAGGCCACTGAGATTAGGAACAAAATCACAGAGATTAAGGATGGAGGAAGAGGTAAAGAAGGTAAGAATTTTTAAATATTGTTTTGTCAGCTTTGGTTGTGGTACGACTGTGTGGTTCAAAGGTGCCATTGGAGGAAAGACCCTTGACATTTTTGAATCAAAGTTTTCCCTTTTCCTATTACATTTTCTTCCTGCGTTGAGAAAAACAACAACCACCAATCATTTGAACATGCAAAAGCTGTTGATGTTTGTCATACTTACAGTGAATGTGGTCGAGGCGAGGGCTCTGAATACAGTACAGGATGGATTCAGGTTCAGGAGTGCCTACCTTTTAGGATGAGCCTTTAAGGGTGCAATCTTATGCATGTTTAGACAGGCTGGGGCATGCTGGGAATTGTAGGACTTCTTTCTGTCTAAACACGCATAAGATTGTGCCCTAAGAGTATCTCCTGGACAGAGGTAGCATGGTTACAGTTATCCACGCTCTGACAAGCTCCAGATTAGGCTACTGCAATGCATTGTATATGGGGCTGCCTTTGAAGATTATTCAAAAACTTCAGTTGGTTCAAAACAGGGCAAGTAGATTACTTACTGGGGCTGGTCAAGTAGATTATATTTTCTTGCCAGTCTTGAAACTGAAGCTGCACTGCCTTCTGGGCCATCTGTGGCTTATGCTGGCTCAGCTTGTCTGAGCCAGCATAAGCGTGGAAAGCTAAGCAGGGTCAGGCCTGGTTATTACTTGGATGGGAGACCCCTCCTCTAGTTTCCTGCATTGAGCAGGGGGTTGGACTCGATGGCCTTGTAGGCGCCTTCCAACTCTATGATTTATGAATCTATTTCAGAGCATGACTCTAAGTACTCTCTTTAGCCTTTGAAGTCCTATATAGTTTGGGACCCGAGTCTCAGAAGGGCTACTTTTCTCCCACATGAACCTGCCCTGTTATTAAAGTCATCATCTGAGGCTCGGGATGCACAGATTTTGTTAAATCCATTCTGTCTGTGTTTCGTGGATTGTTGGGTGTCTTTCTTTCTCTGTCGTCCGCTCATTGCTGGAATTGGACTTTTTTTAAACCGGAATTTTGTTATACTTGCACTAATTCGCATGAGCGCATCAGCGCAAGTGTGCATCAGCGCAAATGTGCACTTGCGCAAGTGTGCTAAATGTACATTAGTTAATGCAAATTGGGGCTGGTGTACATTGGTGCTAATATGAATGAGCATAAATCCCACACACACACACCAAGTGGAAAATCAGCCTGCATGTCTGCACAATCGGCATGATTTTAAAAAAAGCCGGCCAACTGCACATTCCACAAGTCAGATTTATAGAAATACAAACGTATTTGAATCCATTGCAGATTTCTCCAACATCACTGTCTGAGGCCCTCCTGTTACCTCTGCGCTGGGTGAAGAAGCCCTTCCTTTTCTCTGACCAGAATCTCCCACCAATCAGCTTCATGGGATGACATCCTTTGGATTCTAGCATTATGAGAGAGGGAGAAAAATGTCTCCCTGTCCACTTTCTCCACACCATGCATCGTTTTGCACACTTCTATCATGTCTCCCCTCACTCTCCTTTTTTCTAAGCTAAACAATCCCAGCTGCTGTAACCTTTCCTCACAGGGGAGTTGCTCCAGCCCCTTGGTCATTTCAGTTGCCCTTTTCTGCACTTTTTCCAACTCGACAATGTCCTTTTTTAGGTGCGCTGACCAGAACTGCACACAGTAAGTGCAGTCACACCATAGATTTGTATAAGGGCAGTATGATGTTGGCAGCTTTATTTTCAATTCCTTTCCTAATCATGCCTAACATGGAGTTTGCCTTTTTCACAGCAGCCTCACACTGGTTCGACATTTTCACTGAGCTGTCCACCACAACCCCAAGTTCTCTTTCTTGGTCAGTCACCCGCTGGCTCAGATCCCGTCAGCTTATACCTGAAGTTGGGATTTTGCCCCCCAACATGCATTACTTCACACTTGCTTATATTGAACTGCATTTGCCATTTTGAGGCCCATCCTCCCAATTTTGGAGCTCCTCACAATCCCTTTTTGTTTTAACCACCCTAAACAATCTGGTGTCATCACCAGCACACTGGAAAGCTAAGCAGGGTCAAGCCTGGTTGTTACTTGGATGGGAGACCCCTCCTCTAGTTTCCTGCATTGAGCAGGGGGTTGGACTCGATGGCCTTGTAGGCTCCCTCCAACTCTATGATCTATGAAATCTATGAAATCTATGATTCATCCAGGGCATGATTTGGTGAAAATGGAGTCAGGGGATTTCATTAAGCTCCCCTATATTTCCCCTAATATTCTGAGCACTGGCTGGAATGCTTTCAAGATACTTTGTGTTGAGAGTGAACTGTGAACCCCGTCCACATCTATATAACCATGATAAATGCTCGATATATCCCTTACATAAATAGAGATGTAAAAGGCCCTTCAATTAGCCAAGGGCTCTTTTCTGTGTTACCAGTTTGCATCATGCACTGGTTATCCCCCATCAAAGCGAGCCGAAGAGTCTTCTCTTCTTCTTTCCTGCTGATCAAGGAAATAACCTGTGACTCAGCTATTCAGCCGGGCTTCCTCTCCTGTCACTGGGAATAGCAGCACCAGCAAAACCAATGTTGTCCTCCCTGTAGCCATGTCTCTTGCATGAAATTAGACTGTGTAAAGAACCTTTGCTGTGGCTGCCTCTGATACCTTCTTCCTTCCAGCTGCTGTACGAGTCTGGTGCCGAATGAATCGGGGATGCCAGGGAAAGCCTAGGGAGGAAGTCAAAGGTACTTGCTGAAGAGGGGCAGGAGGGAAGCCGAGCATGAGAAATGAACTAGATGGTTTGGGGTGCTTCGTCGCCAGCAGTGCTGAGATGCAGAGGCAAACACCACATGGCAGTGCAAACCAGAGGCATCCTTTCAAAAAAAGAAGCCGTCGAAACCAGAAGCGCCTTCGTCTTTTGGCTCCGTCTCAGAGCAGAGAGTGTTCTGCCAAGCACTCCGTGATGGGCCCGGTCAGCCATATTGGCTATTTACACGCCTTCTGCCAAAGTGTTTGCTCTCGCACAGCTTGAACAGATGTGACACAAGGTTTATTTCTCCCAACACTGGCAAGGCTGGAGATCTCCTGCTTGCCACCATCCATCTTGCCACCTTGCTTGCTTCCTCGCGTGAAAACTTTCATGAGAGATCAAGGGAGGAAAGCAGCCGTGGCATTCTGGACTGTGTTGATGTTTGCTTCTTTGCCTCCTCCTTCCCCACCTTCCTTCTGCCTTCTGTGCCATTTCTATTCAGCTGGAAGGTTGCAAGCAGGAAGTGCCTTCTTCTTCATCTTTTACAGCGCCTAGCAAATTTTAGGCGCTTTGTCAGATGATAATAATAATAATAATAATAATAATAATAATAATAATAATAATAATAATAATGCTTTTATTATCTGTAATTGTGTTTTGACCACTTTCAGGACTGTTGCAGCAAAGACAATGCAAATAAATATAGAAATAAACTCTTATATGGGTAAGGATGGCAGGCAGCCGCACAAGGAGAGATCAAGTAAGCACAACCTAGAACAGGGGTGGGGAATCCTTTTTTCTGCCAAGGGCCACATTCCCTCAGGGATAATCTGTTGGGGGCCACATGCTGATGGTGGGCAGGGCCAGAGCTAAAAGTGGGCAGGGCCACCTCTCTTCCTTTCTCTTTCTGCCACCCCCTTTCCCTCTTTCTTTCTCTTTCAGTCTCCCACTCTCGGTCTCCTTCCTCCTCCCTGCCCAGCAGGGTATCAGGAGATGGGGCAGATCACTCTGTGAGGGATCTGAATTGATCTCTTGCAGAGGGCTTTTGAAATTAGGCCAAGGGACCAATGCGGCACAGCCCTGGGGCTGCAGCTTGCTCACCCCTGGTAAAATGGACACATACACATAATCAAACATGAGGCAATGCTTCACATACACAAAAGAGGACTCCAATGGAGACCTTTTTTCTCTCCCCACCCTCCCAGGGAGGATTGAGGGGGGGCAATGGGGGAAGATTTAACTATCCCTTCTCAGAGCACAGTGGTCCCAATCTGAATTGGGGTCATGCGTGCTACACTAGAGAAGGAAAAAAAGAAGACAAGTCTCAGCTACACACTAAATCAGTGTTCTCCAACCTTGGTCCCCCAGATGTTTTTGGCCTACAACTCCCAGCATGCCCCAGCCAGCTATGCTGGCTGGGGCATGCTGGGAGTTGTAGGCCAAAAACATCTGGGGGACCAAGGTTGGAGAACACTGCACTAGATGATTCACGTAACATGTAGTTTGGCTCCCATACAGGCGTCTCTGAATTTCTGAATACAGGCTCCAGATAGCACGTTTGTTTGTTTGTTTGCTTGTTGTTCAGTTTTTAAAGTCGGACAGACATGGGCATCACAAGTAAAATCAGCCTGTATGAAGCCCACCTCTGGGACTTATTGAGCACCTTGTCGGGGTTGGCAAAAGTGCTCACTCTGAGCAAAATTGCAAATATAAGGCGGTTCAATAAAGAAAATTGAGTACTTAGGCAGTAAATAAAAGTTTTCAAGTGAATCCCCACAAAGGGTCTTTGGCTCAGAGTACAACTATTTCTACTTTATCTGTTTTTTTCCCCCCTGTTCGTTTTGTGCATTTGTCTTTTATATAACATTTTTGCCCAATTCATGAACACTGAGTACACCAAATTCCCTATCTAAGCTGCAACGCTGCAAATCTTTACTTCCTTTTTTTACAGCTGAGCTCCTCCAGGTAACAACAACCCATAACATTTTGTAATGCTATTATGTTTGTATTCCTAAAGCCGCAACAATTGTGCTTTCCAGCTTCCTTCTACAGCAAGCGCACACATAAAACTCAAAACGTACACACTGAGCCCTGTGGCTTCTGTCCCTGGCCTGCTCTTCTTCTGCCCCTTCGCTCGCTTGCCAATCTCCCAATCAGCTCCTGAATGCAGCAGCAGGTCTGATTCTGTTGCTATTCAGCAGACAGCCTGGCTGGCTCAATACTAAGGTGGCCTTTCTTGGCCAGCCGTTCTGCTAGATCTCAGTTGGGCATATTTACGAATCCCTCACCTAATTTCAAACACACTCCCAGTCTTTACAAGACAGAATGTCAAGCGCTCTCTCAGTGTTAACCAGGAGGCAGAATTGCACTCAGCACACCCCGCGTGTGACACGGGGGGGGGGGGCGACTGCAAGAAGTCCCAGGTTTCATTTTCACACATATACACCTGCCTCTCCTGCAGGCCGCAAGCCATGGGGCACTGCCGCAGTCTGCAGGGCACCCTGAAGCAAGATTTTCAAACATAGAAATTGACAGTTTGTTTGCAAGCTAAATTTAACCGTCTTAGTGCTCTTTTGCACTACAGGCACCATTTTGGAGGGGGAGGGATGTTTTTCCACCAGTGCCAAATTTGGCAATGGCAGAGGTGTGGCAGTGAGGGGGCCGCACTGGGGGGTGGCAGGGGCCGCATGTGGCATGCAGGCTGAAAGTTGCCCACTCCTGGTCTAACTGGACAGACATCACACAACACTCTTCCAGTGTCTAACTGGACATCGAAATTGTATTTATTTATTTATTTATTTATACCCCGCCTTTTTTCCTGCAAGGAACCCAAGGCGGCTTACATAATCCTCCTCCTCCTCTCCATTTTATCCTCACAACAACCCTGTGAGGTAGGTTAGGCTGAGAGTCAGTGACTGGCCCAAAGTCACCCAGTGAGTTTCATGGCCGAGCGGGGACTAGAACCTGGATCTCCCGAGTCCCAGTCCAACAATCTCACCACTATGCCACACTGGCTCTCAGTGTGCACTTATACAGTATGTTGCCCAGTGGCAGCTGGGAGGGTCCTAAAACACCTGCCCAGGTGCAGAGTGGAAGTATTCTGTGTGATTCCTGTCCATTTAGTTGCTGGAAGAGTGTTTTGAGTGTGAGCCAGTGTGGCGTAGTGGTGAGAGCGTTGGACTGGGACTCGGGAGATCCAGGTTCTAGTCCCCGCTCGGCCATGAAACTCACTGGGTGACTTTGGGCCAGTCACTGACTCTCAGCCTAACCTACCTCACAGGGTTGTTGTGAGGATAAAATGGAGAGGAGGAGGAGGATTATGTAAGCCGCCTTGGGTTCCTTGCAGGAAAAAAGGCGGGGTATAAATATAATAAATAAAAATAAAATAAATACAATTTCATATATTTCATTCAATTTCCCCCTGTTTGCAGGGGAAGCTGGAGACTCCTGTGTCAGTGGGGCTCCTTATCCATTGCAGCTTTTATTCTGATCTTTATAGGAGCTATCCATGGTGCTCCATGGTGGTGAACCTATTTTGGGGATGGAGTACAGCGCTGCTACAAAGCTCAGAATAAAAGTAGCAATGGATAAGGAGCCCCAGTGACACAGGAGTCACCACCATTCCCTGCCTGTTTGCCTATAATATTCAATACCCCATCCCCTTCCATCTGTAACAGTGTTGCCCAAACCATAGCAAAGCTAAACCACTTGACTGACCCTCCATGTTGCCATTAATGTAGGAATTTCTTTTAGACATGTCCTTGTGGTCAAGATCAGGAAAACAAAAAAAATTAACACACACACAGGCCCTGCCTCTGATGAGTCCGACAAATCTCACCTCACAAGCAGATTCCATTCTGTGGTTCGCAGCATATTTTACAGTATTTTACAGTATTTTACAGTATGAACAAGGCAGCTGAGCCCAAAACACACGCGGTCCTAGTTGCATTTTATAGACGTTACTAACTAGTTAAGGGCACAATCCTATGCATGTTTAGACAGAAAGAAGTCCTACAACTCCCAGCATGCCCACACGCGTGGAGCCAATCCGAAGCAGTTGCTCTTTCAGGACCCCGGACAGATCTATGCTGGCTGGAACTCAATCAGGAAGCGCTGTTGTCTCAGCAACATGCTGAGGCCTTCTGAAGGCTGGCAGGTCCGTCAAAGCCGGAGAACATGGCCGTATTCTACAAAACTCAAAACTGGGCAATCAGTGCTCCTTTAAAAAAAGGGGGGGAGGCAAGCCGCTATGATTTTATTCTACCATAAAGGAGATAATGTCAGTAAGTTACCTTCTGACCTCTTTAATGTTGTACAAGTTTTACATAGCCTCACGCCTTGATGTTGGGAGCAAGCTCTCTCTCTCTCTCTCTCTCTCTCTCGCTCTGTGTGTGTGTGTGTGTGTGTGTGTGTGTGTATGTGTTTCTCTCTCAGTCTCTCTCTCGCGCACACACACACACACACACACACGCGCGCGCGCGCACACACACACACACACACACACACACACAAAGAGCAAGCTCCCCCCCACACTGCAATTAGGCCTGGAAAAAGTCTCCCACAATGGGAGGCTGGGGGGGGCTGCGTGCCAGCTGGGGGGCCCTGTAGGCTGCCTCTGGCACATGGGCCGCTGGTTCTCCACCCCTGCTGTAAAAGCATGGCATTATACAGAGTCTCATGAGCAAACCGTTCTCAGCTTTGCTGGCTGGGGCATGCTGGGAGTTGTAGGACTTCTTTCTGTCTAAACATGCATATAGGATTGTACCCTTAGCTGGCCACAATAGCATTTCCTTGCAAGTTTCACACATGGAACATTTCCTATGGATTGCCCTTTTGGGCTTGTGCCTCTCTACACGTCCCAAATCTTTCTGTTTGTGCAGGGCTTGGAGAAAGGAAGACAGAGAGACAAATGTGAATCGGGCAGCCATTTTACACATCGCCCAAAAAAAGAGGACACCAATGCGCATACCGTTCGCGCATGCTAATTGATGTGCGTCTATGACCAATGAGAAACGATTATTATGACTGAAATGGAAAGGAAAGGCCTCTCAGCCTCGTGGCGAAGACTGTGGCCAGGTGACCTGTGCACCTGCTCGGCCTGTTGTCGAGGACCAGGTGCTAATTTTTGATGGGCAACTTCAAGGCTCCTCCCTGTTCTCCCTCTTTTAAATCAGACGGGGACCAAACAGCCCTTCAAATACAGGATGCCTTCAAATAGAGGACCATCCCCTGCAAAGTAGGACTCATTGCCACATCATGATCCTGTTTGTGCAGCTACACATGCCTTAGGAAGCACATAAATGTATCTGGCAGTGGGCCTCTGAGGTCTCCTGAAGCCCCATCTTGGGACTTTCTACAGGACGGGGACCACAGGGCTCAGTTCAGGTTTCCTGTACTTCAAGATCCCTGAGGAACAATAGCTTTGGGTGCCTCAAAGCGTGGAATTGCTGGACTACGTCACTCCTTGGTTTGGAATATGAACCCCCCCAGCACGCTTTCTTTAAAATATGAGGAGCATCATGATGACCCCCGGTGACTAGTTCTCAAACTCAAAAGAATTCCTTCTGCCTTCTTCTCCTGGCTGCTGCTCTGTTGTAGTAGGGTAGCCCCTTACGCATCATCAAGAAAGAAAACAAAAGAGGGCACCACTTTGCGTAACATTCGTGTATGTTAATTAAAAAAAAAAAACATAAATCCTGCCATAGTGGGGAAGCCTGGGACCAGGTGACCTGTGCACCTGCTCAGCCATTTGTTTGTTTGTTTGTTCATAGCATTTGTATCCCACTCCTCAGCCAAAAAGCTTCCAGGCACAGTTTACGTCCAATCGATAAAAGCACAACAGTCCCTGCCCACAGGCTTACAATCTAAAAGACATGATACAAAAGGGATGGAAAGAGAAGGGTGGGGGGAAGCAAATTCTTAAAGTTATATAGTAGTTCCTGTAATGACTTGCTGGAAACAATTCGGGGGGGGGGGGAGGTTGATGCAGCTGCTCTTTCAGCAGGGCCGGTGGAATGGCCCTGGTCCCCACTTCCTGTTCTCCTCCTGCTGCAGCCTGCTGAAAGGGCTGATGATGATGGAGCTGATCTTTCAGCGTGGTGGGTTCTTTGTCTTTAAACCAGTCTTGGACTGAACAGCCCTTCCAATAGAGGACATCTTCTGTAGTGTGGGACACATGGCCATCCTACTCTGGTGGCTTCTGCTGCTGTTCTGGCAGTGGTGGATAGGAGGGTGGTATGTCTCTCTTTCCTCCTCTCTTCTCCCCTTCCTGGTGCATGAAACGCCTAGGCACAAGAGGGGGAGGACAAGGAGAAGGGGGAGAGAGAGAGAGACAGAGACAGAGACAGAGACAGAGAGAGTCCTCCTTCCCATCGTTGCTGGAGCAGCAGCTGCTGCCACCACAACTATCTGTGATCGTGGGGTGGCATTTGAGGGCTGACGGGAGACTGCAGAAGGCATCTCAGGCCCCCATGCACTCCCAGTGAAGCTATCAGGAGCTTGGATTTTGGGTTTGCACCTGGGCTCAGAATCAACTGGGCTGCTTTCCATTTCTGCATTAAAATAACTCAGTTTACAGAACCCAAATACAAGTCAAAACAACAAGGCAACAGGGGGAAGGAGGCCTAAGCTATTGCTAAACTCAAGCAAGTGAGCCAAGGCACACAAACGCCAGGGAGATTGCAGAGTCACTAAGCAAATTTGACCTAAGAATACCAAAATGTGGTGTTTATCTGGGACTTTAAAGTGTTCAGAGCATTTCCCAGATCTTATCACAGTGGCCCTGACAACAACTATGTAAGGTGTGTGTGTGTGTGTGTGTGTGTAAAGATGAGAGAATAGAGACTTGCTTAAGTCTCTGTCACTAAACTAGGGCAGTTTAGTGACCAAGAGACTGAATTCATGGCAGGTGCAAGATTTGAACTCAGGACTTGTTGGTTCAGAATTCAGTCTCTTGGTCACTAAACTGCCCTAGCTCCTAGGCAGGGGAGATTCCTTCCTTTCATGCCCCCCATATAGTGGTCCACCAGACAGTAAGTGTGTCGGGGGGGGGGGATCCACTGCATCTTCTAACAGAACGTTTATTGCGGGTACAATCTCACATCACCCTGTTTGCACTCCTTGATTCCTTGGGGGACCCCTTCTTCCTAGCCGCAGTGATATCCAGATCTCAAGATATCCTGCATAAATATATCTGACTCTTTACCAAACACTGTGCAAACACTGGCATGTACTACAGGGAAAATTTAAACAGTAGAATTTGTCTTATATAAAAATTCAGGTCTTTGGAACTTGAAGACAGATGGGGGGGTATAGATGATTGGGAGAACTGCTGATTCTCTCTTGCTCTCTCTTGCTCATCCTGGGAATAAGAGAGGGAGGGAGGGAGAGAGAGAGAGAGAGAGAGAGAGAGAGAGAGAGAGAGAGATTATTGTCCTGCTAAACCACATTAGCGCTATTCACATCTGGAGAATGCTGGAGCCTAAAGAATGAGGCACGCACAAAGAGCAAGGGATGAGGGTGGGGGAGTGTGTCACAGGAAAAAGCACAGGAGCCGCTTGCTGCTTCAAGCTGCACTCACAACTGAAAACTGCTGCCCGCTTTTTCTGGAGCTGTCTCGGTGCCAGCCTGCTTAAAACTGTTCTTCCCTTCCCCTCTCTTATACACACACAGAGAGAGGCTTGTCAGCAAGCTCCTCCTCTCCATCGCATTAAAACGAGAGACAAGTTTCCACTTTGGGTTTTTAGTGGCAGCTTTGTCCTTGCCCTGCCTGGCAGCAGCGTGCCCGTCACACACCCTCGGCAAGGACTGCCACTTCCTCCAGGCAGCCTTCCTCGAAGCCGGGTAGCACTTGGGGCTGGAGCATCCTTACGCGAGCATCCTCTGCAGCACTCGAGGGAGCCTTGTCTCCTGCGAGGAAAACAAACACGGCATGCACCTGAACACAACTTCTTCGCTGCACCAGCTGGAATTCCTCTTGGGTCAGTTTCACTTGCAGCCCACAAACTATGTGCTGCCTACTGCTGCGAATGTCTCCAATAGTTCCACATCGGGGTCCAGGGTGCCGGATGAGGAGGATCTTGATGTCAACACGGACATCTACTCCAAAGTCATGGTCACCGTCATCTACCTGGTGCTCTTCTTGGTGGGGACCATCGGCAACTCCATCACTGCCTACACCCTGGTGCGGAAGAAGTCCCTGCAGAACCTGCAAAGCACCGTGCATTATCACCTGGCCAGCCTGGCGTTCTCCGACCTGCTCATCTTCCTCCTCTGCATGCCCATTGAACTGTACAACTTCATCTGGGTGCATCACCCCTGGGCTTTCGGGAATGACATCTGCAAGGGCTATTACTTCCTGAGGGACGCCTGCACCTATGCCACAGCCCTCAACATTGCCAGCCTCAGCGTCGAGAGGTACATGGCCATCTGCCACCCTTTCAAAGCCAAGAGTATCATGTCCAGAAGCAGGACCAAAAAATTCATCAGCTGCATCTGGGTTGCTTCCTTCCTGCTGGCCATTCCGATGATCATGACAATGGGAGAGGTGTACAAGTCCCCCGAAGACCCGGACTCGCTGATCTGCACCCAGATAGTGGAAGCTTCTACGCTTAAGGTTGTCATCCAGGTCAGTCTCTGTGCCTGTTTTGTTTTGTGAGCTGGCAGCTGTCTAAACTGCACCCAGCTCTAGCTATGTTTAATACCTAGAGATCAGAGATTAGTTAGTGACTTAAAAAAAGAGAGAGAAGAGAAAACATAGCAAGCAGACGCTCATTTTCCTATAAAGCCATAAGCTTTCCTCTGTCACACAGCAGATGACAGCGGCTCTCTCTAGAGCACGCTCAGTTCCTCGTGTTGCTCTACACTTTGGAGTCATTGCATGCTGCTGCTCCCAAAAGACCAAAGCGAGCTTGCTGAACTTTGCAGAAAAGAACGGCTTGCATTCGTATAAAGGCTGTTTCACACATGGTGTCCTTCTTTAGGGGAACATCTGAGATATTTTGTTTTAAGTGTACACTTAAGAAATGTGACATGTACATAAAACAAAGACATGCGGATCATACTGGTACAATCGCGCGAGTACTGAGTTTGGCTCTAGCCCCTGTTCAGTGTATACTCTGCTGCAAATCTAGGTTTACTGCGATGTAATGTGTGAAACGGTCTGAAAGGTCAGGTCATAAGCAGGGCTGAGTGTTGTCTGCACTAATGAAACAAATGTCCTGGGCCATGCAAAGCTGAACTCAGCACTGAATAAATTACACAAATCAAACCAATTTACATGAGTTCTCTTATTTTACAATTTTTTTTAACTATGTTGTATAATTTATTCCTACTCCTAAAGAGGCAAGGAACTATGCAGGGCATTGACATCCCCATCTTCTCTGACAACAGGAATTCTTGTTCGGGAGCCAGTTGGGATCCTTGGATTTTTCACCAGGCATTGCAAGAATTCCTTCCCAGTAACAACAGGGGCTAGAAGCTTGGTTTAAAACAAAAATGAGATCCACAAGAAACGGAATGCTGCACCCAGTTCCACAGGGTGCCGTTTTGTCTGAGCTTGCGCAAAACAGTCATATACAGCAGCATTGTCCTGCATATAAGGACCAGTTCATGATGACTAGTTCAGGTATGCGAAAGATGCCAAAGATTTTGATGATGTACATATGCATATAAACTGAGTTCCTTTTAGAAAGGAAGAAAAGGAATAGTGCTTGTGGCACAAAACCCAAGCTTTTTGCTATCCCCCCCCCCCCCCGGCATCTTATCTCTTTTGCCAGTTAAAGCTGGCAAGAAACAGTGATTCAACCAAAAATCATGAAACTGACCCAGTAATTTGAAGAGAAATGGTTTTGTGAAATGCCTCTTGGTTTTACTTATTCATTTTGCTGATTTGTCCACATGTTTACTTCAGAATAAGCCCCATTGAACTTGTGCATAGGATTGCAGTATTCACCCCAGTGCTACGTGTGTATACTCAGAAGTAAGTTCCAGTGAGCTCAATAACATTTATTCCTAGGTAACTAAGTATATTTACTTCCGAGTAAATGTGTCTTGGATTGCACAGTTAATAATTGATTGGGACATACATTCTCACTTCAAGAAGGTTTGGGGTTTGTGAACAAGGCTATGCATCCAAGCCTCACAAAGGTGTGCCTACATATATCCTGAAGCACAACTGGTTTTCACAGCTCACTGGTCTATGCAACGTTCAGCAATGCTGAGAGGAGCAGATTGGTAGGAAGCATGCAGTGCTTTTCACAAAGCAATTGAGCTTGAGCTCTTGGATCTAAGAGAACAGAGTCCCACTGAAAAACTGTGTTCAAATGGGTTCATAGATGGAGCTTACAGGCAGAAGAAAATATGTGGATGTCATGCTGTATGGGAGGAAAAATCCAGAGCAAGCTTGCATGTGTCATTAAAGTTTACCGAGGCATGAATTTAAGTGCAAGTAAAGTTTGAATCAATATCAGTGTCAGGCAAGTAGCATCCCTTTTAGCCAACTGCAAAAAAAAAAAAAAAATAAAAAAAAGGAAAAGGAAAGGAAAGGAAACAGCCAGTAACAGCAGCTGCTGTTTCTAAAAGTAAGCACTGCATAACTAAACAGTATTTCATATGGGTGTGCGCTGACCACAAGATTCCATTTGAACCCTGATTTGATGATTTGGAAAAGAGGCTGCTTCGGCTCAGGTACCAATTTGGAGGGCCCCTGCTTTGACTTGGGTCCAAATCTGAATCTCAATTTAGAAATCCGTATCTTCTATCATTAGAAATCAACAAATGGTTATATAACATTTTATTTATTTGTCAGAATAGGATGACATTTCCAAGCATTTCAGTCCCTTATGAGAGGACTATACCTCCCAAACCACAGACAAACAGGTGTGGGGGGAGGGTTATGCTCAATGCTTTTGTGTATGTGTGTGTGTGTGTGTGTGTATGTGGAGCTGTTGGTCACATTTTATTTCTAAGCGGAATTGGATGAAATTTACAGGAGTAGTTGCCCCTTCTGAGAGGATCAAGCTTTCCAAGTTTCAGATAAATAGGTCCAGGGAGCTTGTGCAACAGCAGCCTTTATAATTCAGGAGTTTCAAATAAATAAATAAATAAATAAATAAAAGGAGGAGGAGGAAGACATAATTATCCCCCAATGTTTTTTTTTTTTTTGCAGGCAATTTTTTAAAATGAAAATTACACGTATCATAGAGGTTGCCCTAGATAACAAACTTGCAAAATTTCAGAAGGATAGGTGCAGGGGCAGTTATGATGAATGAAAAGCGGTTTAAAACTTTTTGTTTGTTTTCTGCTCAACTGGCACCGAAGTCACAGAAAGTGCCATAGAACAGGGGTGGATGATGGGTGTGGAGCATATAGTGGCAGAGGCAGAAGGACTTGAACATCCAGCATTTTCCAAGCAAGCACCCAAAGGTTCACACTCCCAGGTTGCACAGGCTCCACCAAATCTCTTTTCATCTTCCTGCTCCTGGGAGGGAAGAACCAGCACAGTTACACACTGAGCACTATATCAGCCCTGCGATATCTTCCTTCACCATCTCTTCCCCAAAGCTCTGGGACTAGAAAGCCCTGGTAAAACCATCTCCTTTGAGTAGAAGCTAGAGCTGCCAGTCAGAAAACTACCTCCCCCCTCTCCCCCCTGTCCCCCCCCCCGGGGGTGTGTGTGTGTTTCCTTATATGGAGAGCCTGGGAAGGAAATGTATCAGTTTTTGGAGACACACTGTTTGTGTCTCTTTGTTCCTCTGAATCCTGAATCTTCAGGAGTGTTCAGATTCTGATTCAGTCTGTTTTGCAGGAGCCCCACTTCGATTCGGACATTTCCCGAATCTGTCCAAATCAGCCCAATTTGGTTCAGGATTCATCCAAATCTGAAGCACACACACACACACACACAAGTGTTTAGTAAATACCTGCAGATCCATGGGAGAACAAAGACACATTCCCATTCTAGCTATAAACCCAGGGCCCAGGGTGCGTTAGGGACGGGGATGCCAGAGAAAGAGAGTGCAAGCAACATTCCCTTCCAAAATCAAGGGAGAGCAAACGCTGCTTTGCACAGCTGCATGAGCAAAATACTTGAGATCGCACTGAGCAGCTCCACAGAATCACCGTCAGGGCAGTTAATAGTGAGTGTGAAAACAATACATTGTTGCCCTCTTTTAAAAGCATGCCTACAGCCAAAGTAGGGATTCTAATTTCTGTTAGTGAGAAGCCTGATCTACATCTTCGGGGGGGGGGGGGAGCACAGGGTACAGTCCTCAGGAAGGACAACAGATTGTCTTCCAAGTGGGAGATTAACAGTAGTGGTGGGCGATCCACCCACCACCCGACTTGCTGGGTGCTTGTTGAGCGCTGCCGCTGCACCCGCCAAACCGAGACAAAAGTGAGTGAGCGGCACCTGAGCCACTCGATGGACTTCCAAGTTCCCGGCGGTACGCTTTTTATGTAGAAAATGGTGCGAGATACGGAGAAAGCAGCCACAATTTGTGTAACTTGTGCAAATTGTGGCCGTTTTTGGCGTATCTTATGCCATTTTCTACGTAAATAACGTACTGCCGGGAACCCAGAAGTCGCTTCCCCGGCTCGGCTCAGGAGAACGCAAATCGAGCAGGGGAACAGGTAGGAGGGGCGGAGTTCGGTGGATCGAGCCTGGCGAGTTCACCGGACTTCCACCCCCAGAATGAAATCCTCACACATCCCTAAGCAGCTACTTGGTCTAATCCCTTCCATAGGGGACCTAAATTGATGCCGTGTCATACCCACCACTGCCTGTCCTACCCTCCCAAAAACCCTCCCAAAAACATTTTTAAAATGTGGACATTGGGGAAATGTGCATGAAAATATATGTGTACATTTCAAACCATGTGCACAATTGATGTGTGCATTTAGATAAATGTGCACAGAAATATTCACAAATTTTCATATGAAAAGGGGGAAAAAAAACAAAGCTCATGATCTGATACGGGATGAGCTTCGAGGTTGAAATTGGAGAACCTCGACAAGCTCGTGTTTTGCTGATTTGCACATCCCTGGCTAGGATCAGGCAGGTCGCTGGAGATCAATCCCATAGTGCTCCCTTCTCCTGTGGAAGCTGGGGGAGGAGGTCATGCTGAGCCGTCACCTGCTACCACCACAAGACAAATCAGCCACTCTTGCGGTACAAGCAGTGTGACGGTTTTGACGTCCAGAAGTGCAGGAAACTGCCTTATACCAAGTCAGATCATTAGTCCAAATAGCTCAGTGTTGTCTCGGGTGACCAGCAGGGTGGCAGACACAGGACTTTCCCTGGAGATGCTGGAGATCAAATCTGGGGCCTTCTCCACATGTGCTCTCTGTCACTGACCTACAGCGCCACCCTGAGAGCGATACAGGCAGCTCCTTTTTTCAGATGGTGGGGATTAATTCTAGCAACCAGCCATCCCTTGCAAGGAAAGTTATTGCTGGAACTGATCCGTGTGTTCCACCGTTCTGAAGCTAAGGCAGGCAGTGGCAGATCTAGAGCAGGGATAGGCAACTCGCTGCTCGAGAGCCATGCATGGTCCTCGGCCAAATTTCAAAAGTTCTCTGCAAGTGATCAGTTCAGACTTCTGGAAAGACCAATTGGTCCCTCCCCTGGCAGCCCACTGGACAGGGAGGGAAAGGGTGGCGGAATAAGAGTGAGAGAAAAGGGGTGGCAGAAAGAGAGGGAGGGAGAAAAGGGTGTCAGAAAGAGAGAGAAAGGGGTGGCAGAAAGAGAGGGAAGGAGAAAAGGGTGGCAGGAAGAGAGAGAGAAGGGGTGGCAGAAAGAGAGGGAGGGAGAAAAGGGTGGCAGGAAGAGAGAGAAAGGAAAGGGGTGGCAGAATAAGAGTGAGAGAAAAGGGGTGGCAGAAAGAGAGGGAGGGAGAAAAGGGTGGCAGGAAGAGAAAGGGGTGGCAGAAAGAGAAGGAGGGAGAGAAGGGGTGGCAGAAAGAGAAAGGACATGGGTGGCAGTAAGAGAGAGAGAAAAGGGGTGGCAGAAAGAGCTTACCCCTCCCCACCACTGACTTTGGTCCTGCCCACCACTTGCATGCAGCCCCTGCTGGATTACCCCCAAGGGAATGTGGCCCTCAACAGAAAAAAAAGTTCCACACCCCTGATCTAGGGGAATACGGAAAGTAGATTTGGGTTAGATTTGACTGTTAGGAGCGACCAGCCCCCGCCTGTCCTAGCCTCAGATAGAAGTCAAAAGGGTCTCATTTCCCCATGAGCAAGGCAAGCAGTAGTGGCGGATTGACTCCAGGAACTGCACTCACCTGTTTCCTGCAGTAAAATGCCATGGGGCGCACATTAGAGTAGTGGAGCAGGAAGTCCCTGCAATGGGTTTTCAATGCTCCGCAGAGTTCTTTACTGCCGGATGTGACTTTTAGACAAAATGTGTAACCCGGGGCTATCTTGCGGAAGCAAATCCTATAGCAAATGGCACAGCAAATGCACTCCAAATTAGTTATCTACCCACTTATTTAGAGCATTGAACTGCCACCCTTCGGATTCAGAACAGAATCACACACACACACACACACATACACGGGTGGCTACTGTAGCAAATTATAGATACGGCCATCATAAAACAAATAACAGTAGAGCAGCCAATATAATTGCAAGATAAAAGCTAAGACATAAGGCAGGATAGGGATGGAGAAGGAAGAATTCTGCCAGTGGGAAAGGAAATGTGGAGCGTGCTGCACATACAGGAGGAAATGGCTGGATCAGTAATGGGAGAGGAACGTGGTTCAGGAGTGGAGTTATAAGAGGGGCCTTAGAGGCAAAGCACATAAACAGAGCGGTTATGTGGTTTAGGCACTGCTGGAGTGTGCCATTTCGGCCTGTAGGTGGGGGAGTCAAGTGGTTTGAAAGCTCTTTCTTCTTATTTATTTATTTATTTATTTATTTTAAACTCCGAATTAGGGATAGATGGAGCTGACAAACTTGGCCTCGCAGAGATTGTCAGCTTTTCAGAACTAAGCTCATTCCGTCCCATTTTGCATATGTTTTTCAGATGTTGTTTTTAAAAGTCTGGAGAGAAATTCCTACTTTTTGTGCATATCCCCCCCCCAAACGTACGCTTTTTGTGCGCATTTTTCTAATGTGCACCTCCCCCCATTACTTTTCATTGATGCGCTGTGGTTTCGTGCGCACTTTTCTCAAATATGTGCATTTTGTGTGCACTTCTCACTAATCTGCACATTTTTGGTGCTCTACACCTCCCCCACACACACATACACCCCAAAGAGATGTATCATCACCATGCTTGGAAAAGTTTGAATTTCGGGACATAACTCTGTCTCAGGTCACAATTGGCTCAGGAGGTGTGCATTTGTTAAGTTCATATGAAAAACTGGACAAACCAAATTTCTCACCCATCCCTGCACCCAACACATAAATAGGCACATGGAGGAGAAAGTTAAGCTAAAATCTTATCCCTGCCCATCCTAGTTCTGTATGTGCAGGCAGGCCTTTTGTTTTTGGTTTTCCTCTTGTACATGGGGGGGGGGGAGAGTACTTGGTCTTCCAGCTGCATTCTGAAATGGGACAATAGAGAGACCAAGTGAGACCTGTGTGAGCACGTCCATTGCATAACAGGAGTCAAGGGCAGTGGGTTGAAGAACAGAGACCAGTATGCTGTTTCAGGCATAAAGTACAACATGGGAGATAGCATGACGACAGGAGTGAGGAAACTGCCAGGAAGGGTCAGTTATGGCTTCACTTGTGCAGGGTAGGGGGACCAACAAGGATGATAAAGGAAGCAAACAAAGAATGTACCCACATTTAGGTGGGTGGGGGCTGGGGGATATTCGTCATGTCACAGACACTTCCCAATAGGTCCCTGTGACACTTATAGATTCATAGATCATAGAGTTGGAAGGGGCCTACAAGGCCATCGAGTGCAACCCCCTGCTCAATGCAGGAAACTAGAGGAGGGGTCTCCCATCCAAGTAATAACCAGGCCTGACCCTGCTTAGCTTTCCACACTCAGAAAAGCTGAGCCAGCGTGAGCCAGAGGCCTGTATTGTGCAACGACATTTCACACAGAGAGCAATCACTGTCACAACTGACTTTGCAGCTTGGGAGCTAAAATATCTCCCAGGATCAATATGTTACCGAGGGCTGAGAAAATGAGATCAGATTGAAACTGGACTGGCACCTTTAAAATAGAGGTCACCCTTGATAGAGGACTGCTTCTGACATCCCTTCAAATTAGGGATGGACAATTCGCCAGGACCCGCCCCGCCTCTGGCTTGGCAGACACTACTGCTGAGCCCGCCAAGCCAGGCTGAAAGCTGGCGTGCGCCACACTGCTTGCTGGACTTTTGGGTTCCCAGCGGGCCGCTGTTTACGTAGAGAATTCTTTATGATACATCAAAAGTGGCCGCAATTTGCACAAATTATGCAAATTGCAGACACTTTAGGCATATCTTACGGCATTTTCTACATAAACAGCAGCCCGCCAGGAACCCAGAAGTCGCTTCCCCAGCTCGACTTAGGAGAACGCGGGTTGAGCGGGGGAAGAGGTAAGCAGGACAGAGTTCAGGGGGTCGAGTCCAGCTAGTCCACTGGATTTCCACCCCCTGAACGAAATCCTCACACATCCCTACTTCAAATAGAGGAGTGCCCTCTGTAAAGTAGGACACACGGGGCTAGATGATGAACAAAGCATTTGGGAAGGTTCTTTTGGAGGAAGGCAAGGTTCCAGGTCATGCGTTCAGAGCCTAGGCAATGCTCTTTTACACATACCACTTCTGTACCAATGAGCCAGACTAACATGTGGAGGTCCAAGGGGAGCAAGTGGGCCCAATCCCAACTCTGTTTCCAACTTTCCATGCAGTGACTATCCCCTGCTTTGGTCAACTGAACTGAATTAACAAGTGGTCCTAAGTGAGAGTGTCAGACAGAAACAGATATTTGGTGCTACTCTTCTGTCTGATCTGACAAATCTGGCAGGTGGGAGAAGGAAACCCACTTCTTTCTCCCACCCCACTCCTTGGCATTCCTTTGAGTTATGCCTTCTTTCTCTCATTTGGAAAATGTCAAGACATGTCAAGTTAAACAAGCATCCTATTTCCTTCCTTCCCATCTCGAAATTCCATTTCTCTGCTTACATTGTAAGATTCCTTCTCTATGGCAACAGACTGTCATTTCATGCACAGACACAGTTATTGGTTGAAAAAAGCACAACTATTTATTATTATTATTAGTAGTAGTAGTAGTAGTAGTAGTAGTAAATTACAAACCTTAAAATGAGCTTGAGTTTTGCGAGGCAAAAGAATTGCTCTAAGGGCGCAAAGGGTTATCGGTCTCCCGAGCATTTCTGTGCCATTTTCAAAAGAGAACTCAACATCTTGCTAGATTCCAGGTGGTTTTTGCTTCCAGGAGCCATAAAGATGTGGAAATGTGGGGGGGAAACTGATTATATTTATTACCTCTGTGTGCTGGGGCACGTGCATGTGTCTCGAGAAATGAATTAAGTTGTGCAAGGCAGCTGTGAGCCAAAAGCGCCCATCCAAGGGAAGTTGCTTGCTGCGTTTCTTTATGACTTCCTGTTCTACTTCTGCCACATGTATGTTTTGCATCTGGTGTGACTGGATTGTTTGAGCATTCCAAATGCTGAGACATAGCAGAATTACTCATACCTGGTCCCTTCTGGATGTGCTCTTCTCCAAAGGCTGGCCTTCACCTGTTTGTGATCTGGGAAGAAAATCTAATGGGTAGGCTTCTCTGATGATAGGACCCTCAGAAGTTGACCACCCCTGCTTTAGAAAGTAACAATACACCCATGGGAAAGGTCTTCGCTCAATATCAACCAATAATTGGAACACAAAGAGCCTGGAGGTTTATTTGTCTGTTCCAGAAATGTTATCATAGTCTGTGATGCAGCAATCTTCAATTGTTTGCCAATACTCATGCATACACAAGGCATTATCTGAATAAATTTCAACAATGTGGCTGTCATGTTGACTAATATCTAAACCATTGAAATAGCAGTCAAGGAATAAGCCAATCAAGCAAAAGCTTGGACTTTGTTAAGATATGAAATGAGGAGCAATAAAATTCAGCTCTGGTAGAATATTGTGTTACTAATGACCTAATTTTGTGCTCTCTTAATGGAAATTGAATATATTCCATGATTCGAAAACCCTTTCTTCTGTCCTAATTGTATGAATGCACAGCAATGCAGTTTACTACATTTTTGTTTTAAGTCTTTTTAAATTCATACTTCTGATCAAACCGCAGTGGACATCATCTGCTCCAGCCATGTGTTCTATGCAATGGTTCCATCCTTTTGTTTGGTTGCTTTTCCATGGGGGGGGGGGGGCGGGGACACAAATGGATCAGATTCATTTTGCTGTTTCATTGCAACCTTTCCAAAATCTCTGCTATCATTGCATCCAGACTTGGACTAGGCATTCTGCAAGATTTCTCTGCTTTCTTTAAGGAGTTTGGTTATCTTGCAGCATTCCTGTTAGGAATTCTAAGTGAATCCCACTTTAGGATTCCTCAAATGTTTGAGAAGGAGAATCAAGGATCTTATCATGACACCATAGATTTAATAGATTTCATAGATCATAGAGTTGGAAGGAGCCTACAAGGCTATCAAGTCCAACCCCCTGCTCAATGCAGAAAACTAGAGGAGGTGTCTCCCATTCAAGTAATAATCAGGCCTGACCCTGCTTAGCTTTCCAAAGGCTTCCCTTTGGTTACAGCTTTGCCTTCGGGGGGTGCTCATTGGAAAAACGGTATCTGCCAGCTCCAGGGGGATGCATGAGGGTAATGGTAGAGGTTTTTTTTTAAATTGTCAAACTGACCCAATAATTCCAAGTGAAACGATTTCATGAAAAGACTTCTCTCCAATTTTCTTTCACTGATTTATTTCACTGATTTGTCAGCACATTTCCTTGGAAGTAAGTTCCATTGAACTCACTGAGGCTTACTTCTGATTAGACAAGCATAGGATTGAAATGTTAATCTCTGATTCCCCTCCCCCCCATCCCCCCAAAAAGCAAGTGATGTATTTTAAACTTTTGGGTAGGCTTTCAATTAAAGCATCCTGGGGGGGGGGGGGGGTTTGCAAAACTTTATTTATTTCACAACTACACCCAAATAATGAAATATTTTTGATGTAACATCTTGATGTTAGTGAAAACAGCTTTGAAATGAGCATTGTCATTTTGAGTCACTACCCTAGAGGCCCAGTGCCTATTCCACTCCCTGAGAATGATTGGAAGTATTTGCTTATATGCTAGAAAGGAATGCAATCTGGGATGGTTTTATGTGCGGTGGAGGGCTTTACCTGCTTAGGAAGATCCCAGAAAGGTGCTGTTGCACTCATGTTCCACTTGTGAGATGCCATGGGCAGCTGGTTGGCCACTGTGTGAACAGAATGCTGGACTGGCATGGACCCTTGGTCTGATCCAGCAGGGCTCTTCTGATGTTCTTACGTTCTTATGTTTTAGCATCTGAGATGAGAGGTCAGTTTTGCTACTTCTAAACCAGTGCCATACCAAAATCTGTCCTCCAATTTCCCAAACATCCTCCCCCACCCCCCAAAAAAAGAAGAGGCTTCCATTCTTCTGCCTCATCCTCAGGGTGCTTTAGAATGCCTTTTTGTGGTGCTTTTGAGCTTATTTTATTATTGTGAGATGGGTGAAGGTGTTGTGTGCTTGTTTCTTTATGTTGCACAACTCTCCATCACCCTGAAGCTGCTCCTTCCCAATCTGGAATAGTCCCATGGAGGAGGAGTTACCTCATGATGGGTTCCTCTGGGTTTTAACTGAAGTGTGGAAAGCCAAGGAGGTTGTAACCTGATGGTAACACACACACACACACACACACACACACACACACACACACGGCCATCTTGTAACTAAGGTAAGCACAAGGAAGCTGCACCCCACCCACAAGAATTTCACTGAGATTTTCTTTCCTTCTGAGAAAAAAAAAAGATTCAGAAGCAATTTCTTTTCCATCAAATTAAATGAGAATGGCCAAAAACATGTCAAAGAGTGTTTTGGCCTGGCACTACTAAACTGGCTCAAATTGAAAGTCAGATAACTCAAGGGAGCCACTGAGAATCAGGCAAACCCTTGTTGACATAATACATGTATATTATCTGCATATTATCTGCCTACCCCTAGCTCAGAGCCTGTCTCTTGGTCACACTAGTGTGTGACAGAACCTTGGGAACTGGGTTCTATATGTGTTGAGAATTCCATTCAGCTCTGCATTCTAAACTCGATTCAAAATGTTGGGGAGCAGCACAAGAGGCAGAGGGAAAAGAAGGAACTGGACATGCGGCTCTGAATTCTATCTTTTCCTTTTATTCCTTTTATTAAGGGGAAGGCCATACGATGTCACACATCATAAAAGAAGGGCAGCTTATCTATGCAAACGTGTGCGGTGTTACCCA
Source organism: Shinisaurus crocodilurus (assembly GCA_021292165.1). Taxonomy (NCBI): domain Eukaryota; kingdom Metazoa; phylum Chordata; class Lepidosauria; order Squamata; family Shinisauridae; genus Shinisaurus; species Shinisaurus crocodilurus. Next base: position 131,277 of record JAHFWL010000076.1, on the reverse strand, counting down.
AGAATGACTAATCCTAGCCTCTTTGCACCGAAGCCAGTCTTGTGGCTGGATAGAAATTAAATAAGTCTTGGCTTTCTCTGCTTTATATAATCACTTGGCTTACCGAGCTTTGCTGGTTCTTACATAATTTTTGCGTATTTGTCCATCGGTTATCATGCATTCGCTTGAGAGCAGTCAGTGGCTGAAAAACAAAGGAGCAAGGAATTTTTATTTTATTTTTTGGGGTGGAGGGGCAGATGAGCTTCATGCCCCTTGTTCTCTTCTTTCCAATTTCCATGCCTGTCTGCTAGAAAAGCAGAAGGGCAGAAGTTAATTCTGCTGGTCCTTCATTGCAGCAGAAAGCAAATCTCGTACTTGGCTTTGAACTTAAAAAGCAGCCATTTATGTAAATGCCTTGTTCAGACACAGTCCCCAGGATCGCGGGAGCGACTTTCCCACGAGGCGCTCCCATGCACCATGTGTGAATGTTGCCACCACACGGTCGGGGGCCAATTGCATGGGTGGAACTAATTGTACCGATGGCCCCAAATCCGTCGATGACTGCTGCTAGAGGCAAAACGCGTTTTCACTCAGGCAATCCACAATTTAAGGGCGGGGGAGGAATTGATGTTGTTCTCATTTTAATGTGAACTGATCTAAAAGCTCACTTTCGCACCACTATAGCGAACTGAAACTCCGTTAACCTTCGGATTTTGCACTTCTCTGGATTTTGTAATGGAGCTCTCCAATAGAAGAAGAAGAAAAAAAACCACGCATACCCCCAAAAAATGCATATATTAGGGCACAATCCAATGCCCTTCACACTTGATGCACATAAGACTCCGGAAATTGAGGCTTCCAATGCTGGGTTTGAGGCACAGCGGTGGCGATCTCCACCGCCCCGCACCTCACACCCTGTATTTCATCTGGATGGCCGTTTTCAGCTGTCTAGACCAGTGTTCTCCAACCTTGGGTCCCCAGATGTTTTTGGCCTACAACTCCCAGCATGCCCCAGCCAGCGTAGCTGGCTGGGGCATGCTGGGAGTTGTAGGCCAAAAACATCTGGGGACCCAAGGTTGGAGAACACTGGTCTAGATGAAGCGCCGCAGAGGGGAGGGAAGGAGGCTGGCGCACCATTTGGATATGGCGTAAGTCATCAGCCTCAGTCTCCTCCCCTCCTCACCCCCTGGCATATTTCTTTTCCCCCTCTTCGAGGCTGATTCCAGACCACGGAGAGGCAGCTGGTGCGGTTCTTTCCACGCCAGCTGCAAGGGGTGGGGTGGGGTGGGGTGGATGAGGCTCTTAATAATCCTATGCCCCCCACAGACAATGTCAGGAGGCCATAGGATTGTGCCCTTAGGGGATGTAACGTTAAAAATGCATTCTATTAGGAAAGTTGATTGCAAAAAAAAAAAAAGCAAGCATATTAGGGGAAATGCATACAAAAAATATGTATTAGGAGAAATGTGTACAATAATGGTTATGAATTTTCATGCAAACCACACACACACACACACACATATATATATTCATATAAAAGTTTAGGACAAACCGAACTTAAGATTGGAACCAAAAATTGACAGATTCATCTATCCCCAATCCAAATTCTGTGCCAAGAAAAACTGTGACCTGCAGACATCCTGCAAACTGATCAAATCCACATCATTTCTCACATGTTGCATACTTTCTTCTGGGTTTGCTCATCATGGGGAACCCCAAGGAGCTTTGCAGGACACTGAAGCCCTGCTCCCACAACTAAACTAAACTAAACTAAACTATCCTGATTAGCAAGCTAGCTAAAAGTGGGCTAGATGGAACAACTATCAGGTGGATCCACAATTGGCTACAGAATCGGACTCAAAGAGTGCTTATCAATGGTTCCTTCTCAAACTGGGGAGAGGTGATGAGCGGGGTACCACAGGGCTCGGTCCTGGGCCCAGTGCTCTTCAACATTTTTATTAATGACTTGGATGAAGAGGTGCAGGGAATGCTTATCAAATTTGCAGATGACACAAAGTTGGGTGGAACAGCTAATACTCTGGAAGACAGAAACAAAATTCAAAGAGATCTCGATAGGCTGGAGCGCTGGGCCGAAAACAACAGAATTAAATGTAATAGGGATAAATGCCAAGTGCTGCACCTAGGGAGAGGAAACCAAATGCAGAGTTACAGAATGGGGGACACTTGGCTCAACAATACTACAAGCGAGAAGGATCTTGGAATTGTGGTAGATCACAAACTGAATATGAGCCAGCAATGCGATGTGGCTGCAAAGAAGGCAAATGCTATTTTGGGCTGCATTAATAGAAGTATAACTTCCAAATCGCGGGAAGTGATGATTCCCCTTTACTCAGCACTGGTTAGGCCTCATCTTGAGTACTGCGTCCAGTTCTGGGCACCACACTTTCAGAAGGACGTAGACAAACTGGAGATGGTTCAGAGGAGGGCAAGAAGGATGATAAAGGGACTGGAAACAAGGCCCTATGAGGAGAGACTGAAAGAACTGGGCATATTTAGCCTTCAGAAGACGAGACTGAGGGGAGATATGATTGCACTCTTCCAGTACTTGAAGGGATGTCACACAGAGGAGGGCCAGGATCTCTTCTCGAGCATCCCAGTTTGCAGGACACGGAATAATGGGTTCAAGTTACAGGAACCCAGATTCCACCTAAAAATCAGGAAAAAATTCCTGACTGTTAGAGCAATAAGACAATGGAATCAACTACCTAGGGAGGTGGTGGGCTCTCCCAATCTGGAGGCATTCAAGGTGCAGCTGGACAGACATCTGTCAGGGATGCTTTGATCTGGATTCCTGCATTGAGCAGGGGGTTGGACTCGATGGCCTTGTAGGCCCCTTCCAACTCTACTTTTCTATGATTCTATGATTCTAAACGTTTGACTCAGCCACTTTCCTGGCTTGAGAGATTTCCATAAGTGCTGGTCATGCACTTTCAAGCATATCTCTGCATCCATAAGGGCTAGAATCATGCTTTAAAAAAATTTAAAAAATATATATAAAAAACAACAGTGGAGATTCACAGGAAGCTGAATTTTGTGCCCCATGACATATTTCTGGATGGGCGGGGGTTCTGTGCCCCTGAGCGGCACCAAACACAGCCCCAGTGTACAGCTTGGCTGACACAGCCCACACAGATGTGAAATGAAGTGCATGTAAGCATTTAGCATGCTTGGTTTGGGTTTTTTGTGTGTTTTTTTAATGAAAAATAGCAGCCACAAAAGAGCAGGGGAGCTCAGTCAGGATTGGGACTGGGGCACATGGGGAGGGAGGGCTAACCTTTTCCTTCCATGCTGAAGTGCTGATGAAATCCACCGCACACACACTCCCAAAGCCGCTATTAGGCTCAAGGGGGAAGCTCCCTTTGGCATCAAGAATGACTTCTTTCCTGGTGCTACCAGCAGGTTCAGGATTTGGGAGGGAGGATTTTCATAAGGACTACAGCCTGTTGGGTGGTGATGTTAAACTCCCTCTCCCTATGTATTATTGTCCTGGTTCTGATGGCCCCCTTTTCTGAGGCTGCTTCTTACATTCAAAAAACCCCAAGTGCACTAAATGCTTCTACGCACATATCGTCACATCTGTTTGGCCCATTACGTGGTTACTCTTCTGGAATTCTTCATGACAATTATTTTATTTTATTTTATTTTTAATCATGACATTTTATTTTATTTCAAAATCAAGTTAACAAAAGAACGGCAACAAAAAGAAGAAGAGCATACATAATAATCAATCAAGATCACAGGCAGAGTGATCCTATGGCCCCTAGACAGCATCTAGAGCAGGTCTCTCCAACCTTGGGTCCCCAGATGTTGCTGGCCTACAGCTCCCAGCATACCCAGCCAGCATGGCTAATGGCAAGGGATTCTGGGAGCTGTAGTCCAGCAACATCTGGGGACCCAGGTTGGAGAGCCCTGATCTAGAGGGCCATAGGATGCTTTGGGTTCCCGGATCTGAGGTCGGAAAAGAGCTCCAACCTCAGAGCTGGGGATCCATGCTCAGATCCCCCTGCCCCGCTCACAGCCAGCATGGAAAGAACTGTGCTGACTGCTTCTCAGAGGTCGGAGAAGGGATAAAGAGGATGTTCCGAAGGGGGGAGAGAGGACGGGATTGGGTCCACCAGGATATGACCAGGGATGGGGACTCGGACTCGAGGACTCAACTCGTGAGTCGGACTGAGTCCCCCCTCTGACTCGACTCGGACTCGAGTCCCAATATTTTTAATGGGACTCGAGACTCGACTCGGGACTCGAGACCAAGGACTCGTCAACATCCCTGGGCTGTGCCAGAAGGAGTGGAGAGGAGTGTGATCGCCGGCGAAGATGAAGTTCAACAATTGAATTGTCCAAGACAAAGGGCACTGCCTGCCTGCCTGCCTGCCTGCCTGCCTGTTTGGCGTTCCCTGCCCTCTGCCTGCTGGTCTCTTCTTAACCAGTTCCACAGTTTGAATTGTCCAAGACAAACGCCTCTGCCTGCCTGCTTTGGGGTTCCCTGCCTCCTCTGCCTGCCTGGTTATTTTGGGTTTGTCTGCCTGGTCTGTTCTTGCCAAAATCAGTTGCAGAGTTTTGAAATAAAAAGGCACACTTGTGCCTAGAATTTATTTAAGCCACACATCTGAAGTAGCCTTATTTTGTTGGGGGAAAACCCCATTGATTTTAATAGGGACTCATGGAGTCAGTTTTGGGAGTGACTCGTGACTCGTGACTCATGAGTCACCATTTTGGACCAAGGACTCGGACTCGGACTCGAGTACAAAGACTCGTGACTCGACTCGTGACTCGAGACCAAGGACTCTTCAACATCCCTGGATATGACATATCCTGGCAGTGCTCCGGCCTCCTTCCCTCTTCATCCAAAGCACCACACAGCTGGATGGCCGAAATCTAGCTGATTTGCAAGGTGGGAGGAGCAGGGAGTGAAGATCGCCTCCGTGCTCCTCTCGCCGTGCATAAGATGCTCATAATACCCTGAGTCCAGAGGCTTACAGGCATCTCCACTAGACTGCCCGCTAAAGAAGCAAAGGAATTCACTCATTATGACTCTTAGTCTATAACCAATATGCTTATGGAACACCTACAGTAAAATGGCCGAAGTAGGAGCTCAAGAGCTAATGAAAGAGTAAAAATACAATTTATACAGCATATAAAAGGAGCAGGCACAAGTGTGTGCTATATTTTCTGTGTGCGTGTGTATTAGTCAGGGGAAAAATATATAGGCAACTGTACTTGGTTGGAATTTGATCGAAAGGATGAAGAGCGGAGGAAATAAATGGAAACCATGGTGCCACAATACCTTTCTTAGTTAAAGTTAAGATTCCTTTGCTTGCTGCACTTGCTGAGCAAGCTTATACATAGCCAGAGGGGGAAATCCTACGGCCTCCCGACACTGTCTGGGGTGTGTGTGTGTCATAGGATTATTCGGAGTCCCAGCTCCGAGGTCCCGTGCCGTCGGAGCTGGGACTCCGAATGCTGAGCTCCCACCCCGCCCCTCTCGCAGCCGGTATGGAAAGAACCGTGCCGTGCCGTCTACCTCCCTGAGGTCACAAATCAGCCTCGGAGAGAAGGAAAAGGGGCATGCTGGGGAGGGAGGGAGGGAGGGAGGGAGGGAGGGGATGAGGCTGAGGCCTTCTTCCCTCCCCCTCCGCAGCACTTCATCTAGACCAGTGTTCTCCAACCTTGGGTCCCCAGATGTTTTTGGCCTACAAGTCCCAGCATGCCCCAGCCAGCAACGCTGGCTGGGGCATGCTGGGAGTTGTAGGCCAAAAACATCTGGGGACCCAAGGTTGGAGAACACTGATCTATCTAGACGGCCGTTTCAGCCGTCTACTAGACGAAATGCAGGGCACGAGACACAGCGATGGCAAAAGGTCGCCACCGCCGCACCTCGTGCCATGCATTGGATGCACGTAAGCCTCCATGTTCAGAGTGTTACGTGCATCAAGCATGGAGGGCATTGCTTTGCGCCCTTAGTCTCCCAAATTTGATCAACCCACTGCTCTTTAGTTGGTTGCTTTGGAGATTTCCAGTTACATGCTATACATGACTTTGTAGTTGTATACAATTGCTTAAGAAGGTCTTTACGCAGGAATGTATTTTTTTATTTTTTTTATTTTTTGCCATGCTCTCTAAGGTCCTAATACTGTGGGCAGTTTAAAAGCTGTGACCAAAGCAAGTTCATTCTTGCTGCTGTGGTCCAGGGCAATCTGGGTTTAAAGAAATTTTCCTTTGGGTGGAGGCGGGCGCAAAGCTTCCAAGAGAATTTTTAGCTTTTAGCATGTTTTAATCCCAACAGTCTTCTCTGCGATTCCATATGGCTTCTCCTTTGCCTCCTCCCCACCCCCTGTAGATGCATTTACGATATCCCACCACTTACTTAAAACACTGGCTTTTTTTTAACAGCCACATTAAAAGGAGGCCAAGGCATCTTGAGGACTTCCTCTGAAAAAGCAACATACTACTGGGATCACTATGGACTAGAATGACCTCATGCCTCTCTCCAGACAGAGCCAGGTTCAGGAATCTCTTCAATATGTATTTTATTTTAAATATTGACATACTGCCTTTAAGGGCCATACAGCCTTCTCAAGGCAGTTCACATAATGAGAATAAAATCATAAACATATTATAAGATACAAATACATACTGGTAAGATGAACAGGAAAAGAGCAAGCAGCAGCAATGTGAACATTATTTCAAAAACCTCTGTCAGTTTCATAAGAATCAATAAAGCTGGATGTAAACAGGCAGGTCTTTAAAACCGGTTTAAAAACTCACAAAGAGGTGGAGTCAAGCAAATTTCCCAGGGTGGTGAGTTCTTCAGTGATGGGGACACCACTGAAAAGGCTCTCCCTCTTGTGCCCACCAGCCTGTCGGTTCTTGACAGTGGGACAGAAAGCAGAGCCTTGGCAGCTGATCTTAATGGCTGGGCAGGCTTGTATGGGCGTGGGCCAGAGGCAAGCAATATTTTTGGGTATGAGGGCCACATTGGCCCCAGCGAACACTTGGGGGGCGCATGAGTGGGCAGGGCAGACAGCCATGGGTGGCACCAGGACAGCCCTCCCAGTTGCCCCGGGACTGGGGAGCAGAAGGGAAGCACACGCTGGCTTCTCCCATTGGCCAGGAGACCTCCCGCTCTGCCGCCTGAGGCCGGGGATTCAGCCCACCTCATGAGATTGTTGGCCATGGTTCTGTCCCTGGGTCTTGAACAAGGAGCCTTGCAGGAGCTGAGCTGTCGTGTTGCTCCCTGATCCACCACCTCTACCTTGGAGATCGGAGATTTCCAGTACACCGAACAGCTTCACCAATCCTCATCTTGCTTCGCCCATCCCCTACATCAGGGGCGGGGAACCTCTTTGCCCCCAAGGGCTGCATTCCCAGCTGTTCTGCCTGCATGCCAGCAGTGGGCTGAGCCAGACCAGAGACAAAAGTGGGAAGGAACAGAACCACATCATAATCTCTCTCTCTCTTTCTCTCTCTCTCCCACACACACATTCTCTCCCTGTCTCTCACTCCCCGTTTCTCTCTCTCTCTCTTTTTCCTCTTTCCCTTCTCTACTTCTTCCTTTTCTTCACTCCCCAGCTGCATCCCATCCTCAGCCCCACCCCCATCTAACAATTTGCCTTTAAATAAAGCACCATATAGCGCCAACGGCACCGTACAGGTAGGGCCTACATCAGTGGTGGGCAGATTCTGCGGCTCCAGGGACCAGTTTCAACCCCCCCCCAGAATCCCCTCGGGGCCACACCCCTGCCACCTCTGCATCCTGCCAAATTTTGGCAAAGACGGCCTCAAAATAATGAATGGCAAACCAAGAATTGAAAGGTAAATTTGACCTTTCTTAGACCACCATCGTTGTTTGCTGCCAAAATTTGGCAGCAAACCATCAATTGTTTTACTGCTGCCACCGCGGCCACAGCAGCAAATTCATCAGTGGCAGGGCAGGGCAGGGGCCGCAGTTGAGGCCCGCAGAGTGCAATGAGGCCTGTGGGCCACATGTTGCCCAACTCTGGCCTACATGATTGAATACTGCTCTTCCCTGCCTCTATATACACTTCCTCTTCGCACCAGCCAGCTGAGCTTCTTTCTTTAGCAAAACACATCCTGGATCCCATGGAGGCTCCTACCTCACTCCCTATCCTCACTAGACTACTTCCTGTTCCTTACTCGACTATTCCCTGTTCCTTACTTGACTATTCCCTGTTCCTTACTCGAATACTCCCTGTTCCTTACTAGACTGCTCCCTGTTCCTGTTCCTTACTAGACTACTCTCTGTTCCTTACTAGACCCACTCCCTGTTCCTTGGCCCCAGCTGCACTGTTACTCCGCTTGGCTTCCTCCTGTCTATGCATCCATCTCATCCCTTATTCAGATGGTGTAGCCAGTGAAGGCTGGTGGCTCCAATATCAGCAGGGCTGTGTAGATGCTCCGGATTTTACTCTGAACTTTTAAGAAGCTATCCATGGTGCCAAAGCTATTTTGGGGCTAGGGTTCAGCACCATGGATAGTTCCTCAAATGTTCGGAGTGAAATCTGGAGCAGATACACAGCCCCACTGACACCAGCCTCCGCTGGGTGCCTGCCTCTTCAACTCCAGAAGAGTCACCAGTCTGTATCATCTGCTCCATCACTTGACCAGCAGGAGCCGTGAGTCTGCAGGGAAGAGTGGGGGTCCCTTTAAAGTACAAGACATTCTCCACAATATTTCTGGAGACGGCTGGAGCATAACTCTCCTATTCGGTGCCATGTTGTGCAAATGCCTTTTGGGTTCCATTTTTGTCCTTGCTCGGGATGTCTCGGAGCCTAGGTGGGTATAAGGAGGCATGGCGCTTCTTGTGTAATGGGTGCGTATGAGACTTCCATCTGTTTTTTCTTCGTATCTGGCCTGCACTCTGGGTGGCATCTTGCATAATAATCACTTGGCAGTCTGACCTCTGAGTTATTGTATGCTGAATCACGACAGGAAAGAACAAAATGCTCCTCCGCATGCACTCATGAAAAATCCACTTAAAGAGAAGGGGTGGGAAGCTTAAAGAGAAGTTCATATAGATTAATATGGCCATCAGGAATTTACTAGTTACTAGACATCAGTGAATTAGTGATTTGCACATTATAATTCCATAATGCACAATTAGAGGAGAAAGGTGAGAGATGGTCCATCAAAACCCTGCCAGAGAGAGGTTGGGACATTAAAGCTGAATTTACTGGAAGTCTGACTTACAGAACATTTCTTGAATTCCTTGCTGTTGTGGAGTGCTGCATAAACGCTGTTGCTGGAAGGGAGGGAAAGGTTTCACCTGTAAGTCTACGTGAATAGCTTTTAGCTGAATAACAATTTCTTTAAAAGATGAGCAGGGAAACGGGAAGTCATGTATACATGCCAGTCTTTTAGGCCAGGGCTGATGAACCTCTTTCAGCCCAAGGGGTGGATTCCATTTTGGAGATACTCTCAGGGGCTGTGCTCCAGTGCTGGATGGCAAAGGGAATAGGGCCAAAAATACCCAAAATACCATATTTGAACTTCAAGCTCTTGCTGCCAGTAACAAACCTTAACAGAGGCATTTCAACCTTTTCAAATCAGGGGGAAAATATGCAAAAGCTAGGAAATCACCAATCATCAGTAGTCAAGGGGGGGGGGGAAAGGGTGTGTGACCATCTGGGGAACCCCAAAGGGTTGGATTTGGCCTCCAATGAGGTCACATTTGGCCCGCAGGGCTGAGGGTTGACAAGCCTGTGCTAGGGGCTATGATAGGCATGGTTCATTTGAGTCCCCTCTCCTGAAAAGGCCTCAAAAGGCCTTTGAGAGGCAGTGTGGCCCAGTGGTGAGAGTGTTGGACTGGGACTCGGGAGATCCGGGTTCTAGACCCCACTCAGCAGTGAAGCTCACTGGGTGACTTTGGGCCAGTCACTGACTCTCAGCCCTAACCTACCTCACAGGGCTGTTGTCAGGATAAAATGGACAGGAGGAGGATTATGTAAACTGCCTTGCGTTCCTGGCAGGAAAAAAGGTGGGGTATAAATATAATAAATAAATAAAATGGAACAAAATCCATTATTGTTAAATGTTAGGGTTGAGCGAAACCTAAGTATGCAGGTTCAGTCTGGGTGCCAGAAACAAAAACCCTTGTCATGTGTTACTCACTTATGGTTTGAAGCTGCAAGCTGCAGCACTTGCCATGCTTCTTGCCCCGCCCACTACCATATAAGCCCCGCCCACCAATGCCTACAGATCGAGCTCTGTTGTCTGTAAGGGAACCTCTACGTGTGAGCCGCTGCTTGTATAAAGGGTATCTGCATGCTTAGGACCTCCAATTGCATGGGGTTCCCCATTGCATGGAAACCATGCGCATGAACAGCTGCAAGAATCCCTTGCAGAAAATGTGCAGATGCACAACGGTGGGATCTGCATGGTGATGTGGTGTCGGGGGTGGGGTGAGAAGGATGATTCTACTTCATCTTGAAACCATGCGTACATCACCTGCAATGTGGGTGGGAATAAGGTTTCTGTGGGATCATCAGGTGAAGCTGGTGTCAATGGGGCTCCTTATCCATTGCAGCTGTTATTCTGAGCTTTATAGGAGCTGTCCATGGTGCTGTACTCCATCCCGAAAATAGGTTCACCACCACGGGGCACCACGGATAGCTCCTATAAAACTCAGAATAAAAGCTGCAATGGATAAGGAGCCCCACAGACACAGGAGTCACACGCCTCCCCCAGGAATAGTACAGATGTTCACATAACTGTTTTGTTAAACAATTACTCCTGAATGAGAATGCAAATTCCGGCACAAACAAACCGACCAAAAATCACTGAAGAAAAAATCAACTCAGCCGTAATTCCTATTAGGTTATGCTCGGGGCCAGCCCATGGCATTTTGCTGCTCGAGGCAGAGCTGAAAATTATTTTTTTCCCCAAGACATGGTGCATAATACCTAAAGCAGGGGTGTCAAACCTCTGTCACCTGGGGGCCACGGAGAAGCTCTCGTGGGCCACATGGCAGTGCAAAAGGATCAAGAGCAACAAAAAATGCCCAAGGTAGCAGCACATTTAAGCTTAAAAGCTCACACTGCCAGTAACTGAACCTTAGGAGAGCCATTTCAACCTTTTAGAACTGGGGGGGGGGGGGAGGGAACTGAGCAAAAACCAGGAAACCACCAAGTGATTAGCAGTCAGGGGGGAGGGGTGGGAGAGAAGGAAAGGGGCGTGGCCATCTGGCAACCCTGGAGGGGCAGATTGGGCTCCAAAGTGGGCCGGATTTGTTCCATGGAACTGAGGTTCAACGCCCCTGATCTGAGGTGACATTGTTATAGCCTGCAGTTATTCTGGTTCCTGAGGTCTCATTTTTGTCTAATGGGAGGACAATTGCGACTGACAATACATAGCATAATCTTTCCAAAACAGGTTTCTAAAATTGTACACATTAGGGGTGCAATCCTTATTTTATTGTGTAATTTTATAATTGTTGTAAACCTCCCAGAGAGCTTCAGCTATTGGGCGGTATAGAAATGAAATGAAAATGAAAATGAAAATAATAATAATAATAATAATAATAATAATAATAATATCCTATTCATGTTTAGGCAGAAAAAAAGGCCTACAATTCCCAGCATGCCCCAGCCAGCATACATGCTGGGAGTTGTAGGCCTTTTTTCTGTATAAACGTGCATAGGATTGCGTCTTAAATTTACTATTGTGATGCAGCAGTGTTTCCTCCTCCCTTCACATTTCACTTCTTATCCAGCAGCACCATCCAGTCTTTTCAAAAATCACATCAACATTATTTTATGCACCAAAAATCCCTAGAGATGCTTGATCAAGACTCTCCAAATTGGCCTCATAGTTTGCCCTTCATTGAGCGATGCTGCTCAATACTTCCCCACTGGCAGGGTTAACTGACAATCAGCACTCCTGCTGAAAACAAGGTCTGACCATGAGTTAGACAAGTGGGAAAGGTAGAGTAAGGCAGGTCAAAAGATCAGGGTCCGGAGGCACTAGTTAATGAGCACATGGGCTGGAGGAAACCAGCATAGTCCGAGGCACGCAGATGGTTAGCTTCCACAGGTGGCAGCTAATGAGCAATCGGGCCAGAAGCAAGCAGCAGCATCCAGGTAGTCATAGAAGAACCACAGAAGGTTAGAGGACCTCTTAGAGGTCCTCTAGTCCAACCCCCTGCTCACTGCAGGAATCATGAAACTACAGCAGAGGTGTATAGACTTTTTGGCCCGGAGGGCCAAATCAAAAAAGAAGGGTTGTTGTGAGGATAACGTGGAGAGGAGGAGGAGGAGGAGGATTATGTAAGCTGCCTTGGGTTCCTTTCAGGAAAAAAGGCGGGGTATAAATATAATAAATAAATAAATAAGAGCCATGCTGGGTCAGACCAGGCCTGTGGCTCATGCTGGCTCAGCTTGTCTGAGCGTGGAAAGCTAAGCAGGGTCAGGCCTGGTTATTACTTGGATGGGAGACTCCTCCTCTAGTTTCCTGCATTGAGCAGGGGGTTGGACTCGATAGCCTTGTATGCTCCTTCCAACTCTATATGAATCTAGTCCAGCATTCTGTTCACACAGTGACCAACCAGCTGCCCACGGGATCCCACAAGCAGGGCATGAGTGCAACAGCACCTTCCCACCCATGTTCCACAGCAACTGGAGTATATAGGCATACTGCCTCTGATACTGGAGGAAGCATATAGCCAATCAGGACTAGTAGCCATTGATAGCCTTCTCCTCCATGGATTTGCCCAATCCCCTTTTAAAGCTGTCCAAATTGGTGGCCATCACTACATCTTGTGGAAGAGATTCCATAGTTCAACTATGCACTGTGTGAAGAAGTTCTTCCTTTTATCTGTCCCGAATCTCCCACCAATCAGCTTCATGGGTTCTAGTATTATGAGAGAAGAAGAAAAAATGTCTCCCTGTCCACTCTCTCCACACTATGCACAATCCAGTTTTCCCAGGGGCTCCGGGGGCCACATGCATGCTCCCAAACACTGTGGTGTAGGGAAGCGGGTGTGAGGAGGTGTGCATGTACACACTGGGGTGTGGGGAGCTGTGCGTGCACATACCACACACACACACACGCACACGCACACGCACACACACGCACATACATACACTCATTCACACTGCAGTGGGGGTGGGGAGACACACCCAGACATATCCTGGACACACAGAGAGAAACACAAACATGGGGGTGAGACGTGCATGCTGGGATGAGGAGACACACACCTGCTTCGGACTACACCCACCTCCCAGGCCCAGTGCACCCGATGCAATCACTGCTCATCACCACTCTCTCATAGTTGCTCTCTGCGGGAAGACTTGCTCTCTTCCTGCAGAGAGCCAGTCTTGTGAGAGATCCCAGTGCCCACTGCTGCCTCAACTTTTGCTTCTCCCCCCTGCCAAGAGCTCACAAAACTTAGCTGGGATGGGGAAAGGGGGAGGCAGCTGAATCAGCACTCCACCTTCCTAGCAGAGCTTCCATTCCCACTGAGGAGGGGGACTAGGATTAGCAATTGATTATCGAGTCAATTAATTAAATGTATATACTGTCCAACCGGCAGATGCCCTCGGGAAATCAGGAAAATTGGAAAACAGGAAATCAGCCTTGTTGTGGTTGTATCAAGATTCTTTTGGTGTGCGGCATGCCTTGGTCAGTTGGACAAAATTGGGCCGCCCGTTTGACCACCCTGTTTGGAGGATGCAAAATTGGGGAATCATTTTGGGGATAAGGGAAGGTGCAAAGGGGGGGGGGAGAAATGCAGGGCAGCTGGTGTTCCTAAGGTGTGCCCATGGCTGGCAGCTGCCAACCCCCCCCCCCCCCGGAGGCATTATAGAGAGGACAGGAAGCATTGCCCCAACTTTATCTCAGTGACTCCCTTCAGTATCCCAACCTGCATATAAGTGTGTGATGATTGCTATTCAATCCTGCACCCACCCTGCATGGGGGACTCCACTGAGAGGAACCCCATCATGCAGAATACAATGCTTCTTGGTGTACAGAGCACTCAGAAATGCATTGTGCGCGCACAGAGCAGGGATCGGTGAATTTGTTCATTCTGCTTTTCCCCACATTCGAATTTTTGAAATCTCAAGTTCTTTGCCTCCTGAACGCGAGGAGCTTTGCACATTCTGGCCAGTTCTTATCAAAAACCAACCGAAATGAAATTCTCACCCATCTGCAACAGCAAAATTCAATAGGTACAGCTATTCCCAGCACGGAGGGGACCATGATGTACCTGCCAGCCATGTAGCTCTTAACGATGAGGAGCATGTCAGAAAAAAAGAGCTGGTAACCAGAATTCAGCACAAACATAGATGAATATACAGGGATTCAAAGTCATACTAGGGCCTAGGCACTCAAAGCCCTGGGGCTTGGATGGACAATTTGGTCAGTTTCGTGTTCTCCCACATTCAATTTTTTCTTTCTTTCTCAGCCTCCAAATTCTTTCTGTCCTGAATAGGGAGAACATTGCAAATTTTGGTAAATTCTCATTCAAGCCCAACTGAAAGGAATGCCTCACCCATCCCTAACGTGTACACACACAAACACACACACCCCTTTGCCCTGTTGGGCCCTGTTTCTGATCAACCCATCATAAAGTGGGTACAGTAATACCTTGGATTGCAAGTAACTTGGTTTGAGAGCGTTTTGCAAGACAAGCAAATTTTTAAATATTTATTTAATTTTATTTTTTTTTAACTTGATATACAAGTGACGTATATATATACAAGTGACGTATATATATACGGCTTAAATTAAAAATCTCTGTACAATTTGAGGGGGGGGGGATTTCGTTTTGATATAAGAGTGTTTTGGATTACAAGCACGTTTCCGGAACGAATTATGCTCTCAATCCAAGGCATGACTGTACTTAATAAACGGCACAGCCTTGTCTGGGCACTAATAGGAGAAAACAGGAAATCTGCAACAAGTTCTCTCGTCTCTTCCACTCTCTCTCGCAATCACACCAGCAGCAGCCTGCTGTTAAAGCCTCACTCCCCTTCTGAAAATTACACATTTCACTGAGGCTGCAGCTGTTAGAACCAACATGGGGCCCTATCACACCTGGCAGTATCTTCATTTAGAAAATGTTGCCTCCCTCTGCAGGGAACCAGTTACTTCTGCTCTTCTCTCTCTCTCTCTCTCTCTCTCTCTCTCTCTCTCTCACACACACACACACACACACACGCACACGCAGCCCACCCCCATCACCACCAAGGAGCAAGTTAGTATTAGAGCAATCCATTGGTCTAGCCTGTGCTTTTATTCACATCTGAAACTCAGAATCATAGAATCATAGAAAAGTAGACTTGGAAAGGGCCTACAAGGCCATCGAGTCCAACCCCCTGCTCAATGCAAGAATCCAGGTCAAAGCATCCCTGACAGATGGCCGTCCAGCTTCACCTTGAATGCCTCCAGAGTGGAAGAGCCCACCGCCTGCCTAGGTAGTTGGTTCCATTGTCTTATTGCTCTGACAGTCAGGAAATTTTTCCTGATGTTTAGGTGGAATCTGGGTTCCTGTAACTTGAGCCCATTATTCCAGTGTCCTGCAAACTGGGATGCTCGAGAAGAGACCCTGGCCCTCCTCTGTGTGACATCCCTTCAAGTACTGGAAGAGTGCGATCATATCTCCCCTCAGTCTCCTCTTCTGAAGGCTAAACATGCCCAGTTCTTTCAGTCTCTCCTCATAGGGCCTTGTTTCCAGTCCCTTGATCATCCTTGTGGCAATGTGCGCTCTGTGTGTGTTTGGGAGGGGGGGTGTCATGCAGCTCAGAGACCAAACGCCCCATATTCTTCATACATCTGCCATAAGTAACAGTGGAAGGGAAGGAAATCATTGGAGTCCAATCCTAAAGGCTAAAAACCACCCTTTAAAAGGCTTTAAATAATTAATAGCTGATTTGTGGGAGATTGAGGACAGATAAAAGAAAGGACTTCTTCACTTGGCACAGAGTTAAACTATGGAATTCACTTCCACAGGATGTAGTGATGGCCACCAATCTGGAGGGCTTTAAAAGGGGACTGGACAAATTCATGGAGAAGAAGGCTATCAATGGCTACTAGTCCTGATTGGCTATATGCTTCCTCCAGTATCAGAGGCAGTATGCCTATGTACACCACTTGCTGGGGAACATGGGTGGGAGGGTGCTGTTGCACTCATGCCCTGCTTGTGGGATCCCGTGGGCAGCTGGTTGGCCACTGTGAGAACAGAATGCTGGACTAGATGGGCCCTTGGTCTGATCCAGCATGGCCCCTTCTTATGTTAATAATAATAATAATAATAATAATAATAATAATAATAAATTAATCCGTCCATGTCAGGGAAGGGACAGGTGTATGCCTATGTAAGGATCCGTTCAGCCTGTGCAGCACCACAGCGCCATCTGGTGGCTGCTGTCCAGATAGCAACCTAGCCAACACCCCTGTCTTTGCAGGATTCGGCCCCATACCTGCAGCTGCTCTCAGGGCTGCTAATGCAGACCAGCTGGGAGCTGCTGGGAGGCCTACTTAAGAGCTGTCTCGTCACTCCAGCCTTTGCTGTAGCAATACAAGCCTCTGTGTTGACTGCAGCTGGTTCCTGCATCCAACAACCAACCTAGATTGGCATCTTGCCTGGTGATTGACATGTGACTGCTCTTGACTTATGTCTCTCACCTCTGTCCCTTCTCTGCCTGGTATGTGCCTGAACGTAGCCTGACTCTGGACCCAGCCTTTAGCCCTTACCTGACCTCTGTTTGTCTTCTGGACTCATCTCCTGCCTCTGGCCCCCACCTTGCTTGCTACATGCTTTGACCTCGGCCTGGCTTCTGAACTTTGCTGACCCCTGGCCTGCTCCTGCCTCCATTGCCCCCTGGCATTCCTGCCCAAGACCCTTGCTGCCCATGCCCTGGACCTAACAGCCTACCTCTCTCTTCAGGAACATAGGAAGTGGTCTTATACCAGGGCAAACTATCTATCTAGCCCAGCATTGTCTCCTCTGACTTGCAATATCTCTCTGGGGTCTCAGGCAAAGACTGGTCACCTGCTTCCTGATCTTCATTAGTGCAGATACTGGGCAGCTGGGGATTTAACCCAGGGCTAGGGATGTACAAGGATTTCATTTATGTTCACAAATCATGTGGACATGTATCATTCACACTCCCAAACATGAATATGAGAAGGTGTGGGGGGGTTGGGGGGGAGAGTTCCCTTTTTCCCAAAATTGCATTCACATTAGAACAATGTGCATTTTAAAAATGTACACTTTTTAAAATGCTCTTTTTTGTGTGTTCAACAATACACATGTTCATGCTTTATGGGAAGGGGGAAATGTACATTTGGGTGCACTCTTCTTAAAAATGTGAATTTTTCCTGTTAAAAATGCGTACTTTTCACATTCAAATGAAATCGGAGTGCAATTGAGTGCAGGAAATGAGCTAAACCACTACACAGAATGGGAGGCTTCTGCATGTACTGAACAAGTGAGTGACTGAGTGATTTACAGCGCGATCCAATGTGGCTGCCCATAACCCTCCAAACTGGGAGGATAATTACAGGCATCCTATCGAGGGAGGAGGAGCACCGAGGTGAAGGTCACCTCTGCACTCCTCCTGCCCTGCAAAAGGCTTAGATGGCTGATTTTGGCCGTCTAAGTTTTTTGCTGCAGCTCGTGAGGAGGACAGGCTGGGGCACCACCAGGATGCAGCATCATAGTGGAGTCTGTCTCCTCCTCTCCCCCTGGAATGCCCACCCAACACCACCTCGGAGCCGTAGCTGGTGCAGAAAGAACCATACTGCCTGCAAGGGTGGAGGGAGGGCGCTCCAAGGTTGGAGTTCCAGCTCCAACCTCAGAACACATTTGAGGTCAGAGCTGGGCCTCTGACCTCTCCTATGGCCGTCCAGACAGCATCTAGTGACCATAAGATTGTGCCCTTAGAATATTTTTAGATCGCCCCTCCTTGCCAATGAACACTCAAAGTGATGTACACAAGACAACAATAACAAGAATAAAATACATAGCTTGCAAGAAGCTAAACAACCTTTTGTGCAATAAAACTAGGAATTAACAGCAAAATCAGAGAGTGACATTAACCATTAAAAACTCAGCCAACAGTGTTGTCTTCAGTTCTTCACCATCCATCTGAAGCAGGGCTCTCCAACCTTGGGTCCCGTCCCCAGATGTTGCTGGACTACAGCTCCCAGAATCCCTTGCCATTAGCCATGCTGGCTGGGTATGCTGGGAGCTGTAGGCCAACAACATCTCGGGACCCAAGGTTGGAGAGCCCTGGTCTAAAGGATAACAGAGGAGGAAAGAGAGCTCCACACCTGTGGTGCTGGACTAGGGATGTGTGCGGAGCTCCATTGGGGGACGGAAGTCCAGGGAACTCACTGGGCTCGACCCGCCCGAGCTCCGCTCACCCTACCTGCTTCCCCGGCTCGACTCACCTTCTCGTGAGCCGAGCCAGGGAAGCAACTTCCGGGTTCCTGGCGCTATGTTCTTTACATAGAAAATGGCATAAGATATGTTAAAAACGGCTGCGATTTGCGCAAGTTATGCAAATTGCAACTGCTTTTAACATATCTTACACCAATTTCTATGTAAACAACATAGCACTGGGTGGGAACCCAGAAGTCTGGCGACTTTCAGCCCAGCTTGGCCAGTGCAGCGGCAGCACTCGCCGAGCGCACCACAAGCTGAGTGCTGGGCACCCCTAGGTGCTGCTACCAAAAAGGCCCTCTCTCAAGTACCCACCCATCAACCTCACCTCATTTGGAGGTGGAACACATAACAGTCCAATACAATTTGAGGACACCAGGCTGGGGAAGGCTGGTTTAATGCATCCTGCCAGCTACTGATGTAAACAAAAAACAGGCGTGGGTCAACTCACTCAGATGAACGACGACTGAAAATATCAGGAAAATCACTTGCAAAAATGTGTATACTACACGAAAGTGCACACGTGTATTCGAAGAAATGTGGACAAAAATGCTGATGAATTTTCATGCAAC
Organism: Shinisaurus crocodilurus; assembly: GCA_021292165.1. NCBI lineage: Eukaryota > Metazoa > Chordata > Lepidosauria > Squamata > Shinisauridae > Shinisaurus > Shinisaurus crocodilurus. The sequence continues at coordinate 112,299 of JAHFWL010000076.1, read as the reverse complement.
CTTTTTTAAAAAACCATCTCAAAGTTTGGGACAAACCAAACATAAGACTGGAGAGATTCTCAAAGTCTGAGATGAAGTGAAGATTGGATAAAACGAGAAGCTGAGAGAAACCAAAATTGGCATCTCTGTCCATTCCTAATTCATGCCCGCACCAGAAGAAAGAGTGACGGTAGGGTGAGTCCACACGCTTGTATGAGAACTGACCGATGTGTCCATCCCTAGACCCGATAGAATTAAATGACACAGTGGGCTAATAATGCCAAGGACTGTGGGGACAAATCAAAAGAAGGGGAAATGCCCCTCCCATGGGCCAAACCCACTGAAAATGGGAAGTGTTTCTTTGTTGCTCATGAGAGCAGCACTCTGTGCAAGGTAGGCTGTCCTTTGACAAGCCTTGATTACATCATAGGATTAGGATTCATAGGATCATCGAGTTGGAAGGGGCCTACAAGGTCATCGAGTCCAACCCCCTGCTCAATGCAGGAAACTAGAGGAGGGGTCTCCCATCCAAGCCATAACCAGGCCTGACCCTGCTTAGCTTTCCATGCTCAGACAAGCGGATGTGCTGCTGGCTGTTGTTTCTAATGCCCCTCCTTCAGCAGCATGGGAACAGTGCTGTTCCTACATGCTTTTCACATGTAGAACGGTGGCTAGCGACCTCAAGGATGAAGATGGATTGGTCCTCTTGCCCTCAGTCACCAGTTTACTTGCAAAGAAAACACACTGTACATTTCCATTTTTCAATAATAAACACAGAGCTCATTTGTGTTTTAAACAAGCTGTCAGGAAAATTAATCTGAGCAAGTTCAAGGTAATGTAGTCACAATTCTGTTGCCCTACAATGAATCCCGAGCTACTTTATTCCCTCTTATGGGCATGAGGTGACTCTCTCAGGTGAAGCACTGTGAATTCTCGGAACATTTGTTGGAATCCATTAACAGCTTTGCAGCTGAACTCCCCTCTGATCCCCCAGTATCCCATAGTTAATTTGGCACTCTGAGAATTGAGTTCCATAATATTTATTTCAGTACAGAATTATTATAGACAGACGTTGATTTTGTCAACCAGTCTCTCGCTTAACTATTTCAAGATAATCTTCAGAGTGCTCACCAAAATCTTGCCTCATATATTAATCTCTTTTAACTAGGGATGGGTGAGAATTTCTTTTGGCTCACTTTTTGGTAAGAACTTACCAAAATGCACACATTTCTCCATAAATGGCAAGGAAAGAATTTGAGATTTTTTAAAAAAAAAATAATAATGAGGGAGAGAGCAAAATAGAAAATTCATCCAACCAAAGGGCTTTGAGCCTGGTTTTAAATTCTTCTGCATTCAGCCATGTTTGTGGTGCTGAATTAGGGTTGCCACCTCTTTTTTTCTGACAGGCTCCTCATCTTGAACCAACTACAGTAATACCTTGGATTGCAAGTAACTTGGTCTGAGAGCGTTTTGCAAGACAATCAAAATTTTTCAATAAATTTTGACTTGATAAACAAGGGACATCTTGCAATACAAGTACTGTAGTACGGTCAAGAAAAGTGAAGACTTTACACTATCATTCTTTATTGCAGCTTAAATTAAAAATATGTGTACAAATTTCTTATGGGGAATTTCGCTTTGATATACAAGTGTTTTGGATTACAAGCACGTTTCCGGAATGAATTATGCTTGCAATCCAAGGTATTACTGTACATGGCAGGCAGGTACAACATGGTCTTCTCCATGCAACCAATAGCTATACCTATTGAATTTGGCCAGTGCAGGTGGGAAAGAATTTAATTTCAGCTTGTTATTTGGTAAGAGCGTACCAAAATTCACTTCATAAACAGAATGGAAAGAACCTGACATTAAAAAAAAAAAAAAAATCAAACGTGGGAGAAAGCAAACCTGACAGATTTATCCATCCCTATTTTCAACCAGTTGGTGAGCAGACAAAAACCATTCTTTTTGTAGCAAGGAGAAATAGCCTCCTTTTAAAAGCCAACCGCAGCAGTTTGCCACCAAAATTCAGCCGTTTTTGCCATGGCCAGGCCACTGAATCTTGGCTAGCAAACCCCCGCTTTGGGGTTTTAAGAGAAGGCTATTTGTCCTCACTGCCACCACGGTGCCACCAAATTTCTGCAGAAAATTCAGCAGCGGGGGCAGTGAAGGTGCAAATACTGCCAGGGGGCCTGTGTGTTGTACACCCCTGCTTCAGGGTACACTTTCTAAGAAAAAACCTCTGCTTCTCTGTGAGTTTTTGTTTTAATGCTAAAAGCTTTACCACCCAGCAGCTCAGGGTGGTGGTAAAACGACTCTGGCTTTTAAAAGGAGGCTATTTCTCCTTGCTACAAAAAGAATCTACAGATATATAGCTCTCTTTTTTGAGAGCTAGTTTGTTGATTCCACTTCCACCATCATGTTTCACTAGCATAGAGCACTTGAAGAGTTTAGATTAGAAGCGAGGTCTTTATAGCCTGTATTTATTTCTTCATTACATTCACGTCGCTGCCTTTCCTCCTTTCCTCTTAGGACAGTGTTCTCCAGCCTTGGGTCCCCAGATGTTTTTGGCCTACAACTCCCAGCATGCCCCAGCCAGCGTAGCTGGCTGGGGCATGCTGGGAGTTGTAGGCCAAAAACATCTGGGGACCCAAGGTTGGAGAACACGGTCTTAGGAGCTCAAGGGCAGCATCGCTGGTGGTCCCCACCCCATTTTTATCCTCACAAGCAGGAGAGAAAGAACTTGAAATTGTGTGGATCCCTATCCAGAACCACTAGTTGCACACACAACTAGAATGGGATAGGGGCCATTGGCTCCAATCCTTAGTCAGGTCACAGTGTAATCATATACCTGTGGTTCAAAGAGACTTACTCCCAGGCAAGTGAATATAGGATTAAAGCCATTGCCAGTTCCAGTCTCGGAGGGCCAGGTTTTTGAGGGCCCTTGAGTGAGAAACCCTCGATGGGCCCTCTTCCTCCCTCCCTGCCATTGTCACCAGCAGCTGTTGCTCCTCATCCTCTTTCTCACCACTGCTACCACTTGCCTGCTGGGCAGGCAGAGAGAGCCAGCGAGCAAGTAGCGAGTGGCAACTGCTCCTCTCCCTTCTCGCCGCCACCACCGTTGACCAGAGCGAGAGGCAGGTGAACAAGCAGGTTGCCATGGTGAAGGAGGAGGAGCAAGTCCAGGGGGCTGGCTCTTGTCAGTGGGCCCCTGCTGGGATATGGGCCCTTGGCAAGTGCCCGACCATGCCTACCCTTGATGCTGGCCTTGCCTTTGGCTGCTTACATCCAATTGACTGTGAGCAGGTTTACGTGCACTTTCAAAAGGAGAAAGGCAGCCCCCTTCTCTTGCACAGTGCAGAACCAATCCTTTCCTAATCGCCTCTAGGAAACATAGAGAGCAAACAAGCAGAGACAGATCTTCTCTCTCTTTTTTTGGCTCCGTGTTTTGTTCTTCCCCCCCATCCACCGGTGATTTAAAATGCCTTATTTGACATACTATTAAGGTGGACAAAACAAGATCTCTCTGGAATCACATTATCCATTCGCCATTGAAAACCCGCAGCTAAAATAAACAAAGATCACATCTCCTGTTGCCTATTATTTGGATGTGTTTGGACATACTTGGAATGCCTGGTGGGTGTGTGGGGAAGAATTAATGATGAGTAGTTATATATATATATATATATATATATATATAGGGCTGATTGTGTGAAATGGTGTTTTTTCCCTCCTTCCTGTGAACTGGACTTTAGTGAATTGAATGCGCACACATTCAAAAACAGCTTTGTCAAATGCTTTGGCGTTGTTTAAAGTGGGGATTTGTTAGAATGTCACGGAGAACTATTACCTGAGCTTCCCATGGTGTAAATAATACAAAATAAGAATTCATGGAGTGGGCTAGGAAGCAGGGAGGGTGGAGAGACATTTGGTTCAGGTTTAGACTGAACAAATAAAAGATGGACATAATTTATTGTGGAGAGGCTAAGTAGTTGGGCGGAGCCGCAAGTTATGTATTTATTTATTACAAAAATGTATGTGTCACCGTCTCTGTCGCCAAAGTGGCGTAAACGTAATAAAACAGCAAGGTAGATCAAAGAAATAACATGGATTTGAAACCAACAGCCAAATTTTAAAACCCAGTCCACAAAACAGAAGCTACTTTAAAACACAGCCATGATATATCAGCCGGGGCTGGGAGACAGAGACCAATTTCCTCCGCCAGCACAAAATGCCTCCCTGCCAAGCCGTGACTTCACTGGCCACTGAATCACCAGCAAAAATGTGGCCACGCACGCTTCTATGGGTCTTTTATAGAGGACAGTCCCCCCCTCCATATGAAAGGCTGCCAGAGAGGGCACTCAACTGTTTTGAAGGGCTGCCCTGTCCAGATCCGCTATAAAGATAAAGAACCACCAGAAGGAAGAGCTGGGCCTTGACATTGTCCATCAAGAGCACTTGGACAGCGGACTGAGCAAGGCACACAGGTCACCTGGTCATCACAGTCTTCCACACCATGGCAAGATGGACAGTATTTCTATTTAAAGTATAATAATTTCTTAAGTGCATCTATACATATACATTTGTATATGTGGTTTTTATACATATCAGAGCCATCTTCTGTCCTCTCTTTTGGGGGGGGGGATGCATGTTCTCTTTTTTGGCAATTCACAAATGGCCGCCTTAGACACAAAGTTGACCATATTGGAGCACTCTGGGTCTCCCATCTGTACCCCCACCACCCAAAAAAAATCTGCTCCCCAAACAGAAGTTGAGAGTCGACCCCTGGCCTCTTGCCCAACGCCAGCCCTACAATTAGGCAGATTGAGGCAGCCACCTTGAGCAACAGATGCTGGGGGTGGAAGAGTCCCCCCCATCCCCCCCTGCATCCCCTAAGCTAGTTTATTGTCCTCAGGTATAGCGGAAGATGCTGTCTTGTCACCAATGTTGAAGTAGGATCCAACTGCCAGTCTGGTTGGATTTTGCAGGTGGAATGGGTGAATGCCATCTTGTCCTCGGCCTCAGGTAGCAAAAAGCCTTGGGCCAGCCCTGCTCTTGCCCTGTCACTGACCCATCCCACTCTCTGCCGGAATGGGTACCTCTTTCAATTGTGTGCTTTTGCTGCCGCCGCCGCCGCCCACCTGCCACCAACTTGGCAATTGGGCTGCACATTCCCTTAGTGCACCATCTTTGAAAGTAATTACAGGGGGAATTGGAAATAGACTGCGGCGCAACACAATCTCATCATCTCCTATAGCCCCTCTTCGTTTAATTAAAATGTTATCATTTAATCCATTCAGATCGGAAGTGGAGAAAAAGGAAGAGGGAAGCAGCTTATATATGAGGAGAAGCAGAAATGGTAATACATGAGTAATATGGAATAGCAGCAGAGAAGGTGTACAACATTAATCAAACTGCCTATATTTGCTCTACTGTGCTTTCTGAATCTTAAATGTTAAACACACACACACACACACACACACATGAAAAGACTGGTCCTGATGGCATTTAATTCTTTCAATAAGTTTACTTCTCTGGAAGAAAGGGCAGAATCTCTATTTGGGCCTCAGTCCCAAACTCCATAGCCTTATATAGAACACACACACACACACAGAGGCAGAGGCAGAGGCAGAGATCGCATGGAGATCAGACCCCACCAGCCACGCCCCAGACAATCTTGTGTTGGATGTTAGTGTGAAAGGGGGAGCTAAGGGCATATGGATTCGAAAGGGATACTGATGTTCCTATTGTGTGGCAGAGCCCCGTGTCTATACCGATGCATAGACCTACAGGTCCTACTTGCATGGAGAAGCATTATTGGGAAATACCAGTTTTGCCAAGGATTTGCCTCAAGACTGCAGCAGGGAAGGAAACAATTATATTCCCACACACATACCTGCTGGGATCCTGATAATGATCACCCTTCCTCAGCTGATATTATTTGCATTTTTGTTTTTTTGTTTGCTTGTTTTAAATGCAAACATACAAAGACTCATTGAACATCACACATTGAGTTTAGCCCCAAGCATAGAAGCGCATAAGCCTATGCTCCCTTTTACATGCTGCCGAACATGCAGCAGTTGGGGTAGGGTGAGGGCAGTCCGGCAGACATGTCATCATCAGTGTGCGTAGCTAGTAGATGCAGTCCTAATAGGGTGGCCAGGTGTCCTGCTTTGCAGAGGGCAACCCTCTATTTGAAGAGCTGTCAGAGGACAGTCCTGTATTTAAAGACATCCTCCTCTGTTTGAATCAGTGTCTAGTCCAGTGTTCTCCAACCTTGGGTCCCCAGATGTTTTTGGCCTGCAACTCCCAGCATGCCCCCAGCTCTTGCCACTCAGTCAGTGCTCCTCTCAACACTGTTGGTTGACCAGCACTTAGAAGAAGAGCATTGGGTGCATTGGGTGGGTGGGGCAGCTGGAGCCACCGCCATCTTAATTCCCCCACAATGCCCTGGGCCTGATGCTCCATTAGGGGTGAGGCCAGTGTGGTTCCAGGATTTGAAGATGGGCAAGATGCGCTCAGTGGTCCCCTCCCTTTTGCCTGCTATCCTGTTATGCACAGACATACAAATTACAAAAGAATAAAATTCAAGAAACTTCAATATTATTCAAATCTAGCTCCTAAACTGTGGATTTTTCTTTCTTTCTTTCTTTCCTCCCTCCCTCCCTCCCTCCCTCTTTCTTTTATTAATAAACTGAACTAATTTTCACTCTTGGTACAAAACATTTTCCCTTCTATTTCAGCTCGATATATAAATAGCTGCTGCTACTATTTTAGGTTTTTTGATGCACTAATTTATAGTGCTTGCTCTTTGCAGGGAAGGTTGTGATGAGATCGCTCATATTTCTGCTAAACGAACAATTGCAACCTCTGTTCAAATGCAAGAAAAAATGATAAATACTATCCAGCAGCTCAGGGTGGTAAAATGACTCTGTAGATATATAGCTCTCTTTTTTGAGAGCTAGTTTGTTGATTCCACTTCCACCATCATGTTTCACTAGCATAGAGCACTTGAAGAGTTTAGATTAGAAGTGAGGTCTTTATAGCCTGTATTTATTTCTTCATTACATTCACGTCACTGCCTTTCCTCCTTTCCTCTTAGGACAGTGTTCTCCAACCTTGGGTCCCCAGATGTTTTTGGCCTACAACTCCCAGCATGCTGGGAGTTGTAGGCCAAAAACATCTGGGGACCCAAGGTTGGAGAACACTGGTCTAGTCCAACAAACCATCAGAAGGAAGAGCAAAGGCCTTGAACTTGCCCATCAACAGTTAGCACCTGGAGAGCAGACTGAGCAGTCACACAGGTCACCTGGTCAGGCTTCCCCACTATGGTGAGAAGTATTGAATTTCTATTTAAATTATAGGGGGAGGGGGTTCCCCCTAAATTTTCATCTATACATATAAATTAGCATATTAAAATGTTATGCAAATTGGTATCCTCTTTTGTCCTCTTTTTTAGTGATCCATTTCCCCTTTTTTTGACAACACATAAGTGGCCACATTGAGTCTGACTCCCTCTTCACAAGTTTGGGGGGAGGGGGATTGTTGGCAGGCCCATTGTACACGTGAAGGTAGTGGTGGGCGATCCTTAACTTGCTGGACACTCGGTGAGCACTGCTGCTGCTCCCGCCGAGCTGAGCTAAAAGCGAGCGCCCGCCGAGTCGCTCGTCAGACTTCCAGGTTCCTGGTGAAGCATTTTTTACATAGAAAATGGTGTAAGATACATTGGTGTAAGATACAAATCTTGTAATGGTGTAAGATACAAATGGTGTAAGATACATAACCTGTGCAAATTGCAGCCATTTTTAATGTATCTTACAGCATTTTCTACGTAAAAAGTGCACCTCCAGAAACCCAGAAGTCGCTTCCCCGGCTCTGCTTGGGAGAATGTGAGTCGTTCCAGGGAAGCAGGTAGGTCGGATGGAGTTTGGGGGGGGGGGGGAGTCAAGCCCAGCAAGTTCGTTGGACTTCCACCCCCACCCCCGAACAAAATCCTCACACATCCCTACGTGAAAGTTCCTCTTTCATCCATTCACAAACGTCTATGGAAGGGTAAGGCTTTGGGGACATTTTTAAGCAACTTAAACACACACACACACACACCAGGAAATAAAAGATCACAAACTTGGCAAGTGGTTAAGCAATTCTTACTAATTACCTGTTTTACCCACCATCTATCCAAGAACCTTATCCCTGCCTTTTTATCCTCATAATAACCTTGTGAGGTAGGAAGGAGGGAGGGAGGGGGAGAGAGAGAGAGAGAGAGAGAGAGAGAGAGAGAGAGAGAGTCCGGTCCAGAGTCACCCAGAGAGCTTCATGGCTGAGTGGGAATTAAGCATTGTATTAAAAATTATTACAGAGCAGGGCTGGTGTAGTTCTCTCATTCTGCCATTCTGTGGGCATGCCAGGAGCATAGGAGGTAATAATGCCATGCTCAGGTGACACCCCTCAATTTCATAGACTTTCAATTTAACTGCATAGTGTGTAGTTGAGGGTTAGATTGTATTTACTCTAGTGTAAGCTTGCATGGCCTTGATTCAAAATGGGTCCACTACACAATGGGAAGGGTGGATTAAACCTTCCCCCATTTTTCCCTGAAATCCCTCACCCACACAAGGTGGGCGTGGGTGGGTTAAAAATTGAACAAAATAGGTTACAGGCACTTGGTTTTCAGGTGTACAAGTCATCCTTCTTTTCCCTTTTTTATTATTTATCATGTTTTCTTGCATTTGAACAGAGGTTGCAATTGTTCGTTTAGCATAAATATGAGTGATCTCATCACAACCTTCCCTGCAAAGAGCATGCACTATAAATTAGTGCATAAAAAAACCTAAAATAGTAGCAGCAGCTGTCTATATATCGAGCTGAAATAGAAGGGAAAATGTTTTGTACCAACAAGAGTGAAAATTAGTTTAGTTTATTAATAAAAGAAAGAGGGAGGGAGGGAGGGAGGGAGGAAAGAAAGAAAGAAAGAAAAAGAAAGAAAGAAAGAAAGAAAGACATCCACAATTAGAAGTTTAGGAGCTAGATTTGAATAATATTGAAGTTTCTTGAATTTTTTTTTTTTTTGTATGTCTGTGCATAACAGGATAGCAGGCAAAAGGGAGGGGACCACTGAGCGCATCTTGCCCATCTTCAAATCCTGGAACCACACTGGCCTCACCTCTAATGGAGCATCAGGCCCAGGGCATTGTGGGGGAATTAAGATGGCGGTGGCTCCAGCTGCCCCACCCACCCAATGCTCTTCTTCTAAGTGCTGGTCAACCAACAGTGTTGAGTTGAGAGGAGCACTGACTGAGTGACAAGAGCTGCCTCTCTTTCCAGCCCTGACACTCATGCCCCACGACCGACCTTTGCCACTGCTCACCCTCATTGCACAGTATGTTTGTGGGGTGAGGTGGCTTGACCGCTCCCTGGGGGTCTGAACAGTGTGGTGCCCACAGGAGAGGGGGAACCAAGGAGGCCATCGGGGCATTTTGCCCACAGCATCCTCAAACTTAGTGGCAGGCCTGTTCAGAATTCAAATGTGATAATCTAGGCTTTGTGTTTTATTTTCTCATACATTTCCATACTTTATTTTAGAAGGCAGTCTCTGAACTTGAACCAAAACCTTTGAGCGGGCTGAAAAACAGCGTCTTCTTCTTCTTCTTCTTCTTCTTCTTCTTCTTCTTCTTCTTCTTCTTCTTCTTCTTCTTCTTCTTCTTCTTCTTCCATGACTCCATTCATTTGTTCATTCGTTCCTTTTCTATAATGTCCTATAGCCGTGGCTCTCTGCGAGGTTCACAAGAGTTAAAACCCTAAAATACAACATGATGAAACATCATCCAACTGTGTCATTCTGCTAGCGCAAATTATGTTGCCCTAGTGGAAACTAGGTTCTGAACTATGCGCAAGAGGAACTAAAGTTATGGTTGAGCAAGCGCTTGTGGAGCAGAAACATTTGGTGGAACTCCGCTCACACGATTTGAGTTTGTGGAATTATGCTGTTGGATACTGACCACTGTATAAAACCTTTCACATACAAAAATGTAAGACAGTTTGAAACAGCTAAAAATAATTATCCCAAACCCGATAAAGCAACTGACATTAAAGAACGGCAACCAGCTAACATTAATATATAGAACACTTTAAACTCAGTCAACATTTCACTGGGGATAGGGGGAAGTTTTCCCCTCATTATTTATTTCTTTATTTTTTAAAAAATACATATTTTCTGCCCTTCTTGTATAATACACCAAGGTGGCAAACAACATTCCGTTAAACTTTAATGGAACGTTGTTAGTTTTTTTGTATAAGAAGGGCAGAATATAGATAGATAGAAGACAGATAGATGATAGATACGCGCACATATGGCTAACGATTAACAGAGCGATCCTATGGCCCCTAGACAGTGTCTAGACCAGTGTTCTCCAACCTTGGGTCCCCAGATGTTTTTGGCCTACAACTCCCAGCATGCCCCAGCCAGCTGGCTGGGGCATGCTGGGAGTTGTAGGCCAAAAACATCTGGGGACCCAAGGTTGGAGAACACTGGTCTAGAGGGCCATAGAATGCTTCAGATTCCCAGCTCCAAGGTTGGAAAAGAGCTCGGAGCTGGGCATCTGTGTTGGGATCGCCCTCCCACCGCCCCACAGCTGGCCCAGAAAGCACTGTGCTGGCTGCTTCTCCAAGGCCATAAGAGCCACCTTGGAGAAGGGGTAAAGGGGGCCGGGATAGGAGGAGACTCCTCGGCAGCACTCCAGCCTCCTTCCCTCTCCATCAGAAGCTCCACAGCTAGATGGCCAATATCATCCATCTAGCTGATTTACAGGGATGTTGAAGAGTCCTTGGTCTCGAGTCACAAGGTGAGTCATGAGTCTTTGGACCCGAGTCTCGAGTCCGAGTCCTTGGTCCAAAATGGTGACTCACGAGTCACGAGTCACTCCCAAAGCTGACTCCACGAGTCCCTATTAAAATCAATGGGGTTTTTCCCCAACAAAATAAGGCTATTTCAGATGTGTGGCTTAAATAAATTCTAGGCACAAGTGTACCTTTTTATTTCAAAACTCTGCAACTGATTTTGGCAAGAACAGACCAGGCAGACAAACCCAAAATAACCAGACAGGCAGAGGAGGCAGGGAACCCCAAAGCAGGCAGGCAGAGGCAGCCAAACCCAAAATGTCAGAAAGGTTGCATTTTAGGAAAACAATTTTAAAAAATAAACTTGCTGTACTTCCTAAATCCATGTTGCATTTGAGGAACACAATTTTGGAACATGAGTCCTTGGTCTTGAGTCCCGAGTCGAGTCTCGAGTCCCATTAAAAATATTGCGACTCGAGTCTGACTCAAGTCAGAGGGGGGACTCAGTCCGACTCACGAGTCGAGTCCTGGAGTCCGAGTCCCCATCCCTGCTGACTTGCAGGGTGGGAGGAGTGGTGAGGCAAAGATCATCTCCACGCTCCTCCCGCCCTGCATAGGATGCCCGTAATCCTCCGAGTTCAGAGGCTTATAGCCAGGCACCCCCATTGGACTGTGCCCTAAATCAGTGTTTCTCAACCTTGGGTCCCCAGATGTTTTTGGCCTACAACTCCCAGCATGCCCCAGCCAGCTACGCTGGCTGGGGCATGCTGGGAGTTGTAGGCCAAAAGCATCTGGGGACCCAAGGTTGAAGAACACTGTTCTAAGGCCTGTATTTTGAATATTGTGCCATGATTCTCCACTGGCTAAGCCATGACATGGAGTTGGTTGAAACTTCCCCCCCCACACTGTTTTTTGTTTAAACCAAAAGCAGTCCAGGGGAGGTGCCAAATCTGAGAAGAGGGAGGGGTGGTTGGGCAGCAGGGCAGGGAGAGAAGGTCTGCATAACCTTCCTGCATAGCGTAGCTGGCTGGGGCATGCTGGGAGTTGTAGGCCAAAAACATCTGGGGACCCAAGGTTGAGAAACACTGCCATAAATGGTTAAAGCAACAACAACACAGCAATCAATCAATCAGAAGTGTGCAAAAAAGGGGGGGGGGAGAACTGTGCAGAACTGTGCAAAACAGCCAGGAAGACCTATTTATAGGGAATCTCTGTAAGACAATTGTACAGCATGTTTGAATACCTCTGGATCCTAACCTAAGCCCTGAGCTGATTACTGCATGTCAGGGGTAGGCAATTTGATGCTCAAAGGCTATGGGAGTTGTAGACCAAAACATCTGTAGGGCACCAGGTTGTCAACCCATGCTGTATGGTAATACTCTAGCAGATTTGAGGGTGGTGATGACACCTTTTGCAGTGATTGGCTAAGCTGCCTCCAGGTTACAGAGCAATGGGGCAGAGTAAAACATATCCTGTCTCATTGGTTGAACTAATAAATGAATACAGGCCTGTGGCTTACACTGGCTCAGCTTATCTGAGCGTGGAAAGCTAAGCAGGGTCAAGCCTGGTTATTACTTGGATGGGAGACCCCTCCTCTAGTTTCCTACACTGAGCAGGGGGTTGGACTTGATGGCCTTGTAGGCCCCTTCCAACTCTATGATCTATGAAATCTATGAAATAATCTGTTCCATGACATACCGCAGGGCCTAGGAAAGGATGGGAAAGGAAAAGAAGGACCCTCAGAAAACAGGCCTGAGGAGTCATTAGGCCAAGTGAAGCAGTGGAGGGGCTTCAGGGATGACCTAATGGTAGAGCACATTCTTTGCATGCAGAAGCTCTGAGGTTCTCCAGGTACAGCTCCTACCTGAAACCCTGGAAAACCACAGCCAGTCACCATGAACAGATGGTCCAATGGTCTGAGACAGATGGTCCAATGGTCTGACTTGGTATAAGGCAGCTTCATATGTACATAGACAGGATGGAGGCTAGGGTGGCCATGTGTCCTACTTTACATAGGACAGTCCTCTATTTGATGGTTGTCCTGTCCAAGTCGAGTTTCAAAGATAAAGAACTGAAAGGAAGGGAAAACAGAGGCCTTGAAGATGCCCATCAACAGTTAGCACGTGGACTGCAGGCTGAGCGCAAGCACACAGGAGGTCATCTGGTCACAATCTTCCCCGCTATGGTGAGCTGTATAGTAATCATCTCTAAATTTTGATCTATACATATCAATGAGCACATGCAAATTGTGTGCAAAGCGGCATCCTCTTTTGTCCTCTCTTTTGGTGGAGCATGTCCTCTTTTTCTGACAACGCAGAAGTGGCCAATCTAATAGGGAGGCTGGAAGGGAGAGTGCTCCAGAAGAATGAAGAAGAGACAAGAGGACCAGAAATAGGTTTTAGGGGTTGTGGGGGGGAGGACTGGGAGGGAATGGCTGGAGACAAAAGGCTCATGTGGTTGGGAGTTTCAGCGGTCAGGAACATGCACCCATTCGCATGAAATAACCAGCCAGATCTTGGGCTACAGGCCTCTACTCTACATGGTAATATGTTTCAAAGTTGACCAGCCTTGAAAAAAACCATGAAAGGAGATGTTTGCATCTCTGAGACTCTGGAGCTCCATAGATTTCATAGTTTTCATAGATCATAGAGTTGGAAGGAGCCTACAAGGCTATCAAGTCCAACCCCCTGCTCAATGCAGGAAACTAGAGAAGGGGTCTCCCATCCCAGTAACAACCAGGCTTGACCCTGCTTAGCTTTCCATGCTCAGACAAGCTGAGCCAGCATAAGCCACATGCCAACTCTCTGAAACATTTACTGACATTGGCCCGATGTGGCAAGAGATTAGGAACATCACCACGGAGTATCCGAGTGTGGGATGAGCTCCACACATCATCCATGGCAAAACCTGAGTGAGGCCGGGTGGCAACATACTTCCGCTTGAGAGTGACTGGGGGTTAAGTGCAAGCCCCTCCAGCATCCTTCCCGTTGCCCCTCCAGGTGTTCCTGTAGCCCTGAAGCAAATGTGCTTTTATATTGTTTATTTTTAGCAAGCTGAGGTTTACCTGAGGTCAAAGACGAGCAGAGCCTCAGCATCTGGAAGAGCTGTCATCCCGCTGCCAGTCTAGCAGGAGTAACACACTGACTTATTTATGAGAGAAGCTGGCTATTCGTATTGTGCTTGCCATTCCATTGCAAAATACTTCCTTGCGAAGAAGAACACCATTTAACAGTTCTTAGCGGTTGCAAAAATGTGCTGCTCCTGCTATGTGCGCGTGTGCGTGTGGGATGAGGGTTGCTCCTGGAAAGGTTGGAACCAATGCAAACAAACAAACAAAAGCAAGTCTGCAGCAATTGAGGGGCAAAAGGAAAATACCTACTTAAACTGGGCCACTGAGCATGATCAAGGACAGCTGCCACCATCGTACCCTGCTTGAGAGTGCCCGGGAGTGTCTGGCTGACTAGTGTTGCAAACATGGTACTAGACTAGCAAAGCCCATGTTCTCTTCACTCTCCTGTTTTTATTTATTCTTAATGTGTGGGTGGGTCTCCAAGTTGTTGACAGCACCGCAGCTAAATGCCTGTGGATGTTTGCCTCCCTCGTGCTCCAGTACGGAGTAGGAATAAAAATCAGAATTCTGTTCCAGTCGTGCTAAGTCGTGTGCAAATGCGAATGAGCACTAATCCGCCCCCCGCAAAAAAGTGAAAAAACAATCCGCAAGTACACAGTATCCACGTGACTCGGGAAAAGTTGGTCCGCTGCAGAATCCACTTGTTGGATTCATAGAAACCTGAACCCAGTTGACCCCACTGCAGAGTTCTCCAACAGCAACATCCCTAGCTGTCACATGTCCGGAAGGTACCAGTCAACATTTGACATGGGGGGCAGTTATATATTTAAATGAGTGATATAATGGAGAAGGGACTTGGGGATGGATCTGATCCTTCAGTCCCTTAGGCTTGAGCTTACAAACTTCTAAGCTCTTTAGGGAAGTGTTCTCCAACCTTGGATCCCCAGATGTTTTTGGCCTACAACTCCCAGCATGCCCCAGCCAGCGAAGCATGCTGGGAGTTGTAGGCCAAAAACATCTGGGGACCCAAGGTTGGAGAACACTGCTTTAGGGCACAGCCAAATGGGGCTGTGACCGTAACCCTCTGAACTTGGAGGATTAAAGGCATCCTATGCAGAGTGGGTGGAGAGCAGAGGCGAAGGTCACCTCCATGCTCCTCCCACTCCGCAAAGCAGCTAGACGGCCAATTTTGTCTATCTGCAGAGCTTTGGAGGGGAAGGAGGCTGAGACTAGGGATGTGTGCAGATCTCGCTTCGGCGGGTGGAAGTCCGGTGAACTCGCCAGGCTCGACACACACACACCTGAACTCCGTCCCACCTACCTGCTTTCACGGCTCAACTCGCATTCTCCTGAGCCGAGCCGGGGGAGCAACTTCCGGTTTTTCCCGGCGGAGCGCCTTTTACGGAGAAAATGGCATAAGATACGTGAAAAGCGGCCGCGATTTGTGCACGGTTTTTTTCCCCTTCATAAAAAGCACGCCACCGGGAACCCAGAAGTCCGACGAGTGGCTCAGCCAGCATTTGCGAGTCGGGTGGTGGGCAGATCACCTACCACTAGCTAAGGCACTGACAAAACGCGGTGCATCATGGCGGCGCCCATCTCCCCCACTCCCCGCCCACTCCCCACCCTATAAACCCCTTCTCTGAGGTTGCTCTTACGACCTCAGAGAAGCAGCAGGCACAGTTCTTTCTGTGCTGGCTGTGAGGGGAAGGAGGATCCGTATGCAGATCTCTGGCTCCCAGTTCTTTTCCAACCTCAGAGCTGGGACATGCAGGCCTGTGGCTTACGCTGGCTCAGCTTGTCTGAGTGTGGAAAACTAAGCAGGGTCAAGCCTGGTTGTAACTTGGATGGGAGACCCCTCCTCTAGTTTCCTGCGTTGAGCAGGGGGTTGGACTCGATAGCCTTGTAGGCTCCTTCCAACTCTATGATTATCCTATGGCCCTCTAGATACTGTCTACAGAATACATAGATTTCAGATGTATGTCAAGTTCAGTGTTCCCTCTCTGATCTAGGAGTTAATCGCATGCAAATGTACACACTCCAAATCTCGCAGAATTAAGGCTCATAAAATCGCTGGGGTGCATAGGAAGAAACACTTCACAGTTCACATCTTTTCAGCATGAGCTAAGCTAGCCAAGGAGGTGCTACTCCAAGAAGCTGGAGAGTGTAGATGCACAGCAAATGCCAGGCCTGTTCCATCCGTCTTGCTTGGCAACATCATCCAAACATTTTGTGCCCAGCAGGGGAAAGTGAATCCATGCGCTTGAAAGCGGCTGGTCTCAAGGATGACTAATCTCCCTGACAAGGGTGATACCTGGAAGATAAAGATCTTCCCTGAGCCCTGCAGAGAATATACATCAAAAGTGGCAACTGTTTCTCTCTGAGCACAAACTGGAAGGCAATCTGTTACCTCTCTTTCCAGCCACTGTGAATCAGTTTTAGACAAGATCCAGCCCATCAAGAGGCATCTGAAGAAATGCCCATACCACTGCGCTGCAAGCGACAGGCACCTGTCCACAACTGTGTGAAGAGCCCATCAGAAATATATTATCCAGCTACCCTTAGTGCCCACCTGTGCCAGTGGAATTATGTGTTTGTTTCTCTTTTCCTGACAGCATATCAAAGAATGTTTTATTACATTTCTATACCGCCCAATAGCCAGAGCTCTCTGGGTGGTTCCAAACAATTAAAACCATTAAATACAACATAAAATACACTATAAAAGTTTAAAACTACAGTATAAAATAGAAGTAAACGCTAAAGTAAAACCTAGCAGCAATACAAAGATTTAATATACAGTAAAGGATTTGAAAGAACATAGATTGAAAGACTAAAATTCCTGATAAAATAAGAAGGTCTTCACCCGACGCCAGAAAGATTACAATGTAGGTGCCAGGCGAGCCTCTCTGGGAAGTTCATTCCACAACCAGGGTGCCACAACAGAAAAGGCCCTCTTCTTAGTAGCCACCCACCTCACTTCTTTTGGCAAGTGCTCCTGGAGAAGGACCACTGAGGACAATCTTAGAGTCTGGGCAGGTATATATGGGAGGAGACACTCCTTCATGTAGGTAACCTGGCCCCAAGCCGTCTAGGGCTTTGTAAGTTAATACCAGCACTTTGAATTGGGCCCGGACATGGACTGGCAACCAGTGCAGATGGTAAGGTACATATGGAAGTCTCAAAACTTGGACAAAAGGGACCAAACCAGGGCCAGGGCCAAATGTATGCATTTGGCAGAATCAAGTTGGGGGAAAGGCTGAGAGGATGTCCCCCATTCTGCTCCTTTATTGTTCTTCTGGTTTGCTCTGCAATAGGCTCCACTCCTCCTGAGTCCCTAGGAGAATTTCTAAAATTAATTCTGAAATTGTAGCAAGCATTGTTTGCTGCAGCTTTACTTTCTTTGGTTTATTTACAGTCTTTCTCCTCCACCTGCGCATTGATAAAACATTGCAGAAAACCATAGTCATGTAACTGTATGCATATCATGGCTTCAAGGTTCTTTTTGTGCATCATTTTAATAATGTGTAAATGTGCTCATGTGCATTGACAAAAGAAATACTAAAATGAATTCTGGACGTGGAGCATGCATAGTTTGCCACAATCGCTTCAGTTTATTTGCATCTCCCCCTACTGTCCCATTCTGTGGTCCCTTGAGACTCACAGGGGAAGGTGGTGGCAAGATGAAGGCAGGAAGACAGATCAAGGCAGGAAGAAAGTAAGATCTTGGATAGCTCCAACTCCAAGTGGGTCTTGCTGGCTGGAACTCTCTCCTACTAGGACATTAGGAAGCTGTTGTCTCAGCAGGGAGCTAAAGCCTGATGTAGGCTGTCAAGACCTGTGGTGTGCTCAGCTCCACACCTCTTGGAGGAGCCGACTGGATTCTTAAAGGGTCCTTGCCTGATTGTGTAGCCTGAGACTTGGGTGAGGCTGAGCCAGAGGATGATGGCAGGGGTGTGTCCTCCCGTCAGGAAGGCCCTGAATAAGGCACTGACTGACCTAACCCTGAAGAAGCAGCCTCCCTCTGCCTTTTCCTCATCAGAGTCCTTTGCTGCGCACTGGAAGGCCCAAGATTATGACACTAACACACATTAATGTTGCTTTGGGGCGGGAGGGACACTGTGAAAAAGCATAGGCCTGTGGCTCATGCTGGCTCAGCTTGTCTGAGTGCGGAAAGCTAAGCAGGGTCAGGCCTGGTTATTACTTGGATGGGAGACCCCTCCTCTAGTTCCCTGCATTGAGCAGGGGGTTGGACTCTATAGCCTTGTAGGCTCCTTCCAACTCTATGATCTATGAAATCTATGAAATCTTATGCATCTGGTTGATGGAATAGAAATGTTTTTACTGCCCATCTAAAACTCAACAGGGATGGAGCACGTCTAACCTCTTCCAGGAGTGAATTCCATAATCAGGGTGCTGCCACAGGAAAGGCCCCATCTTGCATTCTTTAGGAGGTGGGATATAAAGCCAAACATGTTAAGAACCTATAGGCAGGTAAATGTGGGAGGAGTCAATCTTTCCGATCCCCAAGCCATGTAGGGCTTTATAGGTAAGAAATTGGGATGTGCACCAACCACAAAATTTGGTTCAGACCTTGACTTGGCAGTTCCGAGCCCAATTCAGCAGTTCAGGAAACAGCCATATTCCCGAGCGTGCAAAGGTGTTTGTAAAATGCATTCATTCGAAACATTCACACTTTGAAAATGTGCATTTTGGGAGTGGGGGGGATATGCATTTTCCTGCTATAGTGAATGGGTGGAAACTATGCTTTTGGTTCGTGTGCTTTAAAAAAGCTATGCACCTAAATGCACACTTTTCCCATTCAAACAACAGCAACACTCGCCTTTGGGAAAGGGAACAAGGCAGACTGAACTTCAAGGTGGAACTCCGAGAACTTCTCCCATTCCTACCCATCATCAATCACTTGATCTCTTTTGTTGGAGGTGCTGGGGCTTTAGCTCCATGCCATAAAAAGCTTCCTCTGCATCTCTGACTTTTGTTAAAAGGAGAGGAGCAAGTCATGCCATTTTTTTCGGGACAGTGGGCAGCCCTGTTTATCGCTGCTCTAGTTGCAAGTTCCTGCTCTGAGGTTTCCTATGTGAGCTGGCTGAGCATTTAAAGATGCACAATGCACATTTCACATTCCTCAGTAGAGAAAACCATGCCTCATTACCATCAGGATGAAACTAAGACTGGGCTTCTTTCATTTAAAATTATCTATTTTTATCAAAGAAGCACCAATTGTGCTGAAAATAGGCACCAGATGTACTTCCAAAGCTAGCAAAATAAAATTGAGTTAAACCAATATAATTCTTTTTTAAAAAAAAAAAAAACACCAGCCTTTCTGCATCGTTTCCACTCTTTAACCTCAAGTTTGTTTTATGTGTTCAAGTGGTAAGTCAAAGTTTGAGTTGGAAGAGAATAAATAATTACAGGCAAGATCAGGGGTTCTTGCCATTAGAAGTGGATTGTTTTAACATTCCATTAAGAAACACAGTGACCTGTGAATGAACTAAGGTAGTTGGCAAAGGAGTTCTTAAACACTTTAGATTCTTTGTTATCTCAGGCTAGTAATTTTGTGGTAGCAATCTCTGAATTCTTTTTAAAAATTATTTTTATATAAGCTTCCCTAAACTCTCATCCATATACAGTTGGCCTTATGAATGTTTCACTACATAAACTTGCTTATATGTTTACTATATCCAAAGTGGCTAATTCACCTAGTCTGTACTTATTCCAATAGTCAGGAAACAGAGTCTAGTTTGGGTTTTTAAAGTCTGTACTGAGTTCATACTTCTGTCCCACAGCAATTTGTAACTGGTGATTGTATGCATTAGCACGATTGTCCATATCTTCTTTTTCCATTGATGAATTAACTGAATGCAATAGATTTGCCAAGCTTTTGACAACACAGTTCTTTCTGTGTGTATTGGAGTGGGTAAGCGGCTGCATGTGCTTCTCTGCCTTGCTGCAAGATAGTTATGTGTCCATGTGTTGTTCCTAATTAAAAAAAAAAAAATTTTAAGGGAGCTGTTTATCATCCTATCTGTCTCTGTTGCATGCTAACCTGAGAGCAGGACCTATAGGAGCATAGAAACCTGTGTAGGTACTCAACCCCTGGAAGCCACAGGCAATGAGGGGATCTTATATAAATGACCTTGCCAAGCTGCGAGCTGAAACTCATGATCAGCAACTCTGCTTTTGGATTGTATTAGAGATAAACAGAACTCACTCATACTGTTTCTCAACTGATTTAGAGATATTTCTGCATCAAGCATCCTGTTCCTGTCTGCTGTGAATGAGTTTTCAGCTTATTCCTTTGTTAGATTGCTTGTTAATACCCTGAGAATGGATTGTGGGTGGGGCCAGAGACAGAGAGCCGCTGCCTCCTCTTCTTGCTCACTCAACATCTCTCTCAGGTGGCAGAGAGGATTGGGCCCAGCAAAGCCATCCAGAGAAAAAGGGAGCCAGCAAGAAAACTTAGAATGCCAGGGAGAGTGTTTGCAGGAATGGGCAAGCTCTCCTCAACGCAGTTTGGAATTGGCTCAGTATTTTTAAGTGAACATAGCAACAATCATGGAAACGTTCCAAGAAACAATCATAAGAACTGATTGATCCAAATAGAGAAGATACCTTACAAAATGGCTCAGCTTGTCTGAGTGTGGAAAGCTAAGCAGGGTCAGGCCTGGTTATTACTTGGATGGGAGACCCCTCCTCTAGTTTCCTGCATTGAGCAGGGGGTTGGGCTCGATGGCCTTGTAGGCCCCTTCCAACTCTATGATTTATTAAAAGGCTGCTTGGTCAGGAGGTCTTGGTAGCAAGTTCACCGTGATCTGCAAGGGTTTCATCAAGAGTAAGCACTTAACATAAAACAATTGTTACACATTTGCCTGCAAAGCATCTGGCTTTGCAGCCCACAGGGTTTCACAGCAATCAGAGAGGAGAATGTAACTCAGGGTAGAGCACCTGCTTTGCATGCAGACAGTCCCAGGTTCAATCCCCACCATGTCCAACTAAAGGGATCAGATAGTAGGTGATGGAAGCTTGTGGACTTCCCAGAGGCATCGGGTTGGCCACCATGCAAAACAGGTCTACCAGACTAGATGGGCCTTTGGTCTGATCCAGTAAGGCTCTTGTTATGTACTTACAAATAGGACCTGCAACAAAATGTTGCAGTGTGGAACACACCTGTACAGTGTTCCAGCCAGCTATGCCCTGCTCCAGAATACTCCATTCCATTCCCTCCCCCACTCCCCAGTTTTCCATTTTTCTTTTCCAATGGTCACTCAACATTCTGTGGCCAGTGAGTATGCTCAGTCTTCATTGTGCTGGTTTTGGGGAGCATTGCCCCTTTAGCTGTTGTTGTTGTGTGTGTTTTTAAGTATTTCTTCTACTTCTACAAACCTTGGAATTCACAAAGCATGCTGATATTTCCCTCTCGTTTCTCAGTGGCCCCAGTTTAGCTCCAATCCTGTTGGCACTCACCACCTGAGTTCACTATTAGAGGGAGTGACTGTATTGTGCTTGTGATGGTGAAGCCTCTGGGGGCCCGGTTGGTTGAGCTGGCATAATGGTGTGGAAATGTTATTCATAAACATTCCAAGTTGGGGAAAGTTCATCTTTCATTTCTATCCATATATAGGGTAGAGTTGTTCTATATTCATTGATGGAGATCCTAAATGTTTGCAAATCACTCAGTGCCTTGTGTCTGGAAGGTATAAAAGACAGCTGGCTTCAGTCCAGTGTTGCTTATTCTGGAATTCCCTCCCCCCTCCCCTTGAAATGGATTACTGTATCTCAGCACGAGCACTAACGAGCCCTTTCCTTTAGAACTGAAATTAACAAAAGTGTCTCCTGTTACTTGGATGTATATTGTTATTAGTACGTATGAGAATATGCCATTGGAAAGGGACTCTTTATTTTTTCAGAATTAGAGAGTTGAAAATTGAAAGGGGCTATAGCAGTGTTCTCCAACCTTGGGTCCCCAGATGTTTTTGGCCTACAACTCCCAGCATGCCCCAGCCAGCTACGCTGGCTGGGGCATGCTGGGAGTTGTAGGCCAAAAACATCTGGGGACCCAAGGTTGGAGAACACTGGGCTATAGAGTTTTAGTTGGAATTGACTTCTTCTATCATAGCCCCTAGTTGAAGGCTACTGAAACCCACTTTTGGGGGGGGGTGTTGCTCCATGGGGAGGGGATTGTATTGCTGATTTAATCGCATGGAGAATCTCACACATTCAAACTGAGATTCTGCCAGGGATGATGATGTGTTTCCCGAAATGGTCTTTGGACACATGGAAACTGATGAGGAGAGGAAGCATTACATTAAAAAGAAGAAGAAGAAGAATTGATGGGCTTAATCGTCACAGTTGCATATCTGAAGCTGATCTCTCGTTCCTCTTTATGACGACTCTGCAAGCTTGGTTGCATTTCACAGATCAGATAAAGAGGCTGAAGCTTACCCAAGATAGTTCCTGACTTAAGAATGTATTTGAGTCCAGGACATCCTGGTCCAAAACCAGCTGTCTATCTTGTACCCCAAACAGAATCTCAGATATATGGCTGATATATGGATGAATTATACACTCAGTGGCTACAAGTCATGATGGCTGTACGCTACCTCCAGAAGCAAGCCGCCTCTGAATTACCAGTTGCTGGGGAGCAACAACAGAAAAGGGCTGTTGCGTTGCCCTCATGGGTGGCTTGAAGACTTCCTGAAGGCATCTAGTTGGCCACTGTAGGAGACGGGATGCTGGACTGGATGGTGTCCCGAAGCAAGTTCTTCTTACATTCCTGATATATAGGTGACTATTTGAGTGAATGAAAGCAAGGGTGCACAATCTGTGACCCTCCAAGGCCTTTACTCTCCTCCTCAATGGCACCCTGACTCCCCCACCAAATCTCTCTCTCTCTCTCTCTCTCTCTCTCACACACACACACACACACACACACACTTTCCCACTGCCTGTACTCTCCACTCCCTCCTCTAGAGAGCTTCATACCAGGGGTCCCCAACCTTTTTGGACCCATGGACACAATTTGAGAAACTGCTGTGGGCACCTCTACAAGATGGCACCCACGGAGGATGTGGCTAGTCACATAATGGCTGCTGTGGGGGCCTGGCTAGTCAAAAGTGAGCTAAAGAGGGGAGGAGGGAATAGTGAGTCTGGCAGAGAGGTGAAATAGCAAGGCAAAGAAGTAGAGGAGAGAGAAAGAGCAAGGACAGAGGCTAGAAAGGGAGAGAGAGAAAACTACCCTAACATTTTCCAACATTTTTTTATTTTTATCTTTTAAAAAAATTCTGAAGGGGGCAAAGGGTGAAGAGCATCATTGGAGGTTCCTACACTGGTGGACCCCTGTCTCATATAGATTGCTCTTTCTTTCCCCACTGCTACTAGCAGTGAGGAAAGTGCCACCTGTATCAGGACTGCTGGTGTGTGTGTGTGTGTGTGTGTGTGTGTGTGTGTGTGCAGCCCCTGAGCCCCCAAGCCAGTATCACTTGGGGCCAATAAGGTTGTGTACCCCTCCATTAAAGGAATGTAATCAATCAACCAGCAGAGAAAATGAAAGAAAGAAGCAAAACCATTCAGGAAAAAGAAGTCACAAATAAATCTAATTATTTTCAAGACAGGCCAGAACTATATTAAAATGGAAACTGGACATTTAATTCCCTCCTTCTCCTGCATAATATCTCTGACAACTCACCTGTGAACTCACCTGTGTCCTATGTCATTATCATTTCATTTCATTTTGAGAGAGCCGTTGTGGCCCAGTGGTTAGAGTGTTAGACTGGGACTCGGGAGATCCAGGTTCTAGTCCCCACTTGGCCATGAAGTTCACTGGGTGATTTTGGGAAAGTCACTGACTCTCAGCCTAACCTACCTCCCAGGGCTGTTGTGAAGATAAAATGGAGAGGTGCAGGAGGATTCTGTAAGCTGCCTTGGGTTCCTTGTAGGAAAAAAAGGTGGGGTGTAAACATAATAAATAAATAAAATAAATAAATTTATTACATTTCTATTCTGCCCAATAGCCAAAGCTCTCTGGGCAGTTTGCAAAGATTAAAACCTTAAAAATACATTGTAAATAATGTATCACTTTGTTGTCGTGCATTTTCCTGCCAGACATCATTGGCTGCCATAGATGCTGGGATACTGAGATTGCCAGTTAATCATGAGTCAAAATCCCACACCACGTTGGCACTGGTGATCCGCTGTAGTTGGATGTCTAATCATGTGTATTGCCTATTTGTGGCTAGTTGGACCCTTAATGGGCCAATGGAGAGCTTTCAGTTCATCCAATCCGATTTACACTATTAAGGGGGCAAGGCACTCAACAAAATTTGTATTTGTTTTTGCAACTGCCTAATCTGTTTAATGAAATGAGATCAGCTGTAGATCCACAAAAATGAATACAGGGAGTCTTACAAAGTGCCTCAGCGTAGGGGGGGGAGAAGAAACCCCAACAGAGAAATCAATTAGATTGGGAAATTATCCAATAATGTGAAATTTCAGAAAGTCATCAGTCAGGGAAATGAGGTTCCATTAGAAAGTCAATTTGCGCTTTATTGAGACAGATGTTACAAAGGTTTGCATGTCATAAGGTTCATTCAGAATGCTTGATGGCATTTAAAAAAAAAAATTCCTCAGTGTTTAGAAGCCTGAACTTCTTTCTCTCCCCCTTTTGCTGAGGACCCCCGCGGCGGTTTCAACATTTAATGCAGTTGCCTTAAATGAGACACACATACAATTGCATTGTGGTGGCATGGTGTTGCTATGGGTGTTTCCAGAAATGGCTGGCCATGTTCCCTTTGCACATACACCCATGTGCATGGTTAAGATAATGCACATAGGGGAAAAACTGCAGATTTTGGCATAGAAATCTACGGTAGCAATAAGAACCAGGCCCCAAGCCAGAGAAACATAAGAGAGATTCATGGAAATAGTCTAGGGCCTAGCGCAGTGTAGCTGGGGCATGCTGGGAGTTGTAGGCCAAAAACATCTGGGGACCCAAGGTTGGAGAAGACTGGTCTAGCACATCACAGCTTGGGATCCACCAAGCATCTCACCAGTTTCCAATGCCAATGATTTCCCAGTTTTGCCACATGCCTGGGTCCCTGGGATGGCCGAAAAAACAGGAAGCTGGTCTGGTACCTGGCCTACTTATAAATCTGTTTTATCTGGGCAGGCTCCAGGTCTGAGGGGATCCTCTGCAAAGAGCCATTCGATGCCCCCCCTCCTACCTGGATGGGCTGCTGAAGTTTCACAGGGGGCTTACTTCTACTATAGTGGGCTTTCCCTCCCCCCTATTTTAAAGCAAAAAGGAGTGACAGGGAGTTCCTTTGGTAGTAGCCTCTGGGAGCTGCCATTTTATTTTTGCCCAGTGCCCCAGACATTGCAGTCAAGTTGGGGCATTTTGTGTGTTTGGTGGGGGAATGGCAGCCACAACAAAAAATATGGATGGTCACAACAAGTCAGGATCCCATCATCAGACCTGGTTGTCAGGGATACCTCCTCTGAGGAGGATGCATGGGGTCCGTGGAGAATCCCAGTACAACTGGGGACCTTGAAGAAGCTGCTATATTCCCAGCACATCCTGAAGTGCCTCATCTAATGGATATCTTGCCAGGGGGTCCCAATAACCCCTCCAACCATATCCCAAGCCTTGCATCTATCCTCAATTCTTGCTCTTCCCCCCACTCCTGGCCTCAAGAGCAAAGGCATCAGCAGACGGTCCCACGGGCCGTAGTTTGAAGACCCCTGTTCTGCAGCCTCCCAGGCTGCCTGCACTTCCTGATCTGAAAAAGCCCTATGGGAGGAATTATCTCAAGAGATGTCTTCCCCTGGGCTTTAGCTGAAGTGTGGGAAGCTGAGGAAGGTACAGGCTGCTGGAGAGGTGATTCTACAATGAAAGATAGGACACATCTGCATTCCTCAGCCACCTCCTAAGTAAGGTAAAACCCAAACCCAACCTTTGAGAATTTCTCTGAAATTTTCTTCACCATTGAATCCCTTTCGGAAAGCAATTTCTATCGAATGGAATAAGGATGACTGAAAAAATGTGGGGGAAATTTTCAGCGCAACAAGAAGTGGAACCAAAGCCTCGGGCTACTCATTTCCCTAATATCATTCAGCCACTGTAACACAATGCAGTCATGCAAATGACAGGGGAGGGCTCTACCCACTTACAAATAACTTTAATGAACTGTACCACTCTTAATTTCGCATTAAGAGATGATCTAGGGCACTGTGAAAACAAAACCAATTCATTGGATAGATGTCAAAGGCTTAGTTAGTATAAATAACAAACAGAGGATTCATCATTTGCATATACCCCAAAGCCAACCTTTAGTTGGAGAAAATCAATTTGGAATTGGAACAATAAAAAATGTCAACAGGTAATTCTCAGCTGAATATTTATGACAGGAATAGATTTTCAAATCTCGGGTTATTAAAATGATAAAGTCAGAATAAAGTCTTCCTTATGAAGGATAAGCCTGAGAATATTAATTCTGTTTACTTGTCAGAACTTGAGGAAATTAAAACCGGCAGTCTTTTGAAAGATCCTGGGAGAACAATGCATGTTGGCCCTCCTACGCTGGTGATTTTAAGTCCAAGGAGGTTGCAGGCCCCATGTCCGTTGCTATATTAGAGGCTTCTTCTGAAGTCCCCTGAGTTTTGGGGATAATTTGTCCAGTAGTTCTTCCAGAGGGAAGAACTGAAGAAGGAACGGAAATAAAGAGATGAGACAAAAGTGTTAGATGTAACTCAGGCCACATTTATTAAATATTTGAGGAGAGAATCTACAGAGGGGGAAATGACTGTGTGGAATACTGGTGTGTTCAAGACCAAGCAAGCCCACAGCCTGCAAGCAATTAGGGTGTACCAAACCCTGCATCAAGAGAGGGGTGACAGGTGGGTCCTACCCCTTCCTTAAGGTCACATATAGAAGGTGTGGAGGGTGGCCTTCCTGAGTCACCCCCCTCCCAGTGCCACACAACTCTGGGTAGTTGAACCTGGTTAGTCCCAGAGGCCATCCATACCCCACTGGGAGGTTGCACAGACCTGTATGGCAAGTCTCGAGAATGGCCAATCACCATAAAAGTGCCTCAGGGTTCTCACCAGTGCCTATGCCTATCTGCCGAATTCTGCACTTCTCTGCCTATTAACTTGCCAAATTAAGGCCAATCAACCTGCCTACTGACAACACTAAGGGTCCAAGAAGTCCTACAACTCCCAGCATTCTCCAGCCAGCAAGGCTGGCTGGGGAATGCTGGGAGCTGTAGGACTTTTTGCTATCTAAACCTGCATAGGATTATGCCCTAAACCTCAGCCCAGATGGTTAGTGCAAATTTGGCAATCAAATTCACCAGTGAAGCCAATTTGCTGTTGCTCAACAAATTCCTACTTGCTCCCACTAAAAGGGATGACCAGCTAATCCCACAGTGAATACAGAGAGAGAGGGTGGCTACTGCCAGAAGGCCTGTGGCTCACGCTGGCTCAGCTTGTCTGAGTGTGGAAAGCTAAGCAGGGTCAGGCCTGGTTATTACTTGGATGGGAGACCCCTCCTCTAGTTTCCTGCATTGAGCAGCGGGTTGGACTCGATAGCCTTGTAGGCTCCTTCCAACTCTATGATCTATGAATCTATGAAAGAGGGCTCTTTCCTGGGAGGAGATGCCTTAAATAAGTCCAGGCTCTGCCTCCTCCTATTGATGCAGTGTGTGGATGCACACTACGCCATAGGGCCCCAACCCCCTCCATCTGCGGATGGGTTCCCCGACTGGGACCATGGACAGCCGGATGGGAGAGGAATGTTCTTTTTGCTTTTTAAAGGTGGGGGGCTTCAGACTTTTGAGCAGCTTACAGCTTCATCGGGGCAATAAAACAAACAGTCAAGACCAGCTCATCATTTATTTATTTATTTATTTATTATATTTATTTACCACTCATCAGCCAAAAGGCTCCCTGGGCGGTTTACAAGAAAAAACGCCCAGGTTTTGTTTTGTTTTTTAGTATTTTAGGATTGAAGTCTATAAATAATAGTAGTAGAATAAACCTGGTAGTGTATCTGTCAGATGTCTTGGGTGTCGGACATTCCTATCGCACAGACCTGGACAACCTGTAACCTACCAAGCTGAATGAAGCTCGCCAGCTGGCTAGATATTGTGACCTTCCAGTTGTTTGTCCATCCTCCTATAGGGCAGCCCCAGCGGACACCAAAAACACAATGTTTCATAGAGTTCCTAATGGAACCACCACATATGTCTAGTGAGCTGTGTCTAGACCAGCTTTCCCATGGAGTTGCAGTCCAACACATGGGGGACGACGACGACACCAGGTTGGGGAAGGTTGGTCTAGATCATTGGGTTGCATTCAGAGCTCCACTCAGCAGAACAAGTAGCAGGATTGGCTTATCACATCTTGAAGTACAGTAATACCTTGGATTTCAAGTAACTTGGTCTGAGAGTGTTTTGCAAGACAAGCAAAAATTTTTAATAAATTTTGACTTGATAAACAAGTGACATCTTGCAATACAAGTACAGTCATGCCTTGGATTGAGAGCATAATTTGTTCCGGAAATATGCTTGTAATCCAAAACACTTGTATATCAAAACGAAATTCCCCCAAAAAAATTTGTACAGAGATTTTTAATTTAAGCCATACTACAGTACTTGTATTACAGGACGTCGCTTGTATATCAAGTCAAAAAAATAATAATAAATATTTAAAAATTTGTTTGTCTTGCAAAATGCTTGCAAACCAAGTTACTTGTAATCCAAGGCATGACTGTAATATGGTCAAGAAAAATGAAGACTTTACACTATCATTCTTTATTGCAGCTTAAATTAAAAATATGTGTACACATTTCTTATGGGGAATTTTGCTTTGATATACAAGTGTTTTGGATTACAAGCATGGTTCCGGAACAAATTATGCTTGCAATCCAAGGTATTACTGTAAGTGAAGCAATGCACAGTACCATCTAAAGCCCCCCCCCCGCTTCCATAAGACCATTAAGTCCAAATTCTAACGCTAACGGCAGCACTAAAAATGATCTAACCACATTGAATTATGCTGTAACAATTTAAGTTTTGTAGAGGACAAAACACACACACACATACACACTCCATCTTTGTTCCAGTAGTTTTGCAGATTGTCAGTCTTCCATTCCGCCGTCCACTTGTTGACGGAATCAGAGTTTTTTTAGGGATGTTTGAGAAATTCATTTCACTTTTGCAAGTGCGCGTTACCACAAATCCCCCACTCAAGTTAAATATATATATATAGTCTGCAAGTCTGTGCAACTCTGAAAAAGCAGGCCTGCTGCAGAATCCACAGGTCAGATTCATAGAAATCCAAACTCATTTGAATCCATTGAAAATTTCTCCAACATCACAAAGTGTTCTACACCTGCAACCTCAGCCTCGTGCTTTCCAAAACTTGTGCTTATGACAGGGGTGGGCAACTTCAGGAGGCCCGGGGGCCATTTTCACCTTCTACCCTTACCCTCATGGGCTGTACCTCCCCCCCCCCCACTGTGGCAACAATTTTTTAAAAAAATTAAATTAAAATGGTGTCTGGACCAGCTTATCTTTAATCGTTCTGGTGCTCCATAGTAGCTACAGAGCACTAAAAGGGTCAAAATGGAAATTTTGGGGGAAAATATTTTTCAATTCTGGGGGGCCAATGAGGCCTGCGGCAGAGGACAGTGGCCTGCATTCTGCACACCCCTGCCTATTGTCTGAGATTCCCACACTTCTTCCTTCCTTGGCATCAGTCTTCTCTTTAACAATGCACCAGCCTTCTCATTAAGGGATGTATTTAATCATCTATTAGTAACAAAATGGAAGTACTACCTCTACACCCTCCCCATGCACGTCAGGTTTCCAAAGATCGGAAAGATGGCCATCAGTGTCAGAGCCAATCATATTCCCTCCCTCGCTCTTTCCTTCCCAGGTCTATTCAGAGCTTTTTGTCTCTCACATTCCAAACATGAGGGGGGAGGAATGTGAAATGCACATTAGAGTGCCAGTCAAGACTTCCTTCCCCCCCCTCCTTTCGAAGCAGCTTTATTCCCATCCCTATAATCCCAAGCTTTACTGCCTGCCTCCCTTCTTCTCAGGTGGCAATTGTGGCTTGCCAATGAGGGCGAGCGCTCTCATAATTTCCAAACCAATTTCATTCAAATTTATGCAAATCAAAGAGGCCGCTTTGAAGTGGGATTTTGGAAAGGTGAACCAATTTTACAGGGCGACTGGAAAATGTGCTTTCTCCAGTAAAACGACTCTGCCACGGCTTTAATTTTCTTCACAGATCAATGGAGCTGAACATAGATGTAATTGCTTGATACAAAACCAGCCTTTAAAAAGAAGGAGATGACGACTCGCCGAGCATATGCAGCCAAGAATGAATGATCATAGAGATACCAAAGTTGCAGATGCAACTAATAAAAGCAACGACAACAAACTGATGGTTATAATATCTCACGTGGAGAGATCCAATTACAGTTACAGGCGATGGGGAAAGGGAGCATAAATATGTTATCTCCGTCCTCAAACCTTTCTTCAAACTGTTTGGAGCCAATAAAGTAGAGCAGAGGCACAGGGCACGGAGCATCAGCTCCTCCCAGATTGCACTGATGCAACTACCAGTCTGTTGACATCTGTGGGTTATACCCAGTGAGGGATGTCGGAGAAATCTGCAAAGGAAGGATTCATATCAGTTCAGATTTCTAAGAATCTGGCCTGCGAATTCCACAGCAGACCAGCTTTTCCCAAGTCGTGAGGATTCCATGGACACGCAGACCAATTTTTCACTTTTAGAGGGGGGGATTTGCGTTTGTGTGCATTATTTATTTATTTATTATATTTCTATCCCGCCTTTTTTTTTTTTCCTGCAAGGAAGCCAAGGTGGCTTCCATGATCCTCCTCCTCTCCACTTTATCCTCATAACAACCCTGTGAGGTAGGTTAGGCTGAGAGTCAGCGACTGGCCCAAAGTCACCCAGTGAGCTTCATGGCTGAGTGGGGAGACTAGAACCCAGATCTCCCAAGTCTCTGTCCAACGCACTAACCACTATACCACGCTGGCTCCCACATTATCGCTAATTAGTGATGCTGTGAATTAGAGCAAGTAGAACTAAATTCTGGTTTTAAAAAAAATCCAGTTCCATCAATGAGTGGACGAAGGAGCGAAAGACGCCTGGCAATCCACAAAACACAGATGGAATAGATTTAATAAAATGCATACATCCCTATTCCAGTGTTCTCCAACCTTGGGTCCCCAGATGTTTTTGGCCTACAACTCCCGGTATGCTCCAGCCAGCTATGCTGGCTGGGGCATGCTGGGAGTTGTAGGCCAAAAATATCTGGGGACCCAACCCAAGGTTGGAGAACACTGCTATAATCCAACATAATCCTAGGGTAAAAATGACAAGACATGAGCACCACATATGAATATGTAAATCTTGCAGTCCCAGAGGTTCCCTCCAGACCAGAGCTATTCTCTCCCAGCATCACCTCTAGCCTGCCTGGATTCAATTTTAGCCCATTCTCCCTCCTCCATGTATGTAAACCTGGAGTCATACGGAGCTTCCAGCTCAGCCTGATACCCTTTCAGCTGTTGTGCCGCTACCAGGGATACATAGACTACCGGCCTTGCATGAATGGACCAAATGGCAGAAGCTCCAATTGCAGCAATTTAACAAGCATACAATAAGCATTGCCTGTTTTCTCTGTATGTGTAAAGAGGCTGCTGGGTGCGCTCCGAAAATCTGTACCGAACGCTGCAACTTACCTACCAATTATGTCGCATTTGGCTGGCAATCACCGTACAGCCCCATCTTGCTAGGAAATTCATCTGACAGTTTTGCTGGCATGTACGGAATTTTAAAACTCAAGAAATCTGAGCATTTGCGAAAGGATGTGACAATGAGGAATGTGCATCAAAAAGACATCTGACGACTTGATTTTCTGGGTTGTAGGGAAATGTGCATTTTTGAAGTTAGTGTCTCAGAAATTCTCTCCAGACTCAAAGAAATGTCATTCTCTCATTAGAGTGATTAGACTTTCCTAATAGTATAATATTATTCAACAAGTACATCTATTTTCAGCTGTCATTGATTTGCAGTTAACAGCCTGAAGGCAATGACTGCCTCCCAAATGCACAGCCTGAAGAGATTAGTC
The DNA here is from genome assembly GCA_021292165.1 of Shinisaurus crocodilurus. NCBI lineage: Eukaryota > Metazoa > Chordata > Lepidosauria > Squamata > Shinisauridae > Shinisaurus > Shinisaurus crocodilurus. The sequence goes on along the minus strand of JAHFWL010000076.1, from coordinate 80,236 downwards.
TGTATTGTGAGGGCTTTGGGGGGGTTTTTTGGGGTGGTGGTGGTTAAAAATCAGATTTGTCTTCCACATTTTGCCAAAGGAGCTCAGAGCAGTATACATGGGGGCGAATACATTTTATCTTCATAACAGCCCTGTGAAGGTAGGCAAAAAAAGTTGTGATACAACAGCAACTGGACCATGATCATTCAGTGTGATTCATTTGTGAATGGAGATTTGAATCCAAGTCTCCCTGGACCAAATCCAACACTCTATCCCTGTTGGCTCTCTAACCTGAGACAGAGTTTGCCAGACCTCTGCTCCAGACTGTGAAAGAAGGATGACAAGTGTCTCTAAGCATGTATAGAGTGCATTTCCCACTAGGAAGCAATAATCAGTTTCCCCTGCATCTGGGATTAGGAAACAGATCTTCCAGGTCCAAGAATTCAGCTTCTACGCTAGCTTAACTCCGCACACCACACACACACCTTGATTCTTAGAACTTAACAAATGCATAGACTAGAGTTTGCCTTTGGCAATTTGGCAGGACATTTTTGAAGGAGAGATCTAAAAAAGGCACACATCTTTAGAAGACACTGAGTTCCTCTTTAAGGTGTGGATGTTTGTAAACTCTCTCACCCCTGCCCCAGTTTGATTATATATGTATGTATTTATTTATTTGTGATACTTAATATAATAAAATCCTGGGCAGTGCAATCCAGTGTGGCTGCCCGTAACCCTACGAACTCAGAGGATTACGGGCATCCAAAGCAGGGCAGGTGAAGCATGGAGGTGAAGGTCGTCTTTGCAATCATCCCACCCTGCAAAAGACTTAGACGGCCGATTTCGGCCATCTAGGTCTTTTCTCCCGGAGCACGAGGGGAGGTTGAGGTGCTGCCAGGATACTATGTGTCCTGGCAGAGCCTGTCCCCACCCCTCCCCGCCCCCCTGGAACACCCACAAACCACCTCCGAGGTTGGTCTTCCCACCTTGGAGCCACAGCCAGCGTGGTTCTTTCTGCAGCAGCTGCGAGGATGGAGGCAGGGCGCTCTGACCTCAGAGTGCGTTTCTGAGGTCGGAGCTGGGACTTTGACCTCTCCTATGGCTGTCTAGAGACTGTCTAGTGCCCATAGGATTGCATCCTAAGTGGTTCACATATACATATTAAAAATCATATTTAAAATACATTGTTAATAAATATATATAATTACAATGTCAGTACAAAGCAATACAGGGAGCAATAAGATGGAGCAGCATGTGATTAATTGCAATTAGTGGTGAGCATGTTGGACCGGGACTCGGGAGATCCGGGTTCTAGTCCCCACCCGGCCATGAAGCTCACTGGATGACTTTGGGCCAGTCACTGACTCTCAGCCTAACCTACCTCACAGGGTTGTTGTGAGGATAAAATGGAGAGGAGGAGGAGGATTATGTAAGCCGCCTTGGGTTCCTTGCAGGAAAAAAGGCGTGATTTAAATATAATAAATAAATAAATAATGCTTTAATGAAATCAGTATGAGGAATAATTGATTTGGATAGGAGTGCAGTGTGGTCATTGTAGACCAGATGGGATTGAGAACCCCCAAAATTATGGGGGGAGGGGGAAAGACCGGACAAAAACAGACCTTCTCCTCCTTCCATAAACATACCCACTGACACCTGCTCCACCGCCTGTCCTCATCCAACCTCTCTCTCCTCTTCTCACCACACTCCTTCCTTCTCTTGCTCATCCCTGGCTCCTTTCATCCAACTCCCCCATTCCATTTGAGCAGTCACCTTTTATGGCTGGTGATTGCATTAAAAAAAAAAAAGTGTGTCCATAAATCAATCCTGTTTGTTAATTTCAGAGTAGACCTCGAAACATGTCAGGAATAAAGGATGCAGCTCTTTTTCCTACACAGCTGGGATTTATTTTTGGTTTCCTTGGACAGTGTTTACAGGTTACAGCTGTCTGATCCCAATGAGCGTAGATTTGCTGGTCACTAGCAAGTACCAGGGGAGGGGAAATTATCCTTGCACATAAAAGGCATGAGCTGCTTCATGGTAAGCACTTGTAAATTTCACCGATGCCGAGTTTATGATGTGTGGAACTTTCTTCCGTTGGAATCAATGGGACCTAAATGTGCTTAATTTTGGCCGGATGGTGACCAAAGTTTTATTTCCTGCTCCCCCTTCCCAGAGCAATGGCAAATTCAGGACAGTAGCTTTTGTGAAGAAGCGCTCCAGAGGCATGTGATGTCTTTATAATATTCAGTTTATTTATCATATACTATCACTATCTACCTGGCAGCAAAATTACATTGACAAGACTTACAGTCACTCTGTGTTTGCTAGCCTACCCTTCAGGTGTAATGCCTGGGCATATGCAGCCACATAGCCAGCTCCATGGTTAAAGGGGCCCTCAAAGAAAACACCTTCTGATGGACCCCCCACTATGTCAGTGCCCAACCCAGCTGAGGATTTACCGGGCACTAGTGATGGACAGCAGGAAGGCTATCATTTTAAATTTCCCACAATGCTGACTGTTGCTCCGAGGCAGGGGTGGGCAGAAAGTAAATCTCCAGAAGTTTTTGGACTTCAGCTTCCAGCATTCCTGAACATTGGCCATTGCTGGCAGAGACTTCCAGGAGTTGAAGTCCCAAACATCTGGAGATCTACCCACTGCCCACCCCTGCTCTGGAGCATTGTGGAAAATTTAAAATGGTGGCTCACTAGATCCAGCTGCCCAGTGTGGGGCATCCAAGATAGGTGCCATCACTGGTGGCCCCTGGTAGGGTGCTGGGGGCCTGGCAGCTGCCCAAAGGCACTGGGTGTTGACACCAGGCCTGACACTGTGATTTTCTCTGATACCTCAGGAGCATCCTAATTTTTCATACAGGGTCATACTTGTTTCTTTCATATACACATGTCGAGTTTCCCACATTTGGGGAAATCGCAGGGGTCAGCACACCCGGAGTGCAATGGATGAGCCTCACCCTGGGAAAACCACCTTCATGATCATGGTGTCTCCCCTGCCAGGGGAGACACCATGATCATATACACTTATGCCACATTTTTGTTCCCTGATTCTTACCCTAACAGCACAGAAATCCCCCTGTCATGTTTCTCCATCCTTTCCCACTCTTGCATGTGTCCATGTCCTCGCCAAAGAATTCCAAATCTTTCATAACCATGGGACCTTGAAAGCAGGCCTTTTTAAAGGGAAAATGTAGAACTGCACAGTTGTATGTGATTGCGTTTTGTGCCTGTAGCATACACTGCCACAAGAAACCTGTCCATTTCCCCAGTGTGTGTGTGTGTGTGTGTGTGTGTGTGCACGCGCATGCTTTCATAGATTTCATAGATCATAGAGTTGGAAGGAGCCTACAAGGCTATAGAGTCCAACCCCCTGCTCAATGCAGGAAACTAGAGGAGGGGTCGGGTCTCCCATCCAAGTAATAACCAGGCCTGACCCTGCTTAGCTTTCCACACTCAGACAAGCTGAGCCAGCATAAGCCACAGGCCTGTCCATTTGTTGCTTAGAGTCATAGTCCTCATATGTGAAGTGGGCAGTACTGAATATACACACTACGAAGCCTACACAGAGTGGCAGAAAACGCTCAGAACTGAGAACTTGACAGCACTAATGCTGAAGAGTGTTATATTCAAGCTTTGCACAAGAGACATGATGAGCTCCTACAGCACTATCTGGAGTGAAGGCTATGAAAAACTAAGATATTATTATTATTATTATTATTATTATTATTATTATTATTATTATTATTATTATTATATTTTTCCCCTCTACCACTCAATAGCCAAAGCTCTCTGGGCAGTTCACAAAAATTGCAAAGTATAATATAAAAACTGGAACATACAAAAATTAAAACAATTTAAACAGCTTGGAACCAGTACAGATAGTTACCAGTGCCTGATAAAACAACTGACATTAAAAACCCATCATATGCCATCAAATGTCTAGGAGTAGAGGACAGTCTTAACCTGGCACTGAAAAGATGCCTCTGTCAGCTCCAAGCAGACCTCAGTGGGGAGATCATTTCACAATTGGTGGGCTACCACCAAGAAGGCCCTGTCCCTTGTCGACACCCTCCAAGCCTCCCTCAGAGGAGGCACTTGGAGGAGGGCCTGAGATGCTGGCCACAACGTATGGGGTAGCTTCTTCCTTGAAGGAAGAATGAATTCTACAAAGTTAAACCAGTAATACACATATTTGCTTCAGTTGGGTCCTGATTGCCAACGGTGAAGAGATTTAGGTTAGGGATAGGGATAAGAAGAATCACCTCATTTCAAGCTACCATGCCTTGCCCTCCCCATAGCTAAAAGCACACGCTTCTTTGTTAGAGTGAATGTGCTGAAGCTGAACAGGAATCAGAAAACTGAGAAATAACACAAAGATGCTAAGGAAGCCAGAATGCCTTACATGGCCCCGGGGAACATCATCTTTGATTTATTTACAGGAAAATACACCATTAACACATGCAACAAGCCGACCCTTTTGTCATTAAGAATGCAGTGGCCGCCTCAAGCAACCAACCTGAGCCAACTTCGGTCTGTAAGACCGTCACAAAATATTGTACCTAGGGGTGCATCTACATAAATAAAATAGTTACACACACATACAAGGCTGCCGCCTCCTCCTCAATGTACAGATGTGAATGTAAGCCATTGTCTGTCCCTGCATCTTTGCCATTCAGGATGAGCGTCCTGAACTGGCAGGAGAGTTGTCGATGTTTCAATCAGAAATGCGGAAAAGTTTAATTGTGCCAGCAGTTTGTACAATTAAGCCAATGCACAACATACCTTCGTCACACCACTTAACTTTTGAATTTATTCATGTTTACTTTATTTTATTTAAAACAGAGATGGGGAAGCTCCAAAATGTGGCCAGATGTGACCAATGGAGTATCTGCCCTCGAGCTTCTCCCCCTCCCTCTCTCCCAAGCCCCCAAGCCCATCCTCCCAGACCCGGAAACCTTTTATTATCAATAAGGGATTTTCCCAAGGAAAAATCACTGCTCAGAGATAAGGGATTTCCCCTGCTCCCCCCCTCCCCCCGCATGCTGCATTTAGGGCACAATCCTATGCATGTCAAGACAGAAAAATGGCCTACAGCTCCCAGCATGCCTCTGGCTGGGGCACACTGGGAGTTCTAGGCCTTTTTTGGTCTAAACATGATAGGATTGTGTCCTTAGGTGTTTAATAAAGCCTAATTACAGCACAGGGGAGGACGTTTTGAGGAGGGGAGTGTGTGTTGTGCGTGTATGCATCTGTGTGTTTGAGTGAGTGAGTGAGTGAATGAGTGAGTGTGTACATTTGGTCCTGCCCACTTCACATATGGATGGAGACATATGAACTAAGTCATACAACTGGTCCATCCAATCATATGATTGGTCCATTTAGTCATACCATTCGTCCATATCTTTGGGTCCATTAGCCAGCCCAGTATGGTCAGTCTTCGAAAATAGTTTGCAAAAAATGGTGGATATCAGGCCAAATTGCATACAAAAATGCATTAATGAGGAAGGAATGTGCACAAGCATCTGCATGAATTTTTATGCAAACTTAAAATATATATATCTCAGTTTCAGATTAATGAAACTTAAGCGTTGGAAAATGAGAAATTGGGAGAAATTGAAATCGACAGATTCATCCATCCCTCTATAAAACAGAAAATACTGCTAACACAGGTTCTTTTCTTTTCTTTGTTTTTGCAATTCGGCCTTATACCTGAAGACGTCTGTGGACCTCACCAGATCTTGCCCTCCCCCTCCCCCAGAGAGAGGAGTGCTTCTGGTCTTTGCCCCACTTTTGAGCCAGGATTGGCTGCTTTTCTAATGGGCAGGGCATAGGCAGCCAGCAAATACAGCCATAGTCAGTCCTAAACCCCGTAAGATAAGCCAAAAGCGGCCACAATTTGCATAACTTGCGCGAATTGCAGCCACCTTTAATGTATGTTATGGCATTTTCTATTTAAAAAGAGGCCCACTGGGAACCCGGATGTCCGCCGAGCGGCTCGGCACTCATCCACTTTCGGCCTGGCTCGGCAGGCACAGCAGCAGCGGCATGCACCAAGCCGGATGTGGGTCGAGTTGCTGGCAGATCGCCCACCATCACCCTGAATTTGTTAACACCTTGAACTTGCTCATCAACAGTTAACAGCCGTGAACTTGTGTCAAGCTTCCGCTACTGCAGGGACCCCTTGATCTGCCTTTGGAAGATCTCTCCCTCTTCTCAAAGGCCTTCCCGTTCCAGGAGATCAAATCCTTTGCCTGCTTCCAGTAACGTGGGTGTAGGCTTTAGACGTGGTGAATAAGTCACTCCAACAAACCAGGGTACACAACAACACTTTACTTATAATATTAGGGTATTTACTTAATAGAGTGGTTATAATTCAAAAGCAAGTATGATAAAATAAAACAAACAACTAATACAAGGTTCTCTAGCTCCACTTCAGACTACCTCTCTCCACTGCAGTCAGCCTCTCTCTCTCTCTGCTAGCTCTCTCTCTTGCTCTTGCTCTTGCTCTGCTAGCTCTCTCTCTCTCTCTGCTCTAGCCCTCTCTCTCTCTCTGCAGTCAGGCTCTCTCTCTTCTGCTGCTAGCTGACCACACCCCACACATATATAGCCCTCCCAGGAATGGAAGGTTATAATCATGTGACTTTGAACAGGAGATATAATTCTTAACTTCTATGAACTAAACTCTCAAACTCCCCCTCCCATCCTGGAGTGTTTGGGCCTTCAGGCTTCAACAAATCTAGGGAAGTGTTTGGGCCTTCAGGCTTCAACAAACTTAAGCCTGTGTAGGCCTCAATCCTTCACAACTTGCTCATCAAGAGTTAGCACCTGGATAGTAGACTGAGCAAGCACACATGTCACCTGGTGAGTCTTCCTCACTGGCGAGCTATATTGTGTTTTTATTCAAATTCTAGTAATGATTTCTACATTTGCAGTTCATACCTAAAAGGTTGGATCCGGATTTACACCGGATCAACTGCTTGGGTGATAGTGGACTTTCCCCGCCACCTCCTCCCCACGGCAGCCCTTCCAAGCCCTGAAAATGCTACTACAGAGAGTCAGGAGACCCTGCTGAATGGGGTGAGTTGTGGGATGAGGGGGGAGGGAGGATCCCCCAAAAGCCCTACCTCTTGCAAAAGGTACCCTCTGTTGGAGGATATTGGACAGGAGTCGGTCCTCTACTGGTTAGGATGAAGCAGAGTTTCCCCCCTTGTGCACAGCCTGGTTATTGAAACTGGTTATCACCACGTGGGTTGCTAAACCCTGGCTAAAAGGCTCTTTAAAGGAATGGATTGTCCATTCAAGGTTTAAAACTAATAAAGACATGTATTAGTTTTACTTACAGTCTGTTTATTCATATATGCAGGATGCATATAGGCAGATTAGAGTCTTGGGTGTTAAGTGTCTGCTTCAGTGGCGATCACTGGCTGGAAGCCAGCTCAGACCGTGCGTCCATCAGGTTGGAGAGGGAGAGAGAGAGAGAGAGAGAGGCCGGAAGTAGGGAGGAGGGGTTACAAAACATGCACCCTGGGGACTGTTCAATTAACCCTTTCCACCCATTCTAACTAGTGGTTACATTACCTAGTTGATTTAAGCAGGCAACATTACAGTTTCCAGCACCTTCCTCTTGCGGAAGGCAGGTCCTCGATCCAACCCAGAAATTAGCGCATGTAAATATTATGCAGATGTGTAAATATTATGCATGTTGGTGTCCTCTTTTGGGGGCGGGATGCATTTCCTTCTGTTTTGACGATGCGTAAGTGGCTACCCTGCCGACATTACCTGTACCACCAGCATAATGTAAGACAAGGGCCACAGATAGGCCACGGAAGAGATGGTGCTTGCCCACCCTCTGCCTCTGTTGCCACCACAGTCTCCTTCCTGCACCATGAAACTGTGCCTTCCCATGAGGTTCCACTTCTAGATAAATATGAAGCAAGTGTCAATTGCCCTGAATAGAGCAGTCATGTCTAATAGAATAACAAGCAGAAGAAATGTTTCTTTGTTTTGACAGGAGCATCATTAGGCAAGATCTGTTTGTGACAAGGGGGACCACCAGCTGCTGAGCTCCTGCTTCTTGCCCCCCCCCCTGCCCCAGTCTCCCCATACAAATATTTTAAAGGGAAAAGAAGAAAAGGAAGAGGGATAATGGGGCGGCCCGGTTTGCTGGGTGTGGAGTTTCCAAATGTCAGAAGCACAGGGTACGGCATCGACATTCATTAAAAACACCTAGAGGGAGAATAGCAAGGCAAGCACAGTTTGGGTGAGGAAATAAAATTAATTGTGATCAGTGATGGGCAGCAGCCCTGCGGCAGAACTGAGCCCAGGCTGGAAATATACAAACCGATTTTGAAAAGAGGAAACTCTGTAGATGCATGCATAATTTAGAGCCAAATTCAGCCATCATTGTGGGCTGGTTTGAAGGAATCGACAGGCGAGCGACTGCTGTATTTCTTTTCAAGTGAGGAAAAGGAAACAGATTCACAGCTACGCTGGATGCATACCTGCCACCAAACATGGCAGCTGCACAATTGAGCTCCAGGCTCCTTTGACACACAGGAGAAGTTACCTTTGGAGTATGGAGATGCCCCCCCCCCGCCGCTTATATTGAACTCAGATTGTGGGGGGGGACCTCCATGAATTTGTCCCCTTTTAAAGCCATCTAACTTTACATGTGAAATGAAGTTTGGAGAATTTTGGCAAACTTGAACATCCCTGGTTCTCCCATTGCTCGGTTTAGTGGAACAGCTGGTTTAGCTTTCAGCTGAGTCTTTGGGAAACTTGAGAAACTTGAGAAACCTGTGGCTCACGCTGGCTCAGCTCGTCTGAGTGTGGAAAGCTAAGCAGGGTCAGGCCTGGTTATTACTTGGATGGGAGACCCCCTCCTCTAGTTTCCTGCATTGAGCAGGGCAGGGGTTAGACTCGATAGCCTTGTAGGCCCCTTCCAACTCTATGATCCTATGAAATCTATGAAATCCAGTACGTGACTACCATGTTTGCTTGCAAGGTCTTGAAAAGTAAATGGAGCGAAAATAAGTGCATATTTATTTATGAGTAGGTAAATTTGCTTGACAGACAGACTTCGAATCATGGATTGAAAAGAACAGGGCTGCAAGATGCACTGCTACACTGAAGAAAAACATTATTTAGTGCATTGATATGTCACCGTTCCTCCAAAGAGATCAAAACAACATTCAATCCCCCCCCTCCTTTTATAGTCACAATAAACCTGTGAGGTAAGTTCGGCTGAGACGTAGTGACTGGCCCAACATCACCCCATGAGTTTAATGGCTGAGCAGATTTTGAGCCTGTGGTGACTCACAGGAAGTGCCAGATTGAGCTGAATTCTGAGGCCTTTGTCTATTAAACAAATTTCCACCACCACCACCACCACCACCACCCCCGATTTTTCATAGTTACCACTCCAGCTAGTCATGGGGAAGGGCTGAGAGCAGAGCAGGGCACTCTGTTTTTGGCCACCTACCTCTCAAAATCTTACTCAGCCTCCCTGAACCCCAAGCACCTGTGATTCCACGAGCCTTTGCACACTCACTTTCAAACCCTATATTTATTATATTTATACCCCACCTTTTTTCCTGCAAGGAACCCAAAGCTATAATTGCAGTTTTGAGGGCTAGAAACTTGCCTTTTAATAGAGAAACCTTAGGTTGCTGTATTCTGTATCCAATAGTAAATTCTGCTCTTGCCCTGTACTATATTTGGGAATACACTAAGCCCTCCATTGTGGATTTCCCTGCCAGTAGTGTGAGCCCTAGAAACTTCACCTTACCTGCTCCTCTCGTGTTGTAGGAGAGGGGCAAAGGGCGAAGGTGAATTTTTCAACTTGCTTTTGTATATGTACTAGGCATTCTGCGCCAGAACAAAAGTTACCAGGGTCTAAATATGGCAGGAGAAAGGAGACCCAGTGCTACCAAGCTGGTCACTGGCACTCTTCTACTGCTGCTGGTTTCCTGGCCTCAGCATTTTGCTGGGCCAGAAAGAAGGAAGAGATCACATGATGCAGTTGCTTATATGGATGCAAGATAAAATAGCTTGCATCATATTTTTATGCAAATGTACCTTATTTTGAGCCAATACGTGAACCAAAACTAAGTTATCCTTTGCAATTTGCACTTCTCTGAATTTTGCAATGGAGTCCTCCAATCAAAAAATCGCATACAAAAATGTGTATATTAGGAGAAAGCACACATATAAATGCATAGATTAGTGAAAGTAATCTTCAAGAATGCAGTATATTGGGGGGGAACTGTGGGTATATTAGGCAGAACAGCATGCAAAAATGCAATTAAGGAGAAATGAACACAATAATGCATATGGATTTCATGCAAACATATATTTTTAAAAAAAATCTCAGTGTTCAAGATGAACTTTACACGGGAAAATGAGAAATGGAAAGAAACTGAAATGAACAAATCTGTCCATCCCATCCCTAGTTGCTTAGCATGTGATCTCTTCCCACGCAAGGGCTTCAGAGCAGATGAGCCCACAATATCCGGTCACATATTTTTTAAAATGTGGCCCCTTTGACACACTTTGAAAAAGCCCACTTTGGACCACACATTATAGTACCTCATGGTAGAATTATTTATGAATGGTCTGAGAGCACTTTAGGCAGTAAGCTATGATTCACACAGGGAAATGAGGTTAAATGGTCCTGTCCATGCAGCCATACATATTTAGAGAGCTCCGCTGGCATTCCATCAAGCAGATTTCCTGGTGCTGTGATGGGTTTGTAAATTTCATCATCAGCAGGAGGTTGGTTGGAGCTCCATGTCTACAGTCACCTGTTGTTCCTCTCCAGCAAGTAATTATTCAAAATACAGGCTTGGGAAGTGAACTATTTCTCCACGATGGCAAATGGTGGTCCTTTCAGTCAGGATTCAATTTAATTCCACCCACGACAGCTATGATTAGCTTGTGGTAAGTCAACGATTCACTAGCTTTAGCAGGCAATTCATAGAAAAGACCTTTGCTGCAAACTGAATTCTCATCATCGTACTTGATCGCAATTGTGGTTTAGAAAAACCTATCATGAGACATGCTGGTAATTTATAAGAAATGTCAAAACCAATATCAACTGATTACTTTCCAACCTTGCAATAAACTGGCACGGTAGGGGTGGGTGTGTGGCATCTGTGTGTCTGTTTAAGAAAAATGTTGCAAGTAAATGCAAAGGCAATGAGCATTTCTTTCATAAAACTCATGAAACTGTAGATTGCAGACTGTCAAAACAAAGAAACCTCTTTACTGGCAAATGAAAGAAACCTCTTTACCAAATGAATAACTAACTTACGGGATTCTCCGCCACAAGATGAGGTTGTAGCTTTAAAAGGGGATTCGACAAATTCATGGCAGATCTACCAACATTATTTTATTTTATTTTTAATTTTTAGTTTACTGTACTTTTAAAGCTCCCAATAACCTAAGTTCTCCGGGTGGTGTACAATACATTAACAATATAAAATGCAAACATTAAAGCAAAACAAAACAAAAAAACAGCACAGAATAAAACCAGGATAAAACCAGCAGCAGAATACAGTTCTAAAAGCACTAAAAATAAAATAAAATAAAAAATCTTAAATGCCTGGGAGAATAAAATTTTTCATCTGGCACCAGAATGACCATAACATAGGCAGCAGGTGAGCCCCTCTGAGGAGAGCATTCTGCAAATGGGGTGCCACCAATGAAAAGGCCTGCTCTCTTTTATTATTACTTTTATACTGGCTTAACAGCTATGGCTTCTTGTCACAGAATAGCCAGGATATTGTTTAATCATTTTAACAGAGTGATCCTCTGTTAAATGCCCCCAGCCATAGCTGGCTGGGGCATGCTGGCAGTTGTAGGCCAAAAACATCTGGGGACCCAAGGCTGGAGAACACTGAACTAGTCCCTGGGAGGGCGGGAAATGACCTTCATGGGGGAACCCAAGCAGGATGGTTTCCCCACATTTAATGAAGATGGGGAGGTAGAAAGGGAATAGGCCAGTGGCTGGTGGAAAAAAGAGGTGAGGCCATGAATCCACTAGTTCCACAAGCCTCTCAGTTCCAGTCCTTGCCCACTGCCAGGCAAGCAGTCTAGATGGGCTCACAGGGCTCTAAAAGTTTGGTTTTTTTTAAGGAGGAAAAAAGGAGATGAGAGCACCTCTGTCATTCCTCCTGCCCTACCTGGCTCTTGCTTGCAGGACATTGGATTCTCAGAGCACTCTGACATTGGAGCACTCTGTCCTATGGACTAGGCACCCATAGGATTGCTCTGTAAATGATGCCTCATCTTCAGTGCCAAAGTAGATGAGACAGCCAAAATCCACGTTCGGATCTCCTATGTCTCTACATTTTGACAGCTGCAGTGGCTCCATGTTGGATTGGGAACCCAGTGCGGGGGAAGTGGAGGTGGGGTGAGTTCCTGACAACCTAGTTATCTCTAAGTACAGCTTGGTTTGGTTTTTAAAGGGGAATGTTAAAATAGTCAGCACCTGCGCGCACACACTGTGGGGATTGGGCCCATTGCTGCCACAAAAGAGCCTTCAGGGGATATGGGAACAGATTCTAATTCAAATAAGGTGGAGGTAGGGATGTGTGAGGAATCCATCCAGGGTGATGGAATTCAGCGGATTTGCCCAGTTCGACCCCTCAGATGCCGCCTCACTTGCTACTTCCTCCAGCACGGACTCGTGTTCTCCCGAGTTGAGCTGGGGAAGTGACTCCGGGTTCTCGGTTGGCCAACGTTTACGTAGGAAATGTCTTAATAGACACCAAAAATGGCCACAAATTTGCATAATTTGCACAAATTGCGGCCGGTTTTGGCGTCTATTGAGACATTTTCTACATAAACAGCGGCCTACCGGGAACCAGGAAGCCCAGTAAGTAAGCAGTGTAGCGCACGTCCGCTTTCGGCTCGGCTCCAGCGAGCACAGCGGTGGCATCCGCTGAGCTGGAGGCAGATCGAGTTCCGCCAGATCACCCAACACTAGGAGGAGGAGGTGGAAGTCGCAGCTGAAATGCCAAGGACAGTAGAACTAAAGATACGCAGGGGAGGCTGGTGACTCCTATGTCAGTGGGGCTCCCCATCCATTGCAGCTTTTATTCTGAGCTTTATAGGAGCTACCCATAGTGCTGTACTCCATCCCCAAAATAGTTTCACCGCCATGGAGCACCATGGAGCTGCAATGGATGAGGAGCCCCATTGACATAGGGGTCACCAGCCTCCCCTAGAGATAAGCAGGAAGGTGGAAGAAAGCCAGTTAGCCCCAAATACTGTGGGAAGCCAAAACACGCCCGATGAGGAGCAGGAGGGGGGAATGGGCATGGCTGATCCCAGAGTGAGGCATCAATTGAGAAGGGAAGATCAACGAAGGAGTGTAAGATGTTCTAAGCAGTTGGCTCTCAAGCAACAAGAACCACATTAAAGGCTGGGTTTTGATCGTTTGAGTTTAGAAGAGAAGAAGCACCCGCTCAGTCTGAAATAAATGTCTTTTCATGAGGCCGCATTTGCTTAATGTACTGATGATCTAGAAATCTAACTAAGATGAGCTTGTTTCTTTTGTTACTGATTTCTGCAATACACTTAATTTGTACTTTAAAGCCAACCTTGCGAGTTTGTATTAACCATAATAAAGCTAACGGTTAAAAGATCTATACGATTTATAGATCTATAGATGAGTATACGATTTTGTATAAATTGGTTTTGGTCTATGACCGTAAAATTATATATATATATAAAAGATCAGTGTCTACATCTGCCTCATAAAGGAGAGAGGGAGAGACGGCCCACATACACACACACACACACACACACACACACACACAGGCCATTAAGGGGGGAAAAGGTTTAACCGTCCCTGTGTAATCTGCGATCCAGTTCCACATACAGACTTCGCCGCCCCCTTCCCCAGAGTGCTTATATGGCAGGGCCCCGATCATATTCTGAACCATGGCTATTTGCTGCGATAGCATCATGGTTTAAGCAGCAATGGACTGCCTTTTATTTTTAAATTAACACCAAAAAAGAATCAAGCTAAACAAAAAACCAATCAAGCAAGACTAAAATATCTCAGTCTAAGCAATCAGCTAGAGTAGATATACTAGATACCGACAAACAGCCTAGCAAAGAAAAGACCCATGACTGCTGATCTGCAGAGTGGTGTCAACCAATGTGCTGTAATAAAATGCACGTTAAGATAATTTGTTAAAAACAGAAAGAAATATCCTTTTTTTAACAAGACTTATTAGTATCTTAGGAGATGTGTCAATTTAGGGAGCAAATGTGAAGAAGAAATAGGGTTGTTGTTTTCTGGTTCATTCTGAAACCATACCAAACCTCCCACCCCACAGAACCAGTTTGTCAGTGCTCAGCTCAGAGAAATGCATGTGTTTCAGGACACTGAAGGTTACGTTTGTCTTCACATTCACAGGACCTTTTTATGAGTCGTAATAAATGTCAGTTGATTCTTACAGCGGATTTATATATGCTGGGTCAGACTATACTTAAACACAGAGTGAGGAGTGTGAGAGAGATGACTTCTTATCTCTGAGCTGGATTACAGCCTTCGGTCTTTAGGATGGACTGACCAATCTGTAATTCACTGGGTGTTGCATCCACCAGCACAGATACCATTTGCTCCTTTAAGACTTCCCTAGATCAGGAACACCATTCCTTCAAAATTGATATCACGTATATTACCCAAGTTCCTTTTAGAATTCACAAGGGAAGGCTTGGATGCTAGAGAAGCTGTCTACCATAAACAGACAGCAAACAGCATTGCTTCTCCTCTGTTCTAGAGATGGGGGAGAAATCCGCCCCATTCACATTTTAATGAGAACTCACCTAATTTCGCACTTTCAAACCAATACGTGAACCGAAACTCAGTTTCCTTCAAGATTCATACTTTTCCCAATTTTGCAACGGAGTTCTCCAAACAAAACAAAACAAAAATGCATACAAGATGCAGATATTAAGGAAAATGATGTTCAGGACTGCATTGTGTTTGGAAAATTGCTTGCAAAAAAAAATGTGTGTATAAGGCTAAAATGCATATAAAAATGCATGTGTGAGAAGAAATATGCAGAAAAAAGTTTATGAATTTTCATGTGAATTTTTAAAAAAACTGGCTGTCTATTTATTTATTTATTTATTTATTTATTATATTTATACCCCGCCTTTTTTCCTGCAAGGGACCCAAGGCGGCTTACATAGTCCTCCTCCTCCTCTCCATTTTGTCCTCACAACAACCCTGTGAGGTAGGTTAGGCTGAGAGTCAGCGACTGGCCCAAAGTCACCCAGTGAGTTTCATGGCCGAGCGGGGAATAGAACCCGGTTCTCCCGACTCCCAGTCCAACACTCTCACCACTACGCCACACTGGCTCTCGAGCTTTGCAGAATGAGACGTGCAAAGAGAGACCGAAGTGCTTTGCAAACCTTCACCTCCGTGCTCCTCCCACCCTCCACTGGATGCCTGTGATCCTCCAAATTCAGAGGGTTACAGGCATTCCCATAGGACTGTGCCCTTAGGGTTTAGAATCTGTCAGGTTTGCTTTCTCCCATGTTTGAATCTTTCAAATCTCAAGTTCTTTCCATTCTGTTTATAGAGAAATTTGCACATTTTGGCGCATTCTTGTCAAACAAATGAATCAAATGAAATTCTCAACCCATCCCAACGCCCACTTCGCAGGGTCAGTGCTCGCTTCACAGGCTCCTTCATACTAAGTTTCAGGTTGGATCTAGGACCTGTTGGGTAGCAAGCAAGCAACATATGTATCTAAAAACATTCAAAAGACTACCCCAAGGGTGTCTTAATAAAATGACAAATGTGCCTTTATGAGGCTTCAGTGCAAACCGAGTTGTCATGGCCAATGTACCTGCTGTAACATGGAGCTGCGTATTAACAGACTAGGGGTGCAATCCTATGAGTTGCATGATCAAAAGCCCCTGAACTTGGAGGCTTACAAGCATCCTATGCAGGCCGAGAGAAGCAGCAGAGGCAATCTTCTCCTCCCCACCCTCCCTCCCTGAATTTTTCACTAGATAGGCCTTTTTGCCCATCGAGCTGGCTTACTTTGGAGCAGGAAGGAAGGAGGCTGGACAGGCCTCAGGAGAGCTTGTATCCTGGCCTCTCTAGTCTCCTCCCTTCCCCTCCCTGCCCACCAGAATGCCCTCTTCTCCCCTTCTCCGAGGTTGACTTCCCAACCTCAGAGAGCAGCCAGTTCGGCTCTTTCTGTGCTGGCTGCAAGGTGGGAGGGGAGGGAGTTGGAGATCCAATTCCCTCCTCCGAGGTTGGAGTGCTGTCTCAGGGAATCCGAAATATCCTATGGCCCCTCAGATGCAGGGATGGGGACTCGGACTCGGAGACTCGACTCGTGAGTCGGACTGAGTCCCCCCTCTGACTCGACTCGGACTCGAGTCCCAATATTTTTAATGGGACTCGAGACTCGACTCGGGACTCGAGACCAAGGACTCTTCAACATCCCTGGGCTGTGCCAGAAGGAGTGGAGTGTGATCGCCGGCGAAGAATGAGGGTGAAATTGTGATGAGATCTCACCGTTCCAGAATGGGGGGCAAACATTTAGAAAAAATCATGTTCCTCAAATGCAACATGGATAAGTTTTAGGAAGTACAGCAAGTTTATTTTTTAAAATCATTTTCCTAAAATGCAACCTTTCAGACATTTTGGGTTTGGCTGCCTCTGCCTGCCTGTTTGGGGTTCCCTGCCTCCTCTGCCTGCCTGGTCTCTTCTTAACCAGTTCCACAGTTTGAATTGTTCAAGACAAAGGCCTCTCTGCCTGCCTGCTTTGGGGTTCCCTGCCTCCCCTGCCTGCCTGGTTATTTTGGGTTTGTCTGCCTGGTCTGTTCTTGTCAAAATCAGTGGCAGAGTTTTGAAATAAAAAGGCACACTTGTGCCTAGAATTTATTTAAGCCACACATCTGAAGTAGCCTTATTTTGTTGGGGGAAAAACCCCATTGATTTTAATAGGGACTCGTGGAGTCAGCTTTGGGAGTGACTCGGGACTCGGGAGTCACCATTTTGGACCAAGGACTCTGACTCGGACTCGAGACTCGGGTCCAAAGACTCGTGACTTGACTCGTGACTCGAGACCAAGGACTCTTCAACATCCCTGCTCAGACGCTGTCTAGGAGTCATAGGATTGCTCCCTAGCATTTTCACAGCCCATAGGCTGGAAGTACAGTGATTGGCTGACCAATCTACTGTGACCTACTGTGACCTATTGTGATGTCACAATGGAGATGGGCAGGTAAACGTGCCACTCCCCTGCTGTGCACCACTGGCTTAACTGCTCTGTAGACATGGAGGGTATAGGCAGCTTTGGGCTGATCTGCCAAATGTTAAAAGGAAAGGAGGAGATATTAGAAGTTGAATTTGAGTAACAATGAGCATCAGTTGAATTGGATCCGCATTGCTGAGACAGTACAGGCTACAAGGGGCAACTTTCTGCAAATCTATTGAGCAGTTTAAGAATTTTCTGGTGGAAAGCTATTAAACCACAGATGGACAACACGCATCATTTGCTTCATATGGCATGTGATGATTTAAACCCTGCCTTGTCAGGTGTGTTCTTTGCTCTGGACGCTTCTGGTTTCAAATGAATCAAACTAATTAAATCAATTACTCTTAGTGGATCAAAGGATCAAACTTCTTGAAGTTAATTAAATGAACATTTCAATGAAACCCCAAAGGGTTTCAGTATGAGATTAGTTGCTTCTGAATTACAGCCGTGCAGAACAAAAGAGAGCTTCCCTTAATAAGAGAATATTTGCTGCATAATTGCGAATCTGTTTCTTTAATGGCTTGTACTGCTGGTGACACTTAAGAAAATGATGGGGGGAGGGAGGGGGGAACTTGCCGTAAAATGAAACCCTGGAATCACTTCCTGCATTTCACTGTAGGAGCAGAACCCAATTAGGCTTAAGTGTCTCTCTGGACCCCAGTGCAAAGACACAACTTGTGCACATATCTACAATGGCATAATGAACAATTCAATTTGGTAACATTGTGCATTGATCTCCCAGATATTTCTGCCTAGGGCCTGCCCAAATCATTCCACTGCCTGTGGCAAGGGCTGGGCCACCAGCAGCAACACCTCCCGTGCCACTGGCAGCCATTACTTGCATCAGAGGAACCACCCCTAGTCTTGTGGGACTTCACCAAGCCCGTGGCAAAGTATTGCAAGACTTAGCTACATCTTGTGAGACCTGGCCGGGTACAGGGCGGCCATGTGTCCTCTCTTGCAGAGGGCAGTCCTCTATTTGAAGGCCTGCAGGAGGACTGCCCTCTATTTTCAAGGCATCCTCTATCTCACTGTTCTCCAATCTTGTTTTGGGCCTACAACTCCCAGCATGCCCCAGCCAGCTACACTGGCTGGGGCATGCTGGGAGTTGTAGGCGAAAAACATCTGGGGACCTAAGGTTGGAGAACACTGCTCTATCTGAAGGGTTGTCCAGTCCAAGTCCTGTTTGGTGGATAAAGAAACACCAGAAGGAAAAACTGGGCCTTGAAGTTGCCCATCTCCATGGCTGGACAGCAAACTGAGCAAGGCACACAGGCTGCCTGGTCACAGCCTTCCACGTTATGGTGAGATGTACTGTATTTCTATCTAAATTATAATAATTATTTCTAAATTTGCAACAATACATATATTAGCATATGCAAATTTCATGCAAATAGAATCTTGGGTGGGGGAAATATACTCCCTCAAACAGCCCACTGTGTGAACTGACTGTGTTCAGTAGTCATGGAATGTTGGCTGATGGTTGGAGGGAGGATGGAAAACCTGGCGGGAGTGTGGAATGGAATGGAATATCCTGGAGTGGGGGCACTGGACAGGAACACTCCACATCATAACATTTCATTGCAGATCCCACGGGTTTATCATATTGTGGTTCTCCTTCCAGCCATCAGTATTCTGCTGTGTACCATTTTAAAGGTCACCTCTATAATTCATAAAGAGACTGTTCAACATGAATATTGGCCAAGGGAAGTGAGGCCTTTCGGTTTAATTCAGCCCATTTGGCACTTTGTTTGTAAATGTGTCCATTTCTTTGTACTGTGTGATAACGCCATTGAATGTTGAGATATCAGAATGAAACATGGCATATTCAGGGCCCAATTCTACATTTCAGGTTTGAAAAACAGCTCAGTTTCTGCACCCATTTTCCAGGGAGGCAGGAAAGATGTAAAACACAATGCTATGCAATATCTTCCCTGACGGCTGAAATTTAGGAATGAAAGTTGCTGCACATTAGGGAAGGGGAAATCTGTAAGTTTTGCTTCATCCCAATTTTTTAAAATCTCTAGTTCTTTCTCTCATGACTACTGAGAACTTTACATAATTTTGTAACTCCATATCAAAAATGAACTGAAATGATTTTTTAAAGACGTGTACAAAATTATGCATGGTGTGGACAAAATGGATAGGGAGACATTTTTCTCCCTCTCCCATAATACTAGAACCCAAGGGGGTCATCCCATGAAGCTGAATGGTGGGAGATTCAGAGCAGATAAAAGGAAGCCCTTCTTCACACAGCACATAGTTAAACTATGGAATTCACTACCACAAGATGTAGTGATGGCCACCAATTTCGATGACTTTAAAAGGGGGTCAGACAAATTCATGGAGAATAAGGCTATCAAGGGCTACTAGTCCTGTATCAGTGGTGGAATGCCTGTGTATATACCAGTTGCTGGGGAACATGGGCAGGAGGGTGCTGTTGCACTCATTATTATTATTATTATTATTATTTACATTTGTTAATCGCCCATCTGGCCGGCAACCGGCCACCCTGGGCGATGTACAGAGGCTAAAAACAAGATAAAATACAATTATAAACAAGATAAAATACAATAAAAACAAGATAAAATACAATTTAAAAAAAAAATCTTAACCCACCCCATATTCCCGCCTGAACAGCCAGGTTTTTAATGAACGGCGGAAGCTTAGCAGAGAGGGGGCATGGCGGAGGTTACTCGGGAGAGAGTTCCACAATACGGGGGCCGCCACAGAAAAGGCCCTCTTCCTCGCCCCACCAGTCTAGCTGCTCTGGCTGAAGGGACAAGGAGAAGGCCGTCTGTGGCAGATCTTGTTGAGCAGCCCACTTGGTGTTGCTGGAGACGCTCCTTGAGATAGACTGGACCGGAGCCGTATAGGGTTTTAAAGGTCAAAACCAACACCTTGAATTCGGCTCGGCAAGCAACTGGTAGCCAGTGCAGCTCCTTGAGCACTGGCGTGATGTGGTCCCGCCGGCGGCTGCCTTTAACCAGGCGAGCCGCCGCGTTCTGTACCAGCTGTAGCTTCCGAACCGTCTTCAAGGGTAACCCCATGTAGAGTGCATTACAGTAGTCTAGGCGAGAGGAGACCAAGGCATGAACCACTGATGGGAGCAGATGATTAGGAAGGTAGGGGCGCAGCTGCCGTATCAGATGGAGTTGATACAGCGCTGCCCGGCTCACAGCTGACACCTGAGCCTCATGTCCTACTTGTAAGCTTCTCACAGGCAGCTGGTTGGCCACAGGGTGAACAGAATTCTGGACTAGTTGGACCTTCCATCTGATGCAGTATGGATCTTCTTATGTTCTAATGTCCTCGCCCATCTGCACAGGAGAGGCTGGTGAGTCCTATTTTGGTGGGGCTCCTTTTCCATTAACAGGTTTTGCAGGTTTTATTTGGAGCTTCATAGGAGCTATCCATGGTGCTGAACTCCATCCCCAAAATAGGCTCACCACCATGGAGCACCATGGGCTTGGATGGACGAATGTCAGTTTAGGTTTCTGCCACATTTGCATTTTTTGATCTCAACTTCTTTTTCTTCCAAAGTTGGAAAACTTTGTACATTTTGGCGAATTCTTACCAAAACCAAACTGAAATGAAATTCTCCCCCATCCACCTAGGATGCATGCTGTGTTTCAAGTAGGAACACCACCTCCACTCCCACACCTATGGTGACACCTCTGTCATCAGGCAGACCCCTGAAGCAGGGAGCAAGGGAGCTAGCCAAGAGGAAGGGAGACCCTGGGCCCTGGTGAGCATAGAATCATAGAATCATAGAAAAGTAGAGTTGGAAGGGGCCTACTGTGAGAGTTGGACTGACTCGGGTTCAAAAGCTCCCCTAGCCAATGACCCTCAGTCCCAGTCACGCAAGCGGAAGGAGGAGATAACAGCAGTTAATAAAGATTAAAGAGTTTATTTGTAAGACCCAATTACATGGGATTAAGGCAATCAATGCATTTCTACTCACTACATCATAGCAGACTCAAAACCTATACCCCAGTGGTAAGGCTAGATGAAGTGAAGTCCAGAACAATCCACATGTCGTGTCGAGACGAGCAAGCAGCAGAGAAGAGATGAAGAGGAATGACGGAAGCAAGTGTGCCATCTTATATACCCCAGACCCTGCACCTATAAATAGGATATTACTCACTCCAGTGTATAACCTATTCATCAACATGTTGATCTGCTAAAACCTGTTCAAGGCTGCTGAGTCACATCACCTCGAGACCATGTCTCCTGACCAAAGGCCTTGTATACTTGAACTCAAGTAACACCCACCAGGTCAGGTGATAATCCCGATGTCAGGTGGTAATCTCGTTCTGCCTATGCAAAACCCAACATCCCCCTGCTTTTGCATTTGCGTAGAACGTGGTTATTTACCTCATACAACAGCAACAGCTTTGTTGACATCTGATGCTGTTCCTTCATCTATGGACTTTGATAAAAAAAACTTCTGCAGGAATTACTTTACCTGCCAGAAATTTGAACCACCATCAAATCACTTCTGATGTATTCCTCCTTATGACACAGTTTTATTTGCAAACCCAAAACGTTGTGTATTGCTATCTGCCTGCAGCATAGCAATCCTGGCCTTGGTTTCCTGAAAAAACTGTAATAGGTTTTTCACATCAATCTCAGCATCATTTAAACATTTTTTACAATTTAAACTATTTAAACAAATGCAATCAGTTCAGCTTCAGTTGAACTCTAACCTTTAGATGATTGTTTCTACAAAATCAATCAAACAAAGTATGATTATAAAAATAACAAACTTCAGGTGTGTTCTTGTTGTTCTTACTATCACAACCACAACTGGCATTTCTGTGAATCTGTAAGCCACCTGTGCTCTGACTTGTAACTCTTAGTCTGAAGTGTGATGCTCCTTCCAGATAACACTCAACTCCCTTTCAAGAGCTCTCCAAGCATGTCCTGTTGGTCTAACAGTCTGCCCACTACACTGACAGCAATACCTGGCCTTGTTGCTTGTACAGTAAAGCTCAACAGCCTAATGCTTCTGTGTAGCATTCAAACTGCTTTTCCATCAGCATGTGCTTGAAAATCCCCAATTATTTGGAGTCTCGCACTGAGTTAACTATCTCCAAAATTCTCAATCACATCCATGATATTTCTCTGGTTTGTTGCAGTAAGTTACTGCCCTCTTGGTTCTCCCTCAACCTCTATTTACAAATAAACAGTTGATCCACCACCAAGCAGTTTCAATTCAATGAAATTCCAAACCCTGGATCAATTATATCATATTGCTTTTATCTGTCCAGAAAAAACAATAGATCATCCATCTAAACAAAGTACATACAGTCTATGTCCTTGTCCTCCTGTTTAACAAACAAACATTGATCTGCCTCTCTGTGCAAATCTCACTTCAACAATGTTTGAGTTCAAACAGAATTCCAGCCTCCAGCTGATTTTAACTTTTCTACAGAAAATCTCACAGACAGTTTTCCAAAGACTTCCTCTCATTTAAAATGCTTATGTTCCAATATTTCAATTGTGAAATATCCTTACATCTTCACATTCTTAAACATCAGTCTAACTGTTTCCAAAAGCAAATTGTTGTTGCACTCACTCATGATTATCCAGCCCCTTTACTTGAGCAAAAATCACAAGCAACCAATCTTGCTATTTGTCATGTAACCTTTTCCAATCTGGTTAGTTTTCACTTAAAAATCTATCTGGTAACAATGAGTTCCATGAACTGCTGTTTGTTTTCCCAGCTCCCATGTTTTGTTCTTTATCCAAAGAATTCAACTCAGCTTGCATAGCCTGAAGCTATGGTTTAGCTTCCTTAACAGACAATTTTTCACCTCTTTGAAATTTTGAAGTTTCAAATGGCTTTTTCTGCAAATTCATCCTGATATCTCACAGGTTGTTTGACTCACCTGTTCCTTACCTCATCAGTTATCAGGTTCCTGTTCCAATAAATTTGCACCAATGATGAACAATCATTTGTTTAGTCTCCACTAAACCAAATGTGTATCAGAGTTTGTCAAATTTACCTGACTGTCTTTCAGCAAATGCTTTTCTATTCTGACTCTGCCTTGATGCATCCCCTGCATTAACAGAATTAATTTTGAAAAATGATCTCACATTTTCATTCAGCATTATACTTAACACTTCTAGATAATGTCACTATCCAAGTGTTGTTCATGTAAAACACAATATTCTCATTTCTAGAAAAATCTCATGTAAGCTCCCTTACAGATTTCTTCTAACTTTGAGGTGTATGTACCTACATATCAGATCCAAGATCCTGAAATGTTTCTCCAGAAGATTCCTCCTTCTACACTACTTTCTATAAGGTGTACAGTTCATCACACAGAACTAAAACTTCTATCATGTACATAATCAAAACATTTATGAGCTTCTACCCTAACCTCATTATCCAAATTAGTATCACCTCTTCTGAGTGTTTGTTTACTCTTCCACACAATCCATGTGTTCAATATCACATCCTGTTAGAAATGCATCAAAGCATGCACTGAATTGAACTTCCCCATATCTGAAAGGAAATAGGTAACATGGGTAAATGCTTGTTTCCCATCCAAGCACAAAACACCTTGACTTTGTTCAATACTCCAGCTTTCTATCTAACATGTACACAACCTGTACCTCGTGTATTGATCAATTGACATCATGAAATAATGTGCCTTTCCTCTAAAAACCATCAGAGTATCCACAAGATCACCAAGAACAAATTTAATGAAATGAACTGGTTTTTCAGCTTGCCTTCCAGTTTACCTGTTGAAGCTAGCATCCCTTGTTTATGTGCACAAAATTACTTTCATGTGAAAATTACCACTTTCCCATGCTTTCCCCACAACACAGTTTGCATTTTCTTTCACAGGCCTGTGAATCTAAATGATCAAACATTCATGTGATATGCATGCATGTATATGTCATACATATAAGCATTTAACTTTTTATAGTTGCAACAGTACAACTTTCCATTTCTTTATTACACCATTACAGTATAAAAGAAATAATCCATCTCTTAGCTTTGCCATATAAACATACCTACTTATTCAGTATTTTACATTTTGCTACAGAAAATCTACAATATACTCAAGTCATATATACATTCAGTACATTTCCTGACATTTCAGAGCGCATATATTACACTTTCTTGAGTCCAAGTTATCCAACTTTCAAGAAATACATTTCCAAAAAACATGACTGTTAAACCTCTGACCATTTGCATAGTCCTCTTCCTGTTTATTCATGTCCAACACAGAAAGCTTCGTTTAAACAATCCACTGTTTTCTGTCCAAACAAAATAATGTGCATTTTGTTATGTCCTGGGTTAAGACTCAAAGTTTTTCCTTCAGCAGCACCCCTGCTGATTTCAAGCTCCTTCTTCTGTGATCCCACATGAAGAAAATGAAGAACAGCTTCTCATTTTAAGCACAGCTTTCTCTGTTCAAAACTGCCGCGCTGCTTTTCTCTGTTGTTTCAAAACCACGCCTCCGCTGGTTTGATACAGCCTCCGCTGTAGTATCAGGTTTCCCAGATACGTTCCTGTCACACGTGACTCTGCTTTGCTGCGACATGACGCTCCAGACGCTTTACCCACGTCAGACGTAATCCACGCATTTGTAATCCAAGCCACTTGTTGATACAATGCAAAAGATAGCTGATCCGCTGCTGTGTGAAGAAGCAAACTGCAAATGAAATATGATCCTCCTGCTGTAGCCTTGACTCAAATGAGTTAGACACAGAGCCTCCTGAAGATTATTTCTTTGCCCGATACAGCTCCTTGACAATCACTCAAGCAAGCTGTGGAAAACAAATCCTTGTGTCCAGCGTTGTTCACTTTTCAGCCTAGTAGCTGCCCGAACCTCGGATTTTGCCAAGCCTGGCACCTCCGTTTCAGCTGCTTCCAAAACGAAAAATCCTCCGTCTCTCTGTTTTGCATTCTTCTTCAGTTGTGCTGCATTCCAAGCCGCTGTTATCAGCTCCAGCTCTAGCAACACCGCCTCGCCTTTCCGGTTTGTTTACAAACCGTTCTTACAAATAGTAAACAAATTCCTTTAACTCTATAACTGCCGAATTTTTCCAAACTGCGTCTCTGTGGCTTATCTGCCCATCTGAGATAACCATCAGATCGTTATCTGATCCTTATCTGGGCCCATAACCGATGTGAGAGTTGGACTGACTCGGGTTCAAAAGCTCCCCTAGCCAATGACCCTCAGTCCCAGTCACGCAAGCGGAAGGAGGAGATAACAGCAGTTAATAAAGATTAAAGAGTTTATTTGTAAGACCCAATTACATGGGATTAAGGCAATCAATGCATTTCTACTCACTACATCATAGCAGACTCAAAACCTATACCCCAGTGGTAAGGCTAGATGAAGTGAAGTCCAGAACAATCCACATGTCGTGTCGAGACGAGCAAGCAGCAGAGAAGAGATGAAGAGGAATGGCGGAAGCAAGTGTGCCATCTTATATACCCCAGACCCTGCACCTATAAATAGGATATTACTCACTCCAGTGTATAACCTATTCATCAACATGTTGATCTGCTAAAACCTGTTCAAGGCTGCTGAGTCACATCACCTCGAGACCATGTCTCCTGACCAAAGGCCTTGTATACTTGAACTCAAGTAACACCCACCAGGTCAGGTGATAATCCCGATGTCAGGTGGTAATCTCGTTCTGCCTATGCAAAACCCAACACCTACAAGGCCATCGAGTCCAGCCCCCTGCTCAGTGCAGGAATCCAGGTCAAAGCATCCCTGACAGATGATCGTCCAGTTGCACCTTGAATGCCTCCAGAGCGGGAGAGCCCACCACCTCCCTAGGTAGTTGGTTCCATTGTCTTATTCCATTGTCCTGACAGTCAGGAAATTTTTCCTGATGTTTAGGTGGAATCTAGGTTCCTGTAGCTTGAGCCCATTATTCCGTGTCCTGCAAACTGGGATGATCGAGAAGAGATCCTGGCCCTCCTCTGTGTGACATCCCTTCAAGTACTGGAAGAGTGCGATCATATCTCCCCTCAGTCTCCTCTTCTGAAGGCTAAACATGCCCAGTTCTTTCAGTCTCTCCTCATAGGGCCTTGTTTCCATTCTCTTTATCATCCTTGTTGCCCTCCTCTGAACCCTCTCCAGTTTGTCTATGTCCTTCTTAAAGTGTGGTGCCCAGAACTGGATGCAGTACTCAAGATGAGGCCTAACCAGTGCCGAGTAAAGGGGAATTATCACTTCCCGCAATTTGGAAGTTATACTTCTATTAATGCAGCCCAAAATAGCATTTGCCTTCTTTGCAGCCACATCGCATTGCTGGCTCATATTCAGTTTGTGATCTACCACAATTCCAAGATCCTTCTCACTTGTAGTATTGTTGAGCCAAGTGTCCCCCATTCTGTAACTCTGCATTTGGTTTCCTCTCCCTAGGTGCAGCACTTGGCATTTATCCCTATTAAATTTCATTCTGTTATTTTCGGCCCAGCGCTCCAGCCTATCGAGGTCACTTTGAATTTTGTTTCTGTCTTCCAGAGTATTAGCTGTTCCACCCAACTTTGTGTCATCTGCAAATTTGATAAGCATTCCCTGCACCTCCTCATCCAAGTCATTAATAAAAATGTTGAAGAGCACTGGGCCCAGGACCGAGCCCTGTGGTACCCCGCTCGTTACCTCTCCCCAGTTTGAGAAGGAACCATTGATAAGCACTCTTTGAGTCCGATTCTGTAGCCAATTGTGGATCCACCTGATAGTTGTTCCATCTAGCCCACTTTTAGCTAGCTTGCTAATCAGGATATCATGAGGCACTTTGTCGAAAGCTTTGCTGAAGTCCAGATATATGATGTCCACAGCATTCCCACAGTCCACAAGGGAGGTTACCCGATCAAAAAATGAGATCAGATTAGTCTGGCAGGATTTGTTCTTGACAAATCCATGCTGGCTTCTAGTAATCAGTGCATTGTTTTCAAGGTGCTTGCAGATTGACTTCTTTATAATCTGCTCCAAAATTTTCCCCGGGATTGATGTCAGACTGACTGGCCTATAGTTCCCAGGTTCTTCCTTCTTGCCCTTTTTGAAGATGGGTACAACATTTGCCCTCCTCCAGTCATCTGGCACTTCACCTGTCCTCCATGATTTCTCAAAGATAATAGACAGTGGTTCTGAGAGTTCTTCTGCCAGTTCCTTTATTACTCTAGGATGCAGTTCGTCAGGCCCTGGAGATTTAAACTCATTCAGAGTAATCAGGTGCTCCTTGACCATTTGCCTATCAATCTCAAGCTGCAATCCTGCCCCTACAGTCTGCACTTCAGGTTTGCCAGGGGGGGTCATAGACCCTCTTTTGGGAGAAGACTGAGCCGAAGTAGGAATTGAACACTTCTGCCTTTTCTTTGTCTTCTGTTATCAATTTGCCATCCTCATCGCGTAGTTGAACCACCATTTCTTTCTTCTGTCTTTTACTGTGCATGTATCTGAAGAAAGCTTTCTTGTTGTGTTTAGCATTCCTCGCTAACCTTAGCTCATTCTCAGCTTTAGCCTTCCTGACACTATTCCTGCAGTTCTGTGCTACCTGCCTGTATTCTTCCCTTGTAGCCTGTCCTTCCTTCCACTTCCTATACGTGTCCTTTTTTGTTTTCAGGTCTTCTTTGAGTTTATTGTGAAGCCACATTGGCTTCTTCTGTTGCCCTTTGCCTTTTTTCCTTGTGGGAATTGTTTACAATTGTGCCTTTAAAATTTCCTTTTTTAAAAACTCCCACCCATCCTGGGCTCCTTTTCTCATTAAAGTCGCTTGCCATGGGATCTTACTTATCATTGTTCTGAGTTTGTTAAAATTGGCTTTCCTAAAATCCAGGGTACGTGTTTGGCTACACTCAGCTTTTGCTCCCCTTAGAATCAAGAACTCAAGTATAACATGGTCACTTTCTCCTAGGGTTCCCGAGACTGCCACTTTATCCACTAACTCGTCTCTGTTGGTTAGAATCAGGTCAAGGATAGCCGATCCTCTAGTTCCTTCCTCCACTTTCTGTAGGAGGAAGTTATCAGCAGCACAACTCAGGAATTTCTTGAAGGGGCCATGTTTGGCTGAATAAGTCTCCCAACAGATATCAGGGAAATTGAAGTCACCTATTACTACCACATCATGCCTCCTTGAAACATTTGCAATATGCTTTTCAAAAGTTTCATCCTCGTCTTCTCCTTGATTGGGTGGTCGGTAGTAGACTCCAACCGCCATGTTCGTCTTATCCTTTGCCCCCTTTATTTTAACCCAGATGCTCTCAATGGTGCTGCCAAGCTCCTCTTCCTGTATCTCTGTGCAGAGAAACGTATCTTTAACATACAGCGCAACTCCACCTCCCTTTCTGTTGCTTCTGTTCCTTTTGAACAAGTTATACCCTTCAATTGCTGTATTCCAGCCATGGGAGTCATCCCACCAGGTTTCAGTTATCCCTATCAAGCATGACCCTGGGGAGCAGAGTTCGAGGATGAGAGGTGAGTGGACATGAGAGGAGAAGACAGGTAAAGGGCTGGAGACCCTGGAAGCAGGACATAAGAAGAAAGGGCTTTGCACAGTATAAGGAGGATCAGAAAGGGGAAGAGAAGAATGAGGCCACATAAGTGAAAAGGAGGAAGAGCCCAAATCATCCTGGAGTCAGTGGTGTGTGAAGGAGGAAGGGTGTGTTGAAAGAGAGAGAGGACTTTCCCCTCCAGTTCTTTTTGAGGGCAAAACCAATCTCCATAAGTTGCTATTTCTCCTGTGAGATGAAAGATATTTGGACCTTGTAAGGATGAAAAACAGCTTGGGGTGGATGATTTTGTACCCAAAAAAAGGACCAGCAGGGGAGGGGCTATGCAACCTCTCCTCGTGTCACTTGCAGCTGGTCCAGCTATTCCTCTTAAAAAGAAGAAAACTGAATAGGAAAGAATCCAAGCCTTTGCTTAATGTGTCACAGTCTGAATCTGAGCCTCTAACCTTTGTGTTCAGGCTATCAGGATGGTTGTAACCATCACCCAACCGCCCTAAAGAAAACCATTCAGCTGCTGTGTAGAAGATTTCTAATCCATTTCTCAGAAGTTGATGCCCAGCTACCAATTTCAAATGCTAACAGATGAGTACCTGGAAAGTGTCTCAGAAATATCAGTTTAATTGGCTACACCGAGATGGGCAGAAGCCACCTTCTGGATCTTTCATTAGTTGAGCACTGGGATATCTTGACTGACTTATTGCCCAAGGTTATTTTCTTCCTTCTCCTGACATCCCCATGTAATGAGTTTCTAAAATTTGTCATTCTCCTATTGCCCTGACATTAAATATTGGTGTGAAACATTGAAGGTGATCTTCAGTTATGGACCCCGGGAAATGTATCCCAAGGTGTTTTGAAAAGATCTTCCTGGTTAAAGAGAATACAGGTAATTTTCAATGGCACTGATAGCCTGGCTACATGGAAGAGGAAGGCGTGTGAATCCCTTAAAACAGCTTTCCCCAAACTGATACCCTCCTGATAGGCTTGGGTTATGACTCCCATCATCCCATTGGCCATGCTGGCTGGGAATGCTGGGAGTTGTAGTCCAAACCCATTGGGAATGCACCTGGTTGGGGAAGGCTGCCTTAAACCCATGCCTAGCCTTGAGAAAGGGGGCAGAGGAGATCTCAGCGGTAGAAGAGTACAAGCTTTGCACGCAGGCAATCTCAGGTTCATTTCCTGACCTCACCAAGTCAAATGCTCTCAGGCCACAGACCAGGAAATAAACTGAAACTGAAGGGCACCCCTGGCAAAGAGCATCTGCAGAGGGTCATCTTTGGTGTCCCCACTGCCTCCAGTAGTGCAGTTAGATTATTTTTAGACTCTGGAGTTAATGGTCTTATGGGGGCCTCCTTCTTTGGATAGTGATGTGCATTATTTCACATACATCAAAATGTGGTAAGCCAGCCCTGCTGTGTTTGGGGGTCCTCCTGCTCATTCTGCTGAGTGGGCCCCGGCTGTCTGCCCCAAAGTCCTACCCTGATAGCACCACTGCACTCACTCCATTTGTTCAAGGTGTGTGTGTGTGTGTGTGTGTTTAAGCCAGGGCTGGCTGGCCCACGAATATTTGCTGCCTGAAGCAGAGCCCAAATATCACGGCCCTCCCATCGCCACCCTTGCTAGGGTCAATATTTTTTAAAGTGTTGCTGCACCATTCAGATGCCAGTTCCAGCCTTCATCTATCCCCCCCAGCCCCAGCTCTATGGCGCCTCCTGAAGCAGGTCACTTCGCTTTCCTGCATGGCTGCATTTTGCCAGTTTCATGACTTAGGATCATAGAGTTGGAAGGGGCCTACAAGGTCATAGAGTCCAACCCCCTCCTCAATGCAGGAAACTAGAGGAGGGGTCTCCCATCCAAGTAATAACAGGCCTGACCCTGCTTGGCTTTCCACGCTCAGACAAGCTGAGGCTTTGTTGTACTCTTTGTCTTTGCATCCAGGGAAGGGAGAGCAACAGGGGCCTTGAAGTTGCCCATACACAGTTAGCAGCACCTGAAGAACAGCAGATAGAGCAACAGATATACAGGACACCTGGGCACAGTCTTCCCCAGTATGCCGAGATATGTGGCATTTCTATTTAAAATGCAGCAATTAATTATAAATGCTCCGGTCCAGTTTATCTCAAGGAGTGCCTCCAGCAACATCAAGTAGGCCACTCAACAAGATCTGCCATGGACAGCCTTCTCCCTGTCCCATCAGCCAGCGAAACCAGGCTGGTGGGGACTAGGAGGAGGGCCTTTTCTGTGGCAGCCCCAATTTATGGAACTCTCTCCCCAGTGACCTCCGCCATGCCCCTTCCTTGATTAGCTTCTGCCGTGCATTAAAAACGTGGTTTTCATGCGGGAATATGGGGTGGGTTAGGATTTTAAAGTTTTGTACTGTTTTTAACTGTGTTTTACACTCTGTTTTTTCTTGTATTTTATTGGACTGTACATCGCTCAGAGTGGCTGGATGACTGGCCAGATGGGCGATTCAAAAATATAATAAATAAATAAATAAATAAAGCGCATATGCACATTTTACACAAATCTGTCCTCTTTTTTGGGTGATGCATTTCCACTTTTTTGGCCATGCACGTAAGTGGCAACCCTGTTAATCCCATAATATTTGCATGCATGAATCTGATCATAATACCTGATGTGCTGGCCACACGGTATCAGTATTATGCCAACAAGAACTTTTGCGTTCTTGCTGTGCATTTGCTCACTCTTTTACTTGCCATCTTTGTATTCTGATTTCCCCACAAGGATCTCAGAGAGGCACACATAGTAACTCAGAGTTAGACTTTAGTGTTGCTAGTGAAGATGCACCCAAGGTCAATCGAAATACGTTCTTCAGAAGTTTCATATTGGATTTTTCTCTAAAACTCTCTGAAGTTCTTTTTTCAAACATTGCCTGGACATATTGAGAGAGAAGAGAGAAAAGCCATTGCTTCTAAATCCGTGTGTGTGTGTGTGTGTGTGTGTGTGTTATTGCCTTTCATCTGTTTAGATTTCTGACCCTGATCTGGTGTTCTGTCATGAATCTTAGTGGGCCATGACACTGGTCTTGCAAGACCATTCTTGACATTTCTGAAAAAATGAAATATGGCTGTGTGCTCTCCAGTGCCCCCTGGTTTAATGAGATAGGGCAATAACATTTTGTTTTGAGAAGATGTTCGCTCTTGATCTTTGTTGCTATCCTGTGGGGCTTCAACCCCACTTTTCTTTGCCAATATACAGTTCACACTGAGCACCATGGTCCCACCTACTCATCCATCCCAAACTACATCCCAGTTGTTTGTTTTCAATTATCTCTCAGCTCTGCTTCTCTCCAAGTCAACTTGCATCTCTGATCACTGCTCTTTGTGTGTTACCCATACTTTGCATAGTTATACCTTCTCTGTATGCCAATGAGTTGTGTAGGTTTCATTCAAGTCTCTGGGTCATTTGGAGTGTTGAACAAGCACATGGTCATTAAATTAAGAAGTGGTTGTACTAGCGATGCTGCCAAATTATCCTAACTGCTCCCTTGATTTTGGAGTTCTGAATTGTCCAGTCTTCTTTCCAAAATTGACACAATAGGGGGAAAATGCTTTAATCTGGATTAGCACAATGCTCCACGTGTACACAGTTTGCCACAACTTTCACATTCTTCTGCTCGTTTCCGTATTGTTCTGTCCTCTGTATCAACATTGTTCATGTGTGCACTGATATATAACATTACACAAAAAAGCCATCTTTTAGTGATTGTATGAACAGTTGTATCAAGCTTCTTTTTGACCAGTGTTTGACTAACGCACAAGAGCCCGTGTGAATCTCAGTAAAACACTGCACCAAGAGAAGCTTGGGGCAATTATATATATGATCAAATCAAGGTTGTATTCTATTTTTGGTTGGCTGGTTTTTTGGTTTTTGTTGTTGTTGTTGTTTTGCAGTTTTGCTCCCATGAACATCAGTAATGTAGAGGTGGAGGGGGGGGGAAGAGAGATGCAAGTGAACTGATGGCGCTTAAAGTTGCAGCAAACTGCACATAGGGAAATATGAGAATTTCATTCAAGAGCAGAACTTGCCCCATTCGCACCCCTGAATGTGAATGACCGTGCATTTTGCAGGCAAAGCTCTCATATGCCTGAACTTTGCGATCCGGTTCACAAAATGCGCATTTTAGAAAATGCGCATTCATTTTTACACTTTAGTCAACGAGGTAAACACACACATTTGCATGCATGCTTGTAAAAAAAATGCACGCCTAAATGCATTCTTAACCCATCTGAACACAGCAACAGCTCGTGATCAGGAACGGGGAGAAGGCAGCCCAAGGTTCAGTGTGGAATGTGAAGTACCTCAGCGAGCCCCACTGATTCTTCCATCCCAGACTGCACATATGCTAAATTTAGAGTTAATTTTAGAAATTCTCCTAGTTAAACTGGAAATTAGGAGAGCAGAATGCAGGACAGCACAAATGCACGGAACAAAAAAAGGAATGCCTGGGTTGCACTGTATTCAGCTGTTCTGTACATCAGGTCCAGGATGCACTGCAGCAGCCAAGTTATTTTATTTATTTATTCTATTTGTTATATTTACCTTTTTTCCCTGCAAGGAACCCAAAGTGGCTTACATAATCCTCTTCCTCCTCTCCATTTTATCCTCACAACAGCCCTGTGAGGTAGGTTAGGCCGAGAGTCAGTGACTGGCCCAAAGTCACCCAGTGAGCTTCATGGCCCGAGTGGGGACTAGAACCCAGATCTCCCGAGTCCCAGTTCAACACTCTCACCACCACGCCACACTGGTTCTCAGTGTTCTGAGATATTAATGAGAACTCATCTGGGACAGCACATTAAACCTATGTTTATGAATTTGCATTGCTTAGCAATTATTTCCCAAGCCCATTTTTCAAATGCTCGTTGGAAGCCCTAAATTTTTTTGGGACCAGGATGCCTGAACAAATGCCTTCTTCTATATCCCTTTCTCCTCAGCTGTGAGTACCCATCTTCAGAAGTAAGGCTTATGGTGGTAAGAAGCAGGGCCTTTCTGTGCTGGCACCCTCCCTGTGGAACTCTTTGACCAGAGAGGTTCCTTTGGACAGCTCACTAAGTTTGCTTAGGAAGTTGATTTTAAAAAAAAAGTATGTTCCTATATGAAGCTGCCTTATGATCTGAGTCAGACTCTTGGTTCATCTAGTTCAGGATTGTCTACTGCACTGACTGGCTGTGGCTCTCTCCAGTGCGTCAGATAGGGGTCTTTCCTGGCCTTATATGGGGGTGTCAACGATTGAACCTGGGACCTTTGGCTTTGCAAAGCAAAATGTTATTCAGAAAGTCGTTCGGGTGACTGGCTATGGCTGCCACTCTAGACTGGTTTTTCTGCTACAGTCATGCCTTGGATTGAGAGCATAATTCAGTTCCGGAAACATGCTTGTAATCCAAAACACTCTTATATCAAAACAAAATCCCCCCAAAAAAATTTGTACAGAGATTTTTAATTTAAGCCGTACTACAGTACTTGTATTGCAAGACGTCGCTTGTATATCAAGTTTAAAAAAAATTAAATAAATATTTAAAAATTTGCTTGTCTTACAAAACGCTCTCAAACCAAGTTACTTGCAATCCAAGGTATTACTGTATTATTCTATGATTTTAATGCTTTGTTTGTTTCAGTGTGTCGTATACATATTTCAGCATAGTAGTTAGTTTGAGAGCCTTTCTGGCTAGCCTTTTGATGGGACAACAACTTTAGATTGTATCAATAAATGAAATGCCTTAAGACTGGACACACATCCTTTGTCTACTTACACAGTGAGTTTCTTTAGCCAGTTATCACCTACTTCAACCCTGATGATGTGGACACGGTGCTTGGAGCAATGGGACCGAACACGTGCCCTCCCAATCCTTACCCTTGCTGGCTAATAAGAGCTAGCCAAGGGGGTATTACCACCAGGTGGGTCCAGGGAGTGGTAAATGCATCCTTGCATAAAGGGGTGGGTCCGGTTGTCCTTACCAAGGCAGTCTTGCAACCAATCCTGAAGAAACCCACTCTGGACCCAAAGATATTTGATAACTACTGCCCAGTCGTGAATATCCCCTTCTTAGGGAAGGTACTTCAGAGGGTTGTGGTGACATGACAGCAGGCATTCTTGGAGGATACTGATTATCTAGACCTATTCCAATCTGGTTTTCAACCTGGTTATGGGACCAAATCAGCCTTGGTTGCCCTGATGGATGCCCTTTACTGAGAGAGGGACAGGGGGAGTGTGACCCTGTTAATTCTGCTCGATCTCTCATTGGTTTTTGATACCATTGACCATGGGATCCTCCTGGATTGGCTTCATGATGGGTTGTGCATTGGAGGCACTGTGTTACAGTGGTTCTGGTCTTACCTGCGGGTTTGATTTCAGAGAATAACATTGGGTGACTATTCCCCTCGGCCCCTTGGCAATTAAGCTATGGGGTTCCAGGAGGGCACCATCTTATCCCCAATGTGGTTCAACACCTATATGAAGCCGCTGGGAGCAGTCATTAGGGCATTTGGAGCCAAGTGCCGTCTGTATGCTGATGACACACAGCTCTATCTCCCTGTGACATCTGAATCAGGTGAGGCTGTGCAAGTTCTGGGTCAGTGCCTAGACTCAGTGATGAGCTTTTATGAGGGCCAATAAACTGAAGCTGAATCCTACCAAGACAGAAGCCCTGTGGTTGAGTGGTTCCCAAGCCTGGGAGATAGGCTTATTGCCTGTTCTGGATGGGGTTACAGTCCCTTTGAAATATCAAATATACTTGAGAGAGCACTTTCTTCCTTACCAACCTGCCCAGGCAGTCACTGAGGTCATCAGATGAGGTGCTCCTGGTGGTTCTGCATGGAGCTCCGGCCTAGTTGGAATCCACCTGGTGTAGAGCCTGCTGTGTCGTAGCTCCCTCTCTGTGGAACTCCCTGCCTCTGGATGCCTGGCAGGCACCAACATTGTCTCGTTTCTGGCACCTGTTGAAGCTATATTTATTTCAACAAGCCCTCGCCGATTGACCAGCCATGTATTTTATTGGCAATCTGTGTATAGTAGTAGTAGTTGTTGTTGTTGTTTAAAAAAAACATTTTAATATTGTGTTTTTATTCCTTTTATCTTTTATTGTTCACTGTTCCAGAATCTGTTCAGATGTGGAGTGGTATATATATGTTGTAAATAAATAAAATAAATAAAAATATGGTGGAAGCGAATCTGAGGACAGCAAGTTTAAAAAACTGGGAATGGGGTGGTAGAGTTTATCTTAGTGCTTCTTGGTCATTCTGCTCCAAATGACCTTCGTCAAAGTCAAATATTAATCTTTCTCTGCCATGGTGCAACTCACTCTTATGAAGAAGTGTAATAATTTAGCAAACTTGTGAAGTGCTGTGAAGTTCAGTTCATGGTAAAAAGTGGGGGGAGGGAAAAAAGGATTTAGATGGAAAAGAGCTCCACGGGGTCAACATGGATGTTAAGTTACAGCACAGAAGAGCTATTGTCAAAATGGGAGCAAATTATACATCATGCCCAAATATGAATAACGAAGCCCCAAGGTTTGGTTTTGATTTATTTTAACAAAAAGCAACCTTGGGAGATGGATTTTGAATGCACGAGGGAGGGGGAAGAAGTGGAGGCAGGTGGCTCCAAATGTCAGTGGGGCTGTTTAGCCACTCCAAGTTTCAGTCTGAACTTTTAAGCAGCTATCCAGGGTACTGAACCCCACCCACGCACCCCCAAATTGTTTCAGCACCATGGATACCTCCTTTAAACTGCATACTGAAGCCTGGAGTGGATACACAAGCCCACTGACATTGGAGCTACCAGCCTCCACTGGGGAGAGGGGTGTTTAATCCTTTCCCCGTTGGCAATTTTCCCAATCTAAGGGACAAAGTCGACTGTACCATGGGGATAGAGAGGTCTTAATCCAAGGACGTTGAACCTTTTCCAGTGCAAGAGCTGAACTCAATTTCGGAGAAGCTCTCGGTGGGGGGAGGCTGCATTCCAGGGGTAGGCTGCATTCCAGGGGTAGGCGGGACTGAAGTCAAAAGAAGGCGGGACCAGAAATGCCAAACATACCAGCACATGGTAGCTTCAAGCTCTCCCTGCCAGTAACTAGGTCTCAGGAGAGTCATTTCAACCTTTTAGTAAAGGGAGGGGGAACTGCACAAAAGAAGGGAAACCACCAGATGATTGGTGGTGAGGGGAAAGTGGGTGGGGCCAGGGAAAAGGGGATGTGGTTATCTGGGGAAACTCTAGAGGGCTGTATTGGGACCCCAAGCAGGCTGGTTTTGGCCTGCTGGCCTGAGGTTCAACACTCCTGCTTTAAGCTATTGTTATCACTCTGGGTCCAGAAACATACCCTATGGAAAACTAGTCTCTTGGGACTACCACATTAGCCTTCTTAAGGGTCTTGATGCTATTCATTTAGGTTGCAACCCTATGCATGTTCAGACGGGGGGGGGGAGTCCTACATTCCCCAGCCAGCCATGCTGGGAATGCTGGGAGTTATAGGACTTTTTTTGGTCTATGCATGCATAGGATTGCACCCTTATTTGTATATTCCAGAGAATCCATAAAACATTATTCCCAAATGTTTGCATTTCCATCCTCATTATCCTCCCTTTCCCCTCCCCGTAAGACCCAGTTCATAGGGATGAACTTCACTTTCTATAGCGTTTGCATTTTTTAAGCACAAGTTTGATCTGTCCTGTTTCCATTTTTTAGAATTGCTCACAAAGACACGTACGCATTTTTCTGTGCATTTTTGTGCACCTGAAAACGTGTACATATTTTGATGCACACTTTCCCCTAATATATACACCTTTTTTCCTTTCTTTTTTTGGCAAGCAGTTTTTCCTAATATATATTTTTGTGTGTGCTATTTTCCCATAGGTGTGCATTTTTGTATGCAATTCCCCTCATGTCCACATTTTTGTACCCCCAAAAAATCTGGGACTCTGATTACAGAGCACCCTCCCACCGCCCTCGCAGCCAGAGTAATTCTTTCCATGCTGGCTGTGGCTCCGAAGATGGAAGGCCGACTTTGGAGCCAGTGCTGGGACGGGCAGGGCAGGGGACTGGGAGTAGAGGAGCAAGGCTTTGCCAGGACACAAGGAATCCCAGTGGTGCCTCAGCCCTTCGTCCTCACAGAGGTAAAATGCTTAGATGGTCGTCTAAGTGTTTTGGAGGGCAAGGGAAGCATGGAGGCAAGGATTGCCTCCCACCTTCCACTAGATCAGTGTTCTCCAACCTTGGGTCCCCAGATGTTTTTGGCCTACAACTCCCAGCATGCCCCAGCCAACATAGCTGGCTGGGGCATGCTGGGAGTTGTAGGCCAAAAACATCTGGGGACCCAAGGTTGGAGAACACTGCACTAGATGCCTGTAATCCTCCAAGTTCAGAGGGTTACGGGCAGCCACATTGGATGGCGCTGACCGTTGCTTTCTGTAGGTATGAGCTGCCTATTAGCTACTGAGCCATGTTCAAGGTTTTGTTGTTGACATTCAAAGCCCTGAACAACACAGAGCCAGCATACCTAGCTGACCGCCTTCCCCTGTATACACCAAATCAACCCCGAAAGCTTCGGAGATCTTACTGGTTGTTCCACAACCAACAGCATTGGTCCTGTTGGTAGTGGCTCCCACCCTCTGGAACACTCTCCCACGTGTGGTTGGAGAGGTGGAAACTGTGGTGAGCTTCAAACACCTCTTGAAAATTCATTTGTTCACTCCGGCTTTCTCTGACTTGTAATCAGTCATGCTGCTCTGTTTAACTGCTATTCTTGCAATGTTTTTAAGGTTTTTATATAATAGATAGATATAGATATGGTTTTATATTGTATGTGTTTTTATGTAAACTGTTTAGAACCATTTAGAAATCCTGGGATGTCAAGTGGTATAGAAGCAGCTTAAATCAATAAATAAGGTCGCAATCCTATCAATTGCACCCTCAATGCTTGTACGCCCCCAAACCTGAAAAGTTTATGAGCATCCAGTGCAGAGCAGGAAGAGTGGCAGAGGCAATCTTTGCCTCCCTGCACCTCCTGCTCTGCAT
Source organism: Shinisaurus crocodilurus (assembly GCA_021292165.1). NCBI lineage: Eukaryota > Metazoa > Chordata > Lepidosauria > Squamata > Shinisauridae > Shinisaurus > Shinisaurus crocodilurus. The sequence goes on along the minus strand of JAHFWL010000076.1, from coordinate 41,427 downwards.
TTTAGCTAGAAGGCCATTTTTGGCTGTCTACCTGAGGCACTCTGGAGGGGGAGGGAAGGAGGCCAGAGCGCCATCAGGATATTTCATATCCTAGCCACCCCAGTCTCCTCCCTTCCCCACCCCCAAGGAACACCCGCTTTACCCCCTCTCTGAGGTCGCTTTCCTGACCTCGGAGAGGCAGCTGGCATGGTTCTTTCTGCACCAGCTACAAAGGTGGGAGGGGAGAGAAGAGTGGATTCCCAGCTCCGAGGTTGGAGCTCTGTTTCCAACCTCGGATCTGGGTATCCGACTTATCGTATGCCCTCCCCCAGATGATGTCTAGGGACCATAGGATCGCTCTCCCCATAAAACTGGTTGATTGTCTTTGCATGTTTATACTCACAGGACTGTGGCATTTGAAAACGGTGAGCCTGAGCAGACTTTGTTGGAAGAAAGGTCATATACTCACATGATAACATTTCCTCTACAGTGCTATCAAGAAGACCACCGTGGTGCTTCAGACCTGGTACATAGCATTGTTATCACACTGCCATGCACCAAGGACAAGAGGCCAAATCCACAACTAATCCAGTGTCCGGATTAACTTTCCGGGTGTCCAGCAGATGTCCAGGAAATTAATCCAGTTTTTCTTGATTATTTTTTGCAGCAGGCTCAGCAGGATACTCCCATTCCTAATTGAAATTGTGGTGTTTGAGGTGCTCAGCTGTGTGTTTAAGGGCCAAAACAGGCATCACATAAAATCCCTACCTAAACTCCCCCCATCAAAAAGCTGTCTTTTAAAAGAAGGAGGAGGAGGAGGAGGGGGACTCTAGAGTAGGTACAAGATCTGGATCAGGACCCTAGCATGGGATGTAGGGGGCTTTTAAGACCTGGATCAAGCCTCTGCACCTACTCTAGAGTAAGCATGGAAAAAAGGACTGCAGGTATATAAGACTGGGAAGGGACAGCTTGAAGAGTGGGGCATGTGTTTGAAAGGACAGCTGTGTTTTGGTCGGAGCCGAAAAGGTAAAGTGGGTCATTCATTGAAATGAATCAAGCAAAATCAAATGGTGAATTTAAAAGGAAAGAAAAATCTTGACCATAACGATAATTAAATACGGGGGATCCACTAAATTGTGCAATATATAATTCTCACTTAGGTGGAGGGAATTGGCTCTCTGTGTATCTTAGGATGGGGGGGGGGCAGAAGTGGTAGCAGCTTTCCCACCCCCAAAGTCAAATGCTATCTTCTTGCCCTACACGGGAGCTGAAGGCTAACTCTGTTCAAATGTGGGGAGCAGAATGAAATTTCACTGGTTAGTTATTTCATGAGGTCTGAGAATTACTTCGGTGCTGGGGAAAACAATTGCGACTCACAATTGTTCACGGGCAAGGCAGCAGCCAGATTGCTTTTTAGTTCCAGCGATCACCGGGTGGAAGTGAGTGAGCGCCTCATCCTGTCTTGCTGGCAGCAAATAGAAGGCACTATTGGCTTGTTTCCAGGGGGGAATTTAGCACTTTAGACTTCTGACATCAGTGAGTAGCCAGGCTGGGATTAGCCCCATGTATTGCCGTGCACTTCCGCTAAACGTTCCAGCCAGTGCTCTTGCTGCAAAGGCAATCTTTCTGGAGCACGGAGGTTCCCAGGGACTGATTGCAATCTCACAGTGCTGAAATTATTCCATTCGTCTCTGTGAATTCACTGCTGTGCTGATCTAGGGGTGCTTCTCAGTTGACCCATTATGTTCTTCTGCAATGCTGGCTCCAAGTTTAGGAGGAACGAGCAAGAACACACCAGGGCCTCCTCTGCCCCCTTAATGGCGAAGGAGAAGGCGGCTCTGTTATATAGTCCTGCACAAGGCAACCAGGATAAGGTTGCCAGGTCTTCTGAGACAGAGACCTACAGACTCAGGGCTAGGCACATGGCGTTAAATGCGTTGTGTGTAGCTGATCCTAATTTTAATTTATTTGTTACTGTAGTGTAAGCATTCAGGGCCCCAATTTGGATTGGGACCACCGGGCATGGGTCCCATCCAGCCACTTTCCCCCCTAAATCTCCCCCTGTGTGGGGGCTAAAGAAATAAAAGAAAAAATTCCATTGGTGCAATCTAGTTTTCTTTCTTCCTTTATTTCCTGCACAGGGAGGGGGGGCGAATTTAGGGATGAAGCCGTGAGGTCATCCTCAGGCAGAGAATTAAGGATGGCACACGTATAAGTGCCCTGATCCAGAGCAAAGGCAGTGTTAGGGGGCGGCCCACTAGGACTGGAGCCCTGAATCTTTCCTTTGGAGCCCTGAATCTCTGGGAGGCCCTCTGCCCCACCACCCTGCCATCCATGGGCGCTTGCTGAAATAAAGGTACAGGGGCCCTGATGAACTCTGTTGCATTTGAGCCCCCTGGATGAGCTGGCTTTTTGTCCACATGTGCTTCACCTCCTGCTGCCCCCCCCCCTTGAATCTTTCTGCCTGAGGTTTTTTTCCTGAAATCAAATGCCTTCCTCTCCCCTGTCCGTACTTCCCTTTATCCAAATAGGGGTGTCCTTAGGAGACAGGGTCCTTTAGAGGCACACACACAAACCTTAGAGCATATGCAAATATGTGCTTGTCAAGCCTCCCCTCGCCTCCTCCTCCTCCTTTTCCTTCCCACCACCTCTGCAAATGCCTCAAACATCATACTTTCTTTGCTCCTCCACTGCCACCAAAATTACCTTCAGGCCAGGGTAATTTATTCAGACCACTCCTTTTTAAGTTTTAAAAAGGAAACAAGTTTATTTAATTACAATTAAGGGTAGGGAAATAGATTTCATAGAGTTCATAGATCATAGAGTTGGAAGGGGCCTACAAGGCCAACCCCCTGCTCAGTGAAGGAAACTAGAGGAGGGGTCTCCCATCCAAGTAATAACCAGGCTTGACCCTGCTTAGCTTTCCACACTCAGACAAGCTGAGCCAGCGTAAGCCACATGTTAATAGATTCTAAACATTGACAACCCTCTCTCTCTCTCTTTCCAGACTCCCCTCAGACTCCTCAACCCTCTCACAAAAAAACCCTCTCTCTTTCTCTCTCCTCCCCCCTCCCTCAGACTCTTTCTTCAGACTCTTCTCTCTCCCTGTCTCTCCCTAGACTTCCTTTGAACAGCACTGCCCACTGTTTTTATAACACAGGTTTCACCCCCCCTCCTCACTCTCTCAGCCAATCAGCAGACATCTCAACATTCCACACTCCTCTCACACTCCCCCCTCCCCTCACATACTTACTGCTATAACACTTTGCCCATGGGCAGGGGCATGGCAGTGCTCTTTTTCTGTCCTGTGTGCGCCTGAGCCCTGGATCTGTTTGGTACCTAGCACAGCCCCTGATCCAGAGGCTCCTGCACAGGCAACAGCTCTTGCATAAAAGAGAGCACCACATCCGTGTGTACAAGAGCATCTCTATTTATTGTGGTAACTGGGACAGCTTCATACATCCACAAGACTGGATCCATCTGAGCCAGGAGTGCACCAGAATGCATCAAGCTTCTAGCCCTTATTGATCCAATGCTTTAAGCCACACCTTGCAATGCAATGGTGGAATTTGTACTTTGGGAGGTTCATCTGCTACATGTGTATCTTTTTGAAAAGGAGTATTGTAGGAGTACCCTGAACAGTGCCAATATTGTCTCCATGCCAATGGCAGCTCCGTTATGCAATCCCTCCTGTGGCAGCACCAGGCCCAACTAACCATGCCACCACTCCAGGAAACTGGTGGTGGGTGGAAATGCTGTCAGAGTTCTACCACACTGAGCTAGCTTTTCCACATCTTGTTATGCAGTGACTAGGAGTCCAATCTGCTACTCTGCCCAGAGTTTAATATTACCGAGACCTGAATCTTGGAGCCTGTTTTGAATGTGAGAACTGGAACAGGTAATGACAAAGATACCTCTGAGCATGGGTAGAGCGCCTTTTCCTTACCAGTGAGGAAAAGTGGTAACTGGGGGGGTGGGCTTTCAGAGCATGGCGCATCACTGTCAGGTAGGCTTGCGCTGCAGAATGTCTCTCCATTTGGAAATCAGCCAGTGGCCCTGGCTGATATGATAAGCCGGGGAACTCCCTCTGTGCTGTACATCAAGCGTAGGGATGCCTCAGCTTCCAATCTGAAAATCACATATTCGTTTTTTGCAGGTAAGTGGCCTGCAGGTTTCAGAACCCTTCAGTTGGATCTGCAACCAGAAACAAAGACAGTGACTCGATGCATAAGCTGTTGCACAATTAAAGTATTTTTGGATAACAAGTGGCTCACGTGTTGTGGGCAATAACACAATGCAGTTCTGCTTTAGGCTGCTTAGATCAGCTTTCCCCAGCCTGCTACCCTGCAGATGTTTTGAACTCCCATCAGCCCCAGCCAGCATGGCCAATGGTCTTAGATCAGGGGTGGGCAACTTTGGTGGAATGAGGGCCACTTTTCACACACACACGGGCCTCACATAGGCTGCACTTTTGCAGCAGTGGGGGCAGCGGGGGGCCACACAAGAGGACAGGAGGCCATATTTGGCCCACGAGCCACAAGTTGCCCACCCCTGTCTTAGATCATCATCATCATTCACCTTTTTAATATCCCGCTTTCCCATCCAAAAGGAAACCCAAAGCGGCTGGTAACATCATCAGATGTTTGCGCTTTTTCCATATATATATATTGGATTTTACAAATGAGGATCACGATGCACCATTGAATCAATAGCCGATATTAATATGCATCTGATGCACAGCAACGATTTGGATCCACACTGCAAAAATCACAGTTTCGTGGATCCATCTCAAACATGCAGGGAACGTGAAAATATCCATGGGAATGAAGGGATGGGTTTCACAAATTCCTGGTTTGGTGGCAGATAGGATAGAATAAGACTGGTCAGACTGCAGGAGACTTTGAGCAGACAAGATTGCATCTGATTATGCCGGAATAGTTCAGTGTGGTAGAAAGAAGGCCGTTTTGGGAAATCATATCAGTCTGGCCTTGGTGACTTGGCAAAAAATATATATCTGTAAAGCAGTGGTTCTCAAGTTTTTTTGTCCCATGCACCCTTTTCACCATATGTCAGAATGTCATTCCCCCCTTTCAAAGATTGTCTGACTTAATCTGTGCCATACGATAAGGTGTCATGTCCTGTAGATTATGTACAATCTGTAGAATTTTAATTTGTAGAAAGATCAGTATTCCAACAGTTTGAGTCTGTGGTCCCAATTCCCCCCCAACCCTAAAATTCCCCCCGGGGGGGGGGGAATCCTCCCTGGTTGAGAACCCCTGCTGTAAAGGTTTTACTGCTAACAAACCAAGTTTAAGGGTTTGAGACGTGTGCAGTAAATGGATCCAATATTATAAACTTCTCAGAGATTTTAAAACCATCACAAGCCCATTAATCTTTGGAGGTGCCTCTCCATGAATCTTCGATTTATCTCATGTTTCTTCAGTGACCATAAACAATTCCAGACCCGGTCTTGTTGTTTATGCCCTCTCCGAAGCCCTTCGTTAAAAGATTCCCATTGAGGGAGAACGTGGTTCATCTACTGCCATGTTCCATAAGCAGGAACCAACTATATTTCCTTTTAGAACTAGCAGGCATGCAAGCTGAAGGAATGGAAAAGATGTTGATAGGATGAGACCAGTGGAAATCACAAATTAGTCTAAATCCAACTGGCACCACTTATTCCTTGATTTCTTGGTGTATTTGCTGCCTGCGTACCCTGCCTTTCTGAAGGTCTGGGAGCAGGCTTGTCACTTATGAACTGCCATACAAGAGGAAATGCCTCACCCCCAAAAAATAGGACAAAAAAGGACACCGATTTGCATGAACTTTGCATATGCTGATTTATGCATATTGATGCAAATTTAGAATTTATTATTATACTTTAAATAGAAATACAGCACATCTCACCATAGTGTGGAAGACTGTGATGAGCAGGCGACCTGTGTGCCTTGCTCAGTCTGCTCTCCAGGTACTGTTGATGGTCAACTTCAAGGCCCAGCTCTTCCTTTTGATGGGTTTTTATGGTCTTTATACAGGACTGTGATAAGACAATCCTTCAAAACAAAGGAAACCTTCAAAATAGAGGACAGTCCTCTGTTACAAAAGCAAGGAAAAAAAGGACACAGGGCCACCCTATACCTGGGAGAGAAGGAGCCAACTGGCAAAATTCTCACCCGCTTGGACAAGCCACATTCAATAGGTACAGCTCTTCCTAGCATGGAGAGGGCCATGGTGGTGCCTGTCTGTCATGTAGCTTTTAAGATGAGGAGCCTGTCAGAAAAAAAAGAAGTACGGTAACAACCCCAACCAAACTGAAACAAAATTCTCACCCACCCCTATAAACATGGCTGGTAGCCTGTGTTTGTCTCAATGGGTTCCAAGTCGTGCACACCTTGTCTAAATCTGGGGACAAACATTTGTGTTGTGGATATTCTACAATGTGGAATTGTGTTACCTCCATCATCAGCAATTAAAAAGCATCAGAGTCAGTTGGCAGACAAGGCAAGTGTCAGCAAGCAGCTCTTTTTGACACTTTGGAGACATCACCAATCTATTGTTGGAAACTTTTTTGTGGTGTTATTCATTGGCTACCATACAAACCTTCAGTGGGGTTATTTAAGGAAGCAGGACACTGTAGGGTGGCATGGGGGGGGGAATAGATAATGAGCAAAGATCACAGGGAGGAATCAGCATAATTTGCATGAATATTTGGGTGAAATCGACTGATTTTATATTTGTCGTCTGATTCTCTACAAATCTAAACCAACTCCAAACATTTTTACCTGTCATAGCACCCAGCACAGGGACCTTGGGGCTGTAATTCTCTGGAGGGGTGGTGGGTGGGGGTGGGTGGGTAGAGATCAGGGATCTCAGCAGCCCTTCAAAACTACCATTTCCAGGGGTCTTTGATGGATGCTAATGATATTTAAACTGGTCTCAAAGCAATTTAAAGTACTAGCGCAGACAATATGGATAAACACCAGCCAAAATGTGACAGATCTTCTTGATTGCATTTGATGTTTGTAGCGCCTTCTATTAGATTCAAGCACAGGTTAATTTCATCCCCTTTTGGTTTATCTAAAAACATATATATTGGATTTTACAAATGTTGTTACTTGGATTTGCTAGTCCAATCAATTCTAATTCTCTGGGACAGAGTTATTGGCTAATTGGTTCCCGGGCTACAGAGACCTGGCATTGAAATCTTCACAAAAGAGACAGCTTCCCAGAGGAAGTGGGATAAAACTGAGCTCAAGGATAGCCCAGATAATAATAATAATAATAATAATAATAATAATAATAATAATAATAATAATACCGATGATGAATGAACCAAGAACTGTGAATCAGAAATGATTGATGTTGGAATGTGTTTCCTTGCATCACAGAAATCAAAAGGCATCCTGCTGCTTATTTAGATAAGATCAATGGTCTGTTTCAATTCACATGGGGGTCACAAACATCTGGTGAAATGAGATAGAGGAAGGAGATCATAAACTTTCGAGGAAGATAAGTCAAGTCCCATCCTGTATCCACAGTCTTGCCACTTGAATGGATGGAGATATCGTCTTCCCTGCTGCTCTGCAATTTTCACGGTCGGTTTATCTCTTATTGGAGAAAGGGATGGTATACTGAGAACAGTGAAGCTGTTCAGGCAGTGGCCCCCTTGCCTGGCTTGGGGGCCCAGGAAATGCCCAGCTTAACACACTCTGGACGCGGCCCTGCTGTCTGGCAGAGAAGGGTGGCAGGGCAACCCCTATTATGGGTATTCTATAGCTAGCTTTGCCAACTCATGTATCACAAATGTGTGTTACTACCTAGGCAGGATCTGGGCTACAGTCCAAATCCAGAACAGGTCTGCGGGTGCAGCTATGGTACCATTTTCCCCCCTCCTATTTATTTTAGACCATTCATTGGGGGAGAGGGGCGAAAAGAAATTGCACCCAAAAATTGTGGGAAGGGGTCAGAATTTTGGAGAAATTTCTCAGGGTGCAGAGCTGCAGTGCTTATCTTACTGTAAGGAGGTGGCTGAGTGGAGGGGGCAGGGCGGGGGTGCTCCTTCTTTTACCATCCTCCCCCCCCCCCCCGGTTCTGTCTTTGCAGCCTCTCCGGCTGCTTGCGCTTCTTGGAAAGCTCCCTAGAGCAGTGTTCTCCAACCTTGAGTCCCCAGATGGTTTTGGCCTACAACTCCCAGCATGCCCCAGCCAGCATAGCTGGCTGGGGCATGCTGGGAGTTGTAGGCCAAAACCATCTGGGGTCCCAAGGTTGGAGAACACTGCCCTAGAGGACTTAGCCAGGACTTCCTCCCTTGGAGCTTTCCAGTGCTTCTGCCCGCCGAGTGCCTAAAAGCTGAGGGAGGCGCTTTTTTGGTTTTGCTTCGTTCTTACTAAAAATCCTTTTAACAACAAGAAGAACAGCAACTCCTTGCTCAGAATGGGTAAAAGGAAGACCCAACACACTACTTGGCCACCTCCTTACAATGAGGCAAGCACCTCAGGCAGCACATGCTAGGGGGGCAGCAGTGGCGGCCTTCCGGCTGTTTCCCTCTGTTGGAGGACAGAGCTGAGTATGCCACGCAACCCGATCTGAGCCCCTTAGACTAGCCTGACGCCTCTGGTGTGGTGGAGGACATTATCCCATTGCCTGTGTTGAAGTAACTGCCAGTCCAGATGGCTTCTGCATATGGAATGAGAGGCTCAGGGCACCATCTCGTCCTTCGTCTCAGGCAGCAAAATGCCTTTGGCCAGCCTTCCCCTGGATCCAGTCTGCCATGAACTCAGTAAGTGATCCTGGGCGGGCCATTTTTCCCTGGCCTTAGCCAACCCACTCTGCAACCCACGGCCGCCTTTTCTTTTCTTTTTTTTTTAATATTTTATTTATTTTTCAAAACAAATTATAACACAGAAAATATATTTAGCAAAATACAAAATTATCACACAAATATAACATAATCAACATACAATAAATCATAAAGTGCTCCCCCCCACCCTTCAAGGGACCAATTAATATACTTCTATCCTCTTGATCAAATAAAGTCTAAATTCCAAAAATATAACATATCCTGACAAGGCATGTTACCCTTCCCCTTTATTAATACATAGTCTAGTAATTGATTCCATATCTCCATAAAATTATTCTTCTTTAGCAATCCTTTTTTGCATTTGATACTACTAGTTAGTTTATCATTTAGGGCTATGTCCCAAACTTCCTTATACCAGTCTGTTATTAGGAAAACATGTTGTACTTTCCAATTTCTCGCTATCATTAGCCTGGCTGCAGTTAACAAGTTTACAATTAACTCCTTCGTATTTTGATCACAAATAAGCTTCTCAGTTATTGATAACAATGCTAATTTTGGACAGACCTCTAAATTAGTACCAATAATTTTCGATATTTCTGTAAAAACCTCTCGCCAAAACACCAATACATTTTTACAACTCCACCACATATGAGCATATGTCCCTTTTTCCTGACATCCTCTCCAACATAATGCAGAACAATTATTATCTATTCTATTTAATCTTACTGGAGTTAAATACCATCTCCAAATTAGTTTATAAAAATTTTCCTTTATCCTAATTGACATCATTTTGACAATCCGTCTATCCCATATATTGTTCCACCCCACCTTCGAGGTCACCTCTTCAAATTCATTATCCCATACAGTCTTAAGCTGATCCTCTTGTTCTTTTGCTTTTTGGATCAATCTATATAAATCCCTTGTTATACCTCTTGTTGATGCATTACCTGGTAGGCCGTCTCTAGACATAACCATCTTTTCAAAATTAGTTAAATCTCTCTCGTACTCAGTTTTCCTTTTCCATTTCTTCGACCACTGTTCTAACTGTAGTAAATTTAACCACGATAATCTTCTTCTCCCAACAATTTCCATTATTTGATCTCTAGTCCCCATCTTTTCCACCCAATCGGTCAATCTAATAACCCTTTCTTCTCTTAGTTTACTCTCCAGCTCTAATCTTAAGTTTTCAGGAAAATCCTTAAGAGCTACCACCGGAGTTAATTGAGATATCCCTGGTATAAATATGCTCTTCATAGTACCCCAAATCATTAACAAATTTCTTAGAAAAGGGTTGTCTATATTTTTTATCAATTTATTATTATTTTTTTGGAAAAAAATATTCCCCAAAGTACTACGTAGTTCACATGTTTCTAACTCCAACCACATTATTTCTTTAGGGCGTGCTATAATATCCACTATATGTCTTAATTGATTCGCTATATAATACCAAACCCCCTACTTTTTGTGCTTTATACCATCTTGTTTTAGTAATCCTAGATTTTTTCCCTCCATTACAATATGTATTAATAATTGATTGCCAATCTTTAAGTTCCTTATCTGATATCGCACTTGGTATCATCCGAAATAAAAAATTTATCTTTGGCAAAATCTTCATTTTAATCAAAGCAATTCTACCAAACCAGGAAAGTCCAATTTTTTTATACTCCTCTATTTTATTCTTTACCTCATTCTTTAATTTCCTATAATTCTGATCTCCCAATTTATCTATATCTTTTGGAATTACAATTCCTAAATATTTAATTACATTATTAATCTTATAATTACTTTTTTTTTACACATTTCAATCTCTTCTCTTTTACTATAGTTAAACAACAAAAATTTTGATTTCTCCCAGTTAATCTGTAGCCCCGTTACTTCCCCGAACTCCTTTAAATGATTCTCCACTCTATCCATATTTTCCATAGGGTTTTCGATTGTCAAAAGAGTATCATCTGCAAAAAGATTTATTTTTATCTTCTCCCTAATCCCTATCCCACCTATATTTCTATCTTCTCTAAATACATTTGCTAAAATCTCCATTACCAATGCAAACAAAATAGGCGAAAGGGGACATCCTTGTCTAGTTCCTCGACCTAGGTAACTTTGCTCTGTTAAACCATCATTTACTACAACTGATGAAACATTTTTTGAATACAATTGACGGCCGCCTTTTCTGTGGCGGCCCCCGTACTGTGGAACCCTCTCCCATGTGACCTCTGCCATGCCCCCTCTCTGCTAAGCTTCCGCCGCTCACTAAAAACATGGCTGTTCAGGCAGGAATATGGGGTGGGCTAAGATTTTAAAATTTTATACTGTTTTAAAGGTATTTTATTCTGTATTTTATCGTGTGTACACATCGCCCAGGGTGGCCAGTTTGCCGGCCAGATGGGTGATCCATAAATGTAACAAATAAATAAATTATGGGGGTAATAATACCAGCCTACCATACAGGGTTGTTGTAAGGTTTACTGAGAGACAGTATATATGAAGGGCTTTGAATACACAAAAGTACTATATAAATGCCAGGTATTATTATTACTAAGACACGCTAGTGGATCCGTATCAAATCGCAAAAAGGCAGCCATATTTCAGAGCAATCTTAAGCACAAACATAAGATCATTATTATTATTATTATTATTATTATTATTATTATTATTATTATTATTATTATTATTATTATTTCATTTCTATACCGCCCAATAGCCACAGCTCTCTGGGCAGTTTACAACAATTATAAAACACAATAAAATACAATATAAACTACAAACAATAAAAACATCAAAAAAGTTTCACTGGTCATTTAAAAACAATTTTAAAATGACTTAAATAGCTAAGACATGCAATTACTTAAATAGCTAAGTTGATATTCAAATGGTATTTACAGAATCTGACAAAAAGTGAAGGAAAGATTTTTCTCCCCAGGAAGTAGTAACTATTTTCCAATGAACTAAAAAAAAGACCTAGAGCTGAAATGGACTTGTACTGGTGTTTCATTGTACATGCTTGTACAACATGTTTAATATTTATGTGGTTGTGAGTGCAATATCCATATATCAATTGGGTCTTGTGTTTGTCCTTGTGATTTTTGTGTAGAGACCGTGTGTGTGTGTGTGTGTGTGTGTGTGTAACAATGCAATCCTATGTCCACTCAGAAGTGAATCCCATTGAATTCAGTGGAGTTTAATCCCAGGTAAGTGTTGGTCTCTTGCAGCAAAACCAATGTGCAACATAGATTTCATAGATCATAGAGTTGGAAGGAGCCTACAAGGCTATCGAGTCCAACCCCCTGTTCAATGCAGGAAAGTTGAGGAGGGGTCTCCCATCCAAGTAATAACCAGGCTTGACCCTGCTTAGCTTTCCACGCTCAGACAAGCTGAGCCAGCGTAAGCCACATTAAAAACTACCCCATTTTGTGCTTTCATACACACGGATCTACTTCATCAGAGGTGACTTTTCTTTTCTTTGTTTTCAAATAAGGAAAACAGACAGAAATACAGAGACACATAAAAGAATGTTTACACAGTACAGAAAAGCTTTTATGCAAGCCAAACTTCACATGATATTTCCTCTTCATGAAGCCAGTGAAAGGGAAGCAGTTAATCCGAGATGTCTCAAAGCACCGTCTGCTATCTCTTAGACAAATAAATACCATGAGGTTTGACATTTCTGCCAATTTCCATACTTTGATCAGCCATTCCTTTAAAGAAAGAGGGGGGGGGGTCACACCGTGCTTTTCCACAATCAATGTTCTTGCTGCTGCTGTGAAATTCCAGAGAGGAATTCATGATGGCCTTGATGGGGTAGGCAACTTTGTCTTCAGGGAAGTGTGTACTTCATTGGTCTTGCATGAAAAAAACCTCCACCTGTGAAAGCATTTGGCACTGCCTTCCGCAAGCTGGTGCTGCCCAAATCTGTTGGACTACACCCTCTATTGGCCATGCTGGCTGGGGTTGATGGGAGTTGTGGTCCAACACAGCTGGAGGACACCAGCTCGGGGAAGGCTGTTATGGCACAATAAATTGGTTAGCCTTGCTTGGTAGAAGCAGCTATAGAACTGTCAGTTTGCATGTACTGCCTCTTCCATGCTGATGATGCCCCCCCCCCCCGCGGGGGTAACTTGCCTCAGGGCATCCTTCATCCCAAAGCCAGCACTCAGGGGTCAGCTTTATGTATTTGTGTGCTGCAGTTCATATTACAGTATTTATTTATATCCCACCTTCTCTGCTGAAAAGCCGTCATACAACAATGGAAAACACAATAAAAAGATTTTTTTAAAAAAAGACAAAGTGAATAAAACACTATATTTTAAAACAGAATATCGCTAGACACAGTGGCTGGTCAACCAAGGAAGGCCTCCTGAAATAAAGATGTTTTCAGAAAGGAATGGAAACAACACAATTTTATTTATATATATTTTTAATTTATTTAATATATTTGTTCACTGCCCATCAGCCGAAAGGCTCCCTGTGCGGTTTACAAAGAGAAACAAGATAAAAACAATCATGTTGGCACCTGCCTGACCTCCAGAGGCAGGGAGTTCCACAGAAATGGACCCACCACACTGAAGGCCCTTCTCCTGGTGGACTCCAATTGGGCCATAGGTCCATGTGCAGCCACCAGGAGCATGCCATCTGATGACCTCAGTGACTGGGCAGGTTGGTAAGGGAGAAGGCAATCTCTCAAGTATCCTGGTCCCAAGTTGTTTAGGGCTTTATATGCTAGTACCAAAACCTTAAACCTGGCCCAGTAGTGAAAAGGCCAAGTTTAAGTGAGATGGTTTACATTGAGATGATTGTCCTCCTCCAGGTGAGGTGGATGGCAGCAGCGGGGGGAGCCTTTTCACTGATTATACTGCCTGTGCAATGCTCTCCCCAAGGAGGCTTGCCTGGTGGCTACTCTGATCAGATGCCATTCAAGATTTCAGGGGACAGTCAGCAAAATGACCTCTGGTGGCCCCTTCCTATGCTGATGGGCCCCCACAGGCTCACTTGCCAGCAGCAAGCAGCAGCATTGCCATCATCAGCAGGCAGCTTGGAGCCGCCATTTTAATTTTCCACGACAACCCCGATGTATTTTATTTATTTATTTATTTATTTTATTATATTTATACCCCGCCTTTTTTCCTGCAAGGAACCCAAGGCGGCTTACATAATCCTCCTCCTCTTCTCCATTTTATCCTCACAACAACAACCCTGTGAGGTAGGTTAGGCTGAGAGTCAGTGACTGGCCCAAAGTCACCCTGTGAGTTTCATGGCCGAGCGGGGAATAGAACCCGGATCTCCCGAGTCTCAGTGGAACATTCTCACCAGTACGCCACACTGGCTCTGTAGAATGAATCAGAATGATCATGTAGCATCGTTCTGGGACATTAGGATCACAGCTTCAAGCGGCCTGGCATGGATGCCCAGAGCAGGCACCAGTGGGATGGTGGGCCCTGCCAGGGTTCTGGGTCACCAGCAGCTGCCCAAGGATTCCTTGTTCCTGACTCTGAAGGTACCGGACAAAGACCTTCTCATTTCCCCAGTCTTTTTGATTCACCGTTTTATCGTAGAGTTTTTTGCCTACTTTGTGCTACCTCTCGTGCTTATTGGGGTGTTTTTCGTTGACATTACTGTACTTTGTGTTTTATTATCTGGGAATATTTAGATTGGAAATCTTAAGATACTGAGCAATAGATGGATCGATCAATAGTGGAAAGCAGCATCTTTCTTCCATGCCCCTCTGCATGCCCTGTTGAAATCAATGCACGTGAAGCATCACTGATGCTGCATAGCTGGTTATGTCGCTCCAGTGCCAAAGTTTCCAGCACCTTCAAAAAGAAGCAGACTTTCACTGCTGTAACAATTGGACAGAGTCAAAGTTGGTACCCCTAATTACTAGTTGCACCAACCCCCACACTACCCCGAGAGGTGCTAGGGTCTTTTGCTGGAGTCTAACATGCGTGGGTTGTTGTAAGTGTAGTTTCCCTACTTATCTCTTTACTAAAACAGATGGACACATTTAGGATACAGGGATACTTTTATTACATGAAGGATAGAGCAGATACAGAGTCTTTGCTACTGATTCACTTGTGTTTAAGTTACAATTAAGTAGCAAGGCAGCAACTACACATTCACTCACATCCACACTTTTGATATCTAGAGCAGTGTTCTCCAACCTTGGGTTCCCAGATGTTTTTGGCCTGCAACTCCCAGCATACAACTCCCACAGGCCAAAAACATCTGGGGACCCAAAGTTGGAGAACACTGATCTAGAGGAAAGGAAAAACCCTGTGCCTATAGAAAAACAGTAAGGCATGGGGAGGGAAGAACCCCAAGCCCTATTCTAACAAGGAGGAGAAGAAAGCAAAACCTATGAGCCGTACCCATCTTGAATTGTTGCATTCAGTGGCTGATTCTTGTGACGTCATGTTGATGGCAAGGGTGAGCTTCAAGAGAAAGAGCTAGCTTCCATATTGGTAGCAAGCATTTTTATACCTTTAATTTTCTTGTTTCTCTTATGGATAGGGGAGGGGTCTCCTCTAGGGAGCAAGTAATTCTTGACCTATTTTGAACAACCCCCCCCCTATTGTTTTATTGTGTTTCTTTTACTAGTCAGACATTTCTTCCTGTTTATCTCTTATTCTTTCCTTCATCTGTAAACTCATCATCACCTTGACTATTGACATAGCCTGTAGTCTGATTCCCCGCTGGGTGTGTGTATAATCCTCTTCAGACCAATATCTCCCATTTAAAGTACTTATTTGCATGTTATCTCTATTTCAACATCAGCATTCATCCATCCCTCTGTCATATATCCTTGCACTCTCAGTCCAGAGGTTACTCCAGTTCATACCTGACAGTGTCCCAGAAACCAGCGTTCCAGGCCTACATGAATTTTTGTTACTCTATCTACAAGAGCAATTATTATACCATTCATAACACTGCCCACCTCCTGTTTGGCTGCTTACAAGATATCTTTATCCCCTCTCTTGCTTTCTCATCCAGGTCAATGCTTTCATCTCCTTTGTTTTCCCGATGGCTGTCATCTCGGTCCTGAACACCATCATTGCCAACCAGCTCATCATCATGTTCAAGCAAGCCGCACAAGAAAACCAGGTGTGCACTATTGGAGGGCAGCAAACCATGCTCAGCATGTCAATGGAACCCGGCCGTGTGCAAGCCCTGAAGCACGGAGTTCGAGTCCTACGTATGTACCACTCTGGTTTTAAGCACTGTTCATGCGTTCTGTATCTTGTTTGGCTTTTTTGATGTTGTTGAGGTCTCATGCTTGAGACTTGTAAGTTACTTATTATTACTTTCTGAAAAGACAGTTCTAGAACACACAAGTCTCACTGGCCAAGCATTTCAACTCCTGTTTACATTACGCTAGCAAAATGCCTGTCGTCGTAGTGGGCAATATGTGTGCAGGGAAATGTTTGTGGATGGACCAATATTTGTCAAATATATAAATATTTCAGAAACTCCTGGTCAAGCCCCCTCCCTTATCATTCATGGCTTCTGGACACTGCTGAGGTAGATGCCTCATCCTTACCAAGCAAGACTAGGAGAATAATAAAGCAGTTACGTACAATATATGGGGAAATTATTCCACTTCTTTCCCCGTCATTTCAGTCCACTACTATACCTTCACAGGTGGGACCTGCAACAAAATGTTACAGTGTACCCTCACCTCCTGATAGCCAGCCATTCATGCCCTTCTCCAAGGTGTTTCATTCCCCACTACCACTGGTTTTTCTTGGTTTTTTTCTAACTGACAGTATTCTCGGACTACTGGATAAACTGCTGTTATTCTTTTTGCTCCCTTATGCTTTTCATATTTTGTAAGCATTTGGGTGGGTGGGGGGTTTGCTTCTGCAAACCTCAGGATTCCCCCAAAACATGCTGATATACCTCCCATTCGGTTCCTCAGTGGCTCCATTTTGGATCCAGTCCTTTCAGTACTCACCACCAGAATTCAGTATTAGAGGGATTTCTAATGCCTCTCAATTGCCTGTCACTAGGAGGGACATCTCTGGTGTGAACTCTCATTCACATGGAAACTTCCATGTTGCAGCTTAGCAAAGGTTTTATAATGTTGGTTTTCCCTTCTGGCTTTAAGTATTGCCAGTATTGAGATGCTGCCCTGTCTGGTCTTTCTTTTTAAATAGTTGATCACTAAATGAACAGAACCAATATTTGAATAGAGCAGCAGCCAGGCAGAAATGGGTTTCCAAACCAAATTCCGGCAGCAGCAACACAAGATGTCCCACCACCTGAGGCAGGAGGAAATGCACCATTGCCCCTCCCCCCATTGCTGCCACCATCTGCCTCATGAGGACTCCTCAGAGCAAGACATCAGGCAGGCTCTGTGGAGAGTTGCATCGGCTACAGAAAGCAGGCAGCAGTACTCTCCAGGGAGCCGGCCAAGGCCAAATGTCTCACTCTGAGGGCTCCTTCCTCAGAGTGAGGCATTGTGAGCATTTTTGCCACAGCAGGAGAATGGGGCCGGTGAGATTCTCTGGAGCACCCACTGTGGTGCCTCGCTCCCGTGGGTTGGAAGCAGGCAAGGGGGGGGCCTCCTGGCAGTGGGGGGTACAATTCACCACCCCTCCCTATCCACTGCCTGAAGTAGAGGATTCACCCTATCTTATGGGAAGGCTGGCCCTGCACTTCTGATCTTCTGCAGGTGGTGTCCACAGTACACCACCTTCCCATTGATAGCACTGATATATGCCTGGTAAGAGGAGTGATGGCTGAAATCTCCTGTGCTATCCCAGAATGCATCATGCTGGGTTTCAGGCAAGGGCAAATGCCTGTAGCCTCTGTGATTCAGGATGTCCGTCTCAGTGCATCTCAGTATTTGAGCTTCTGTTGAGGTCTCCAAAATGAGCTATCGGCATGCAACAGAAACAAGGTTCTGGGTGCTTCCAGATGGAGGTCTCCTAGTGCTACCGCTCAAAAGGCCTTGTGAAACTATTCCATCTTTTCCTCCCTAACAGATTTATTTATTTATTTGCTAAAGAAAAGAAAATGGAAGAAGTGGCGGGAAAGCACGGGAGGCGTACAAGTGGAAGATGGTGATAGCCGACCTCTCCCCTCTTGTAAAATTCTGTGTTTGAGGCAGGACAATTGCACAATAAAAGCCTCATCTGGAAGCACCCTGTGAGAATCTATTGTGTGAATTACAGCCCCACCCAATGTGGGTGCCTGTAACCCTCCAAACTTGGAGGATTACAGGCATCATATCCCAGCCAGCAAAGAAAGAACCACGCTGGGGGGGGGGGGTAGGGCGCTCTGTGGGTGGAGTCGCAGCTGCGACCTCGGAAGGGCTTTCTGAGGTTGCAGCGGCAACTCTGACCTATCCTATGGGCCCCCAGACAAGGTCAGGGGGGCATAGGATTGCGCCCTTAGTCATTAACTATCCTTTCAGACCTACCAGTATTGAGATGCTGCCCTGTCTGGTCTTTCTTTTTAAATAGTTGATCACTAAATGAACAGAACCAATATTTGAATAGAGCAACAGCCAGGCAGAAATGGGTTTCCAAACCAAATTCTGAAGAAAGAACCTTATTGGTATTTGTGAAGGATCACTAGCAGGATTCTTTGCGTGAGTTCGGCGCTTAACGGGTTAACCGGCACTGAGTTACAGCCCGTACGAGCGCTGGCTACCACCTGAGAGGCTTTCGCGCACAAGAGGAAACCGAAGCCCTTTAAATGACCAAATAAGGCTTTTATTTGTTTACACAAAACACAGAGCGGAACTAACAGCTCTCCAGGAATACTACAATGTCAACACAACCTTAGTTGACCCCTGCGTTACTCAATGAACAGGCTCCTAGGCTAGTGAATTGAATCTGGTCAATTACCTCAGATCAGAGACTTTACGCTTAGTCAGTTTCAGCCTGGCTCCGGGTCGGCCGATCCGGGGATGAGACTGGCTTACTCGGGCTGCCGCTTGAAGGACGAATCTGGCCCCGACATACCCTGGTTCCCAACAACCCTCTACCAGAAGGGAGAGGGGTTTTCTACCCCTGAGTTCCCGCTCTCCCCACCCTCCAGGTCAGGTGGGGCTTATGCCTGCCCCTTCGTGTCAGGTGGGCTTATTCCTGCCCGGGGAGAAGGTGACGTACTGGTACTTCACAGCTCTTTGAGACTGCCCTGATAGTTTGATGGTCCTTGATGGTCCGTCCTGGGTTTTTGTGGATCTCCACCGAGACTCTTCCTTGTTGGGGATGACGACCTGTCTGGCTGCTTCTCCTGTGACTTCATCCCTCCTCCCTCGCCCCCTCCCTTAGGGGAAGACTGTGTTTGTGTGTGCAGACTTGTGTTGGGCTTTCTCCACAGTATTTTATTAGATTTTACAACACAATTAAAATATAGCTATCTGTGTCGTGTTCAACACAGTCACTATTCATTACCTAAATACAATTTACCTCTATTTATACAGCTATATCTAAGCTGTAATTTATAGAATTCCAACATGTTTCATCAGCCAGTATTATTACTGTTCTATCTGATATTTCAGCCTGATTACAACCGTGATAGCAGTTGTAGAAAATTGTAATTTCCCCCCTCAAGCCCACCCCCAATAACCCCAGATACTATCACCTTCACTTTTACAATTACAATTTAAGACCCATTCTTAAAACTGAGAAGCTTTGCCATCTTTAAGAAATGTAGGATTTCCTCCATTACTCCTTCTGATAGCAAACTCATCTGGTGAGCGCCACCAGGATTGGTAACAAAACGGGACCATTCAGGAACAAGAGGGAGGTATTAGAATACTTGGGAGAACCCAGAGGTTTGCAGAAGTACACACACACACCAACCGCAAAAACAGCCCGATGAGAACTGAACATTTTTCAGTAGCCATGGAATGTAGAGTGATATTTGGAAAAGAAAAGTGGAACATTGTGGGGAGGGGAATGCACTGGTGATAAATTAGTTGTGACTAAGCCCTGTTGTGCATGGGACTGTTGTGCACTATTGTGAACTCGTACTTTCTTGTTCCATTGGTTCTGCTGCTTTCAGTGGCAGGTAGGCTGCTTCCCTGTGAGTAAGGCCAACTGAATACAATGGGACTCACTTCCAAGTAAATGTGCATAGTCTCAAGCTGCAGGTCTAACTTTAGCTGGATCAGAGCCCAACAATTTTATAGCACCCCTGAAGCAAACGTAATTTTAACATTTCATTCTCTTATTTCCATAGCCTCACAGGACTTGGGGGTTATTTCCCCTGTCTTTTCTCTTTTTTTGCCAGAGCTCTCTATATATTTTCAAGTAACTGCAAATCTGAAAGCCTTAGGAGAGCACTGATGTCTTGAGGATAATAAAATTCTCTCTTTTTCCTCTGTCATACACAAAGGAAGGTCTATCAATCTAAACCCTGTTATGTATGGCACACTATTACAGAAGCAAATTACAACCTTCCTTCTCCCCAAAAATCAATGTGCACGCATAATGCTATAGGAACCCATTGGGAGAGCAATAAATTCTAAAGAATTTTATTGGCCAGTCCCTGCTGGCAAGTCAGGTGAATTTGTATACTAGATCACACATTTTTAATGTGATTACTCACCCCTAGGCTGGTTACCCAGAGAAAATGGGGGGAATTTAAGAATGCAGCAAATATCTGTTATTTTTTTTAATCTATGGGACTGAAAATGGCATATTCACAACTTTGGATAACAGTTCTACACTAATGGGTTTTCCAAATGTCATTGCAGATCTACAAGGGAGAGAGAGGTGCATAAGAGAGAGGCGCACTTATTGCACAAGATGCACAATTTAGCATTATTGTATGGAACATGGATTAATGTGCAATAGCAAGAATGTCAGCAATTGTGTGAGGAACTATAATTAATGTAACTTGTTAGACCAGATAGATCAGTGTTCTCCAACCTTGGGTCCCCAGATGTTTTTGGCCTACAACTCCCAGCATGCCCCAGCCAGCGTACTGAGACAGATGCACAATTAGGGAACAGTGAGAATTTTATTTCAGTTCATTTTTTAATAAGAATTTGCCCAAATCCTCAAATTTGCACATACTCAGGATGGAAAGAATTTCGGATTTTTTAAAAAAATGAATGTAGCTGAAACGGACAGATTTCCCCATCCAGACCCAGAGCTTGGATTGCTTAGCTCTTAAATGTCTGGGTTTGAATGCTTGTGTGTATTCAACCATGTTAGTGCTGAATTAGGGTTTCACGTCATGTTGTCATCTGTAATAGCTACATGTCAGGCAGGTAAAACATGGTCCTCTCCATGTTGGGAATAGCTGTACCTATTCAATTTGCACAGCGCAGATGGGTGAGAATTTTGTTCTGGTTCAGTTTTGATAAGAGTTTGCCAAAATTCACAAATGCGCACTTGCGTAAGTGGACTAATGCATGCTAATGTGACTTAGTGCAAATCCCCCCCCCCCCAGTGAAAAACCATTCCACAAGTCTGCAGAACCCACATTATTCGGAAAAAGCCTATCCATTGAGGAATCTGCAGGTCAGATTCATAGAAATCCAAACTCGTTTGAATCTGTTGCGGATTTCGCCAACATCCCTAGAACACAAAAGGTCAATTTGCAGGGATATGGTTTCATTTCGTTGTCCTTCAATCAACAGTACTAAGTGACTCTGAGGCTGCACTTGGATAATGGAATCCAGGTGCCCAGGTATATTTATCTGCCATCACTTTTTATGAGGGACATCCCTTTTGGGCCCCACTCCTCACATGCAGTCTTCACTGCAGGCATCTGCCAACACAGCTTGTGTTTTTTGAAGCCCTTGAATGCCTCGAGCCATTGACAGTAATGACATGTAATAAAACGACAACAAGGAATCGATGGTTTTATAATATCCCCCTGAAGATCAATGTTACTTTCCCTTTCGTTATGCTTGCTAGGGATAGGGCTGCCAAGGTTGCCATATTTTGAACTGGGCCCTGCAGCTACTCTCTTAACAGCTGTTGGATGTTCAGCAGTTGGCAGGTGATCATGTTTAGATGCACGCTTCCCCTGTTGATTTCTGCATTTCTGCTTTAAATCAATTGGGAGCAGGGCAGCTGGGTTCTTGTTTTCATCCTGATCAATTGGCAACCTTAGCCAAGGGTGAATAAACACCAGTGAATATGCTGAATGCTGTCAGATGGGGAACTTTGCCCTCTTACAATCTGGCAGGTTGGAAATGCTGATTCAGAGCTAGAGATGTGTGAGCAATCTGCTCTGTTGGATGGGGGGGGAGGGTGTTTGTTTGTTTTCCATATTTCTCCAATCCACATGACCTGGAAACCAGCACTGACTAGATGCACTTTGCATTTGGAAATCCATACATTCCAAGACAATGCAATACATTCCATGGAAGAGGAAAAAATGTGTCTGATAAAATGCACGGCACGCATTTGAAAAGTGTGCAAAGAAAAATACATACCTTTCAAACATGCATACACACACACTTTAGTTAATGGGTGGATGTGTACAAAAATGTGTACAATTTGAAATATGCACACAAACGTGCACACATTTTTAAATAATATGCAACAATATCCAACAGGTTTTTTCTCCATAAAAAAAAAATCCACACAGAACTGGCACGGAACAGACTTGGAGGTGGGAAATGGAAGAAGTCCTCAGAAATGGTCCTGGCAGATCTACCCATCCCTAAACGATGCAGCATAGGCTCAACTCACTTTATGACAAAGGTGACGGCTTGTGCAGGATCACCAGTGCACAGCAAAGAAAGCATGTAGCCACCAACAAAGAATTCAGGTACCTCCAGCTGAAGGCCAATGCGCAAAGCAACTTCTTGAGCTGGTTTGTCAATCCCAGTTGGTCAGGAATGCGGGTGAGATGGCTGATGTGGACCTTCTAGGAAATGAGCTAGAACCTGGACCATGAAGCTGCTACCCTTCTACTGGCCTTGGTGACTCTCCAAGTACCTTTTCTTGATCTGTCATTCCCCCAACATAATTGATTCCTGCCACTTCCTGTCCCCGGATCAACTTCCTCTTTCTGTGAATGGCTTGTCTGTGCAATGATCCACTCATTGGAGTGCCACTTGCAGGCTTCTCTCATTCTTCCTTCTCTCCTCCCTGTTCCCACTCCTCTTCTTAGTTCAGTTAGTTAGGGAGGCCACTTACGCATTGCCAAAACATGAGGAAATGCATCATCACCCAAAAAAGAGGATGTAAGAGGACACAGATTTGCATAATAT
Organism: Shinisaurus crocodilurus; assembly: GCA_021292165.1. Taxonomy (NCBI): domain Eukaryota; kingdom Metazoa; phylum Chordata; class Lepidosauria; order Squamata; family Shinisauridae; genus Shinisaurus; species Shinisaurus crocodilurus. The sequence continues at coordinate 18,463 of JAHFWL010000076.1, read as the reverse complement.
TTGAATATGCTGATTTATATGTAAAAATGCCAATTGAGAAATAATAGCTATAATTTCAGTAGAAATATAATACATCTCACTATCATGGAGAAGAGAGGCCAGGTGACCCATGTGCCTTCTCATTCTGCTGTTTAGGTACTGTAAACTGTTGATGGGGGACTTCCAGGCCCCTGGCCTCTCCCTTCTCACAGTTCTTTATCTTTAAACTGGACTTGGACTGAACAGCCCTTCAAATAGAGAACCATCCTCTCCCTTGGTCCAGAAAGCCCTTTCCTCAACTTTCCTTGTATTTCCAGCCCTGCTGCCCCTTTCTCTTCATGTTCACCCAATCTGCTTGCTTACCTTTATTGGATTCTGGGTCTGATCCCAGCCTGCCTCTTGACCGGCGATCTTCATTTTGTCAGTGATTCGGAGACACCTTGGCTCACATTCCCTTTGAGGGAAAGCAAGCCTCGTATTTATTTATTTATTATATTTATACTCTGCCTTTTTTCCTGCAAGGAACCCAAGGTGGCCTGCAAAATCCTCCTCCTCTCCATTTTATCTTCACAACAACCCTGTGAGGTAGGTTAGTCTGAAAGTCAGCGACTGACCCAAAGTCACCCAGTGAGCTTCATGGCCGAGTGGGGACTAGAACCCGCATCTCCCGAGCCCCAATCTGACCACTACGCCACACTGGCGCTCTTCCCTCCTTCTCCTCTGCCTGCCACACACAAACCTGCAACAATGGCACTTATGTCCATCCAAATTGAATTTGTGATCAGAATTTGTGATTGAACCTCAGCAAAGAGGCTGTCAGCCTCTGACTTGAGCTGTTTGCCACACACAAGCACCATCCACGTACTTGGAAAGGGTTCTGCTGATCTTGCTGCACGGTTTATCACAAGCACACCAAACTGCAGAACTATGAGTGGACCACTGAGCATCCAGTGATGCATTGCAAGCAATACTGGGACTACAAGTATAATCCATGAAATAAACATTTTGGAAGATGGGGGGGGAGGAGCTTTTTCTGCTGAGCACAAAACCTTTCATACAAGCCATTTTTTTCTTACCTTGGTGGCCAGGTTCAGATGGCCCTAAATATTAATTGCAACTTAGATGGTGAATTACTTTGCATTCATCTCTTATCTGCTAAGAGCACCATGCACGCAATTAAGAAAATCAGCAAGGCATTCTTGAACTAGTTAAAATAATAATAATTTTAAAAAAAGATTCACACAAAATTAATGTCATGCCCTGAAATCAAATTGCAAATGACATATTTTAAAAATGTGTAGAAGAAAGCTCACTTGCCAAAGCACACACAGATTATCACAGGGGTCGGAGGAGCTTTTATCAGGCTCTGCCTCGGCTTTCTTTAAAAAAAATAATAATAAAAATCTGTTCCTGCATGACAATGAGAGCTAGAGACTTCCTGACTATCTAAATAAAAGCTGAGGTTCCAGGCATTATTCAGCATCCAATCATTGTTTATCTGAGTTATGTACAAACTTGTAACATAGCATTCCTGCTCCCTCCCCACTACACAAGATGTGTGTTTTGAAACTGGGAGATTGTTTGATATCCTTTAGCTTCATTTTATATCTTGTTTAAGCTCCTTACATTTCTGGATGCCTGGATTGTATCTATACTATCGCCAGACATGACAGAGGAACAGGGATCAAGGAACCTCTAGCCCACGAGCCTAATCCAGCCCACAGAGGTTCGTATCTGGCTCACAGAGCCGCCTTCGATTCCTTGGATTGGAAATAACATGCCTTGGATCGGAGAGCCCCCTTGGATTGGAGATAATGACTGGGTTCAGACAACACAATAACCCACGCTCAAGAGTTGAGTGTGGGTCGTTGTTGAACCGTGTGGATTGTTCTTGAAACATGGGTTATTCTTTTGTCTGAACCCAGCCGAGATAACAAACCATGGTGAACAACCCACAGTTCATAACCCAACCACAAACCATGGGTTCTCTTCATGGGTTGTTCGTGGTTAACAAGCCATGGCTTGTTAGTGCAGCTGGGTTCAGAGAACACGATAATCCACGTTTCAGCAGCAACCCATGGTTCAGCGGCAACCCATGGTTCAACAGCAATGCACATTCAACCCATACTCAACCCCCGAGTGTGGGTTATTATTGTGTTGCCTGAACCCAGTCAATGGCAGGAACCCCCCTGTGTGCCATTCCCCCTCCCAGCTTGTCACAGGTCAGAGATAACAGCAGAATCTGGCTTTGTGTGCTGCTCGTCATCCCAGTTGGGACGATGACCGATGCACAAAGCCAGCGTCTCAGCTGAAGCTTGGGGGAGCTGCTCCTCCGAGCACTAGCCAAGCATGTTCGCACCCACCCAGCTCCCTGCCCCAGTTGGGACAGCACACACCATGCGAAGGAGGTGCCCAGCTCAGACGGCTCCTGCAGGAGGGGCCAGCTGAGCCTTTGTATGCCATTCACCACCCAGATAGGGATGGTGTCCAGTGCTCAAAAGGAGATGCCTGCCCTGGCTGGTACCTGGAGGAGCCCGGTCCCTTTCTCCATGTAGAGAGAGGCACATAACTCTGTCTGCACGGAGGAAGGCCAGTGTGGCGTAGTGGTGAGAGTGTTGGACTAGGACTCGGGCGGCCCGGGTTCTAGTCCCCACTCAGCCATGAAGCTCACTGGGTGACTTTGAGCCAGTCACTGACTCTCAGCCTAACCTACTTCACAGAGTTGTTGTGAGGATAAAATGTGGAGGAGGAGGAGGAGGAGGACCATGTAAGTCGCCTTGGGTTCCTTGCAAGGGGACAAAAGGTGGGATATAAATGTAATAAATAAATATATAAAATGAAGGCCAAATGGGTGGCGTGGATGATGTCAGGAGGCAGGGCTTCAACACGTGGCCCCGCTCCGGAGGCCTACAGAGCTTGCTGACTATTTCGTTGGTCCGGAGGCAGTCATCTGGACAAACCAACTCACTGTGTTGCTTTCTTGTTCTGACCCTTTTCATTGCAAAATCATGAATTATCTCCCAAGCTCAATTTCTTTTGCAAGTTCACACTCAATAGAGAAAATCACTAGGTGACTTAAGGCACATTCCTATGCGTGTTTAGACAGGGGAAGGAAAAAAAATCACCTCCTACTAAGTCCTGTCTAAACAGGCATAGGATTGCGCCCTTGACCATTATTGCCCCATAGTAGAACGCCTGCAGTTTTTGATGAGCACTACCTTGCTGAAACTTCTCTGAGCTTCTGCCACAGTCATTGGCAGTGGGGGGGGGGGGATTCATGCAGCAATGCTATTACTGCAAGGTAGCTGAGACGGTTTAAAATTGACATAGCAGCACTTCAAGAAACTCGAAGGGCAGGAGAGGGACAGTTGAAGGAAGAAAAAGGAGGCTATACCTTCTTCTGGAAAGGACTACCTGAGCAGGACCGACGAATACATGGAGTAGGCTTTGCCATCAAAAATGAGCTAGTGAACTCTTTGTCAGAAGTTCCTACTGGCATTAACGAACGCCTGATAACTCTTCGATTAAAGCTCGCCAATAACCAGCAGGTAACTATTTTGAGCACTTATGCGCCAACATTTGATGCTGATGAAGACATCAAGGAAAACTTTTATACCCAGTTGGACACTCTCCTGTCAGAGATACCTAAGGAGGATAAAATTATCCTCCTGGGTGATTTTAACGCAAGAGTCGGGCGTGACTTTGAATTATGGCCAGAAACTATTGGAAAAGACGGAGTTGGTAATAGCAACCCGAACGGAATCTTACTTTGTCTATATGTGCAGAACATAATCTCACTATCACAAACATGCTCTTTCGACAAAAGAATAAGTTTAAAACATCATGGCAGCACCCACGGTCAAAGCACTGGCATCTTCTGGATTATGTAATTATCCGTGTTAGAGATCGCCGCGATGTACTTCTTACTAGGGCCATGGTGAGTGCCGACGACTGCTGGACAGACCACCGACTAATCCGGTCCACTATGGTTATCAACATTGCTCCCCAACGTAGGCTTCAAGGAAGGAAACCAAGGCGTAAAATGAACATCCACGCCCTTCAAGATCCTATTAAGCAAACTCGTCTTCAATCACTTCTTAAGGAACATCTACCTACGGAACCTCCTGACAACATTGAGGACCATTGGTCTAAGCTGAAAACCTCCATTACTGCAGCTTGTGAACAAACTATTGGATACGAAACTAAGAAACATCAGGATTGGTTTGATGAAAATGATAATGAGATTAAATATATAATTGACCAAAAAAGGAAAGCCTTCCAAATATGGCAAAATGATATTAACTGCACTGCCAAGAAAAAAATCTACGCTAGTGCAAAGGCTGAGGTCCAAAGAAGAACAAGAGAACTTAAGAACGCTTGGTGGAAAAAGAAAGCTGAAGAAATTCAACAACTTGCAGAATCTCATGATGCACGGGGCTTTTTTAAGGCCACAAGGGCCATTTATGGACCAAAAACCTATGGTACAAACCCTTTACAATCAAAAGATAGCACCAAACTCTTAAAAGACAAAGAGTCTATTGCACTGCGTTGGAAAGAGCATTATTATGACCTTTTAAATCGTAAATCTAAGGTGAATAATGAGATTTTTTCGCAAATCCCGCAAAAACAAATTAGAGAGGAACTTGCAATACTCCCCAGTTTGGATGAAGTAAAAAAAGCCATTAATCAAATGAAGAATAACAAAGCTAGTGGACCAGATGGGATTCCTGCTGAAATCTTTAAAGAAGGGCCCCCCGAACTTGTACAACATCTTCATAAACGCATCGAAAAAATCTGGATAAGAGAAGAGATCCCAGAAGACTTCAGGGATGCCATAATTATCACCCTCTTTAAGAAAGGTGATAGAACACCTGGACAGTTATATCCCTCTGCATCATTACTCTTCCACTGTGAGCCCCCCTGAATAGGTTCCTTGGTTCCCTGACCCAACTTGGGACTCCACCTTGATTTAATTCATGGGCCAACATGACAGAAGATTCACAGCTTTAGGGATGTTGGCCCATGAATCCTTCTTAAAGTGTGGTTCTGGGCACCACACTTTAAGAAGGATGTAGACAAACTGGAAAGGGTTCAGAGGAGGGCAAAAAAGATGATTAGGGGACTGGAAACAAAGCCCTATGAGGAGAGACTGAAAGAACTGGGCATGTTTAGCCTTCAAAAGAGAAGACTGAGGGGAGATATGATAGCACTCTTCCAGTACTTGAACAGTTGTCACAAAGAGGAGGGCCAGGATCTCTTCTTGATCATCCCAGTTTGCAGGACACGGAATAATGGGCTCAAGTTACAGGAACCCAGATTCCGCCTGGACATCAGGAAAAATTTCCTGGCTGTTAGAGCAATAGGACAGTGGAACCAACTACCTAAGAAGGTGGTGGGCTCTCCAACACTGGAGGCATTCAAGGTGCAGCTGCACAGGCATCTGTCAGGCAGGGATGCTTTGACTTGGGTTCCTTCATTGAGCAGGGTGTTGGACTCGATGGCCTTAGAGGCCCCTTCTTCCAACTCTACTATTCTTTGATTCTATGATTCTATGTATGAGAATTTCAGTTCAGTTCACAAATCATCCATTCCTGCCCTGTTCACAACCCTGAATGCAAACAGGAGTGCGTTTTTCAAAGATGTTCAGACATTCCCAAATGTGTAATCACATTTTTAAAAAATGCATATTGGGGGGATGCATACTTTGAAATGCGTATTTTTCAAAAGATGCACATTTTTATGTTCTAGTCAATGTGCTGGGGAGTCCACACATTTGAAAAATATGCACATAAATGCACACTTTTCCCATTTGTACGAAATGGAAAACATGCCGCAAATGAAAACAGGAGTGAGCCAAAGTGAGCTTCGAAGTCAAATTCAGAGAATTTCAATGAGCTCAAAGATCCCTGGTTATCCCATCCCTAATTTTAATATTGCATTTGGCTATCTATTTATATCTGTTCATATCAAATAGTATATATAAGTCACACACACAAAAGATACACATTATATATGTGTGTTATTTTCCCCTGGTTTGTCTTTTTAATAAGTTACCTTCCCCAGTGTTGTGGGTTTTTGTGTTCCCCCACCTATGAGCCAAGCCATTTGGTTTCCCTTCCCTTCTCTTTTCCCTTGCAAGGGGGTGCATCACATTTGCTGTTGAATTTGGGGGGGAAGTGGCACACCGAATCCGAGGGCCCAGAGAAGAAGGGGTTAACCAGTGAATAAGCTATAACTCTGAATGTAATCAGTAGAAAGATCTCAAACCTGAGGGACCAAATACTCTATAGTGTGTCAATTAAGGGGTTCATACTCATTTTCTGTCTTCTTTTCTTTATTCCCCAGGCTAATTAGGCAGATCAGATTCCAAAGAATGTGCTAGCTTGTTCCAGTTTGTGAACTGAGCCCCCATCTAGCGATTCATTAAACAAGTTAGCCCCGTCTGTGATCAGGGTCCTTCGGCTTGGTTGCCAATACCAACCGAGAGCGGGCAAGTTGAAAGAGCTTGGCTCCACAGGGCGCCAATGACTTTCTAAAAGCTTCTGAGCATGTCTAAGCCCTTCCTGCCTTGAAGGAGATCACTCTTTCAATCTATGTGAGCCCCAGAGAATAAGACTATACCTTGACTAACTAGCCATCATGAACTTCTGTGTTGTTGACTAATGATTGATTAATGAGCAACAGAGCTCTGCAAACAGAGGCTGGCAGACCCGCGGCCGCAAGGAGCTTACAATCTAGTTTCGGCAGTGAGAAGGACAACAGAGAGCGGGGCACAGGTGAGGGAGGAGGATAAAGGTAGTGCAGGGTGCGCATGACTCCCTTGTTACAACAGGCTTCAGTAGCTACCAGTTGGTTTCTGGGAACAATTCAAAGTGCTGGTTATTATGACCTATAAAGCCCTATATGGCTTGGGGCCAGGCTGCCTAGAAGACTATCTTTTCCCCCATGAGCGCACCTGGGTTTTATGATCTTTGGGGGAGGCCCTTTTCTTGGTGCTGCTGCCACCTGAGGCATGTCCAGTGGGGACATGAGAGAGGGCTTCTTGGTGGCCACTCCCAATCTTAGGAACCTCCTGCCCAGGGAGGCTAGGTTGGTTGACTGGCTCCCTCTCTGCTGTTCTTCCACTGGCAGGCAAAGTCATCTTTATTCTAGCAGGCCTTTGGCATATCAGCTGGACTGTTGCAGAAGGGTGGTGGTGGGGCTTTAATTGGTTGATGCTGTTTATTTCTTTCATTGTTGTGTTTTTGATCATATTTTAATTTATTTGTTTCTATGCTGCTTTTTAATTAATAGGACTCATAGGATCGTAGAGTTGGAAGGGGCCTACAAGGCCATCGAGTCCAACCCCCTCCCTGCTCAACGCAGGAAACTAGAGCAGGGGTCTCCCATCCAAGTAATAACCAGGCCTGACCCTGCTTAGCTTTCCACACTCAGGCAAGCTGAGCCAGCGTGAGCCATTTTGTTTTAATCTGGATTTTATTGTTAGCACCATTTGGGGGCGGGGGGAGGGGGAGAAGGCAAGATAGAAACTAACTAAATAAATACTAAGAGATTTTACAGAGTGATCCCAAGGCCCCTGGCCAGCATCCAGAGGGCCATAGGATCATTCGGATTCCCAGCTCCAAGTTCGGGAAAGAGCTCCAACCTCGGAGCTGGGGATCCGTGCTCGGATGCCCCTCACCTCACAGCTGGAGTGGAAAGAACCACATCGGCTGCGTCTCCAAGGTCGTAAGACTGGCCTCGGAGAAGGGTGAAGAGGACATTCCAGGGGGTGGGGAGAGGAGGCGGCCAATGTATCTTGGTGGCACTCCAGCCTCCTTCCCTCCCCGTCTGAAGAACCTCAGCTACACGGCCGGAATCAGCCGTCTAGCTGATTTGTAGAGTGGGAGGGACACAGAGGCGAAGATCGCCTCCGTGCTCCTCCCGCCCTGCATAGGATGCCTGTAATCCTCCGAGCTCAGAGGCTTCTGGGCATCCCCACTGGGTTGCGCCATAACAATACTGTTAAATGTGGTTACATGTACTTGGGCTTTGCTACAGTTGGCATGAGGATGAAAAGGTTCAGTCGCAGCCTTCTCCAAAACGGTGGGGTTTGGAGGTGGGAATTCCAGGGACAGTGTGGAAACAGCTTTCCTGATATGCGAACTATTCGGTCAAGGGGATGGCTTTTTAAAAGGTTTAGACCGATTCATGGGAGATAGGCCTATCACTGCCGATTGGTCTTGATGGCTAAATATGGAGTTTCCATTGGCAGAAGCAGTATATCTCTGAATACTTGAAGCTGAGGACATACAATAAGATAGGACTGTTGCCATCAATCCCTGCTTGCACACTTCCAAAAGGCGGTTGACAGAGATCAGGATGTCCTCCTCCTACACTGAGCATCTTGAATTCAGCAGTATACAGCCTCTGGACGTGAAGGTTCACCTATGAGAGCGAATGGCCACTGATAGATGTATCTTTCATGAATATGTCATATTACTCAGAAGAAGAAGGGCTATTTTCAACCCCTTTCCCTCCCTTTGCATAGGCAGTGTTAGGGAGAAGCCCACTAGGGCCAGAGCCCCAAATCTCGAGATCATCTGCCCCACCACCCTTCTGTTCATGAGCACTTGCAGAAATAAAGGTCCAGGGGCCCTGATTATCCCTGTTGCATCTGATCCCTCTGGATGAGCTGGCTTTTTGCCCACATGTGCTTCACCTCCTGCTGCCCCCCTTGAATCTTTCTGCCTGAGTTTTTTTTTTCTTTCTGAAATCAAATGCCCTCCTCTCCCCTGTCCACACATCCCTTTTTACAAATAGGGGTGTCCTTAGGAGACAGGGTCCTTTAAAGACACACACACAGCAGAGGAGGCGGGTGACTCCTATGTCGGTGGGGCTCCTTATCCATTGCCACTTTTATTCTGAGTTTTATAGGAGCTACCCATGGTGGTTCATGGTGGTGAACCTATTTTGGGGATGGAGTGCAGCACCATGGATAGCTCCTATAAAGCTCAAAATGAAAGCGGCAATGAATAAAGAGCCCCACTGACACGGGAGTCACCAGCCTCCCCTGACAGAGAGAGAGAGATTTTAAAGCATATGTAAATTAGCATATGCAAATTTGTGCTTTTTTTTTTTTGCTTTTTTTTTGTCCTGTGGTCCTGAGCCCCAGATCTTTTCGGTACCTAGCACTGCCCCTGCCCACCCCCATAGCACTGAAGCAGTAGCAGCCAATCAGGGTTGCAAAGTGCTCATTCTTTGATATATAACTAGTGAAATGAAAAAACCTGCAAATATCCAGGGAAGACCTGTAGCACCAGACCGCCCTCTCCATAGGCAAGACCACAAATCAGCACACAAATCTCTTCCAACCCAGTTCCTTCTTTCTTGTGAAATTACATCTACATGTGAAATATGTGATATGTGTGTGTGTGTGTCCTGACTCACTGACTGACTCATAAACACCCAGCTCAACCCATTTAATCTAGGAACGTGAAATTTTGAAGGAACATTGCTTAGGGAAACTTTTTAAATAACTGCCTGATTGAATGACTGCTGTGTGCGGGGCGTCGTCACATAGGCTCCAACACGTTTTGATGGATCCACCCCAAACTTGGCACACGTATTCTCCATCACCCAAGGACAAAGACTGGCGGGTCCAAATCTCCGAAAAACCCTCGCTGCGCCTGTACAGCCCAAAATAGATGAGAGCCAATGGCGTCACTTGGAATGTTCACAGGGGCCATTCAGGAGCGGTTATGCAAATCGCTCCAACGGCATATAGAATGTTCATATGAACTGCCACAGGGGCCAATCAGAAGCGGATATGCAAATCTCTCCTGCATCAAAACAGAATGTTCATATGAACCACAGCCGGGGCAGAGCAGGGATATCATTGTGCAGTCCCGGGGGGGGGGGGGACACAGGGATATCATTGTGTAGTCCTGGGGGGGAGCAGGGATTTGATTGTGTGGTCCCGGGGGGGGGGGACAGAGATTTGATTGTGTAGTCTTGGGGGGGGAGCTGGGATTTCATTGTTGTGTAGTCCCTGGGTGGGCAAAGCTGGGATTTCACTGTGTAGTCCTGGGGGAGCAGAGATTTCATTGTGCAGTACCAGGGGAAAGGGAACAGTGATTTCATTGTGTAGTCCAGGGGGGGAAGCAGAGATTTCATTGTGCAGTCCGGGGGGAGCAGGTAGTCCCAGGGGAGCTGGGATTTCATTGTGCAGTACCGGGGGAAAGGGAACAGGGATTTCATAGTGTAGTCCAGTGGGGGGAAGCAGAGATTTCATTGTGCAGTCCCGGGGGAGGAACAGGGATTTCACTGTGTAGTCCTGGCGGGCCAGGGATTTCATTGTGTAATCCAGGGAGGGAAGCAGGGATTTCACTGTGTAGTCCGGGGGAGAGCAGGTAGTCCCGGGGGAGCTGGGATTTCATTGTGCAGTACCGGGGGAGCTGGTAGTCCTGGGGGAGCTAGGATTCCATTATGTAGTCCCGGGGGACCTTTCCTATGGAGCGATTCAAAACAGCGGTCAGCAACCTTAAGGAATTTTGAACAAATAGTGCCTATAGGAAAATGACGACCCGTGCAAACTTGGCACGGTCACTCTTCATCACGCAAGCGAAGCCGCAGGCAAAAGCTAGTGTGTGTGTGTGTGTGTGTGTATGAAAATTTTAAAAATGGAAAAACCTAGATCAGATCAAATTTTACAGTTGCATCATTTCCAAAAGCTGATCTAAAACTTCTAGCAGCCGTTGTAAAATCTGCTTAGCTTTTCAAGGAATCAATTTAGTGGCTGTTCTTCCATGGAGAATAATTATGTATTCTTGGAATATCTGCCTTCTCGTGACTTTTTCATATTTTTTGTGCCAAACCATCTGGATTCTCGTGACATTTCCACCATTTACTGCCAAAGCATCTTAATTTTCGCATACAGAATATGCACATTGCCCTAAAGACTACAGAATCCATGATGCACTGTGACCATGAGCCAAGCATGCATTCACACACACACACACACACACACACAATATCTAGGACCTTTAAGGCACAATCCTATGCAAGTTTAGACAGAAAAAAAGGCCTACAACTCCCAGCAGGCCCCAGCCAGCCTGCTGGGAGTTGTAGGCCTTTTTTTCTGTCTAAACTTGCATAGGATTGTGCCTTTTTTTGGAATGAGCAACTGAGAATATTGAAGAAGTCTCAGAACAAGGAAGGCTGGATAAAATTCAAATCGGCAGATGGAGTTTTCATGGCAGTTTGCTATTTGGGGCTCAGAAAACCAATTTAGAAACAATTATTGTTTGCAGGTTTTTTCATTTCACTAGTTATATCAAAATAGTTTCTCTGGCTTCCATTGCACATGGGAATAACACAGCTAGAGCAATATCCAAACAGCACTGAGCTTCCTCAACTCAATAAAAAAAAGTTTCCTGTTAGCTGTGGAGAGAGAGAGAGAGAGAGAGAGAGAGAGAGAGAAGAGGACGACATCTAGCATAAGCCAGAAAGTGTTTTTGTACCTGAGGCCTGAAATTCCCTTTGAACCTCTCTTGTGTTATTTATGTGAACATTTTTAAGGTGGTAGAGAAAGTGGGAGTCATTTGTTGTGTGAATGTGAATCCTGGACAATATGACCAGGGAAATTTGTTACTGGGTGGATTAAAATAAGATAAATAAATATACAAGTAAAATTATTATAAATGGATGGATTGAAGTAAGTACAGCTCTAAGCCTTGTGTGTGAAAATGCCCTAAAGGCGCAACCCTATGAAACATCGTACAACTCCCAGCATCCCCCAGCCAGCCATACTGGCTGGTGAATGCTGGGAGCTGTAGGACTTTTGTAGGACTTTTCTAGACATGCATAGCATTGCACCTTAAGGTAGGGATGGACAGATCTGTCAATTTTGGTTTCTCCAAGTTTCTCCTTTTTCCAGTCTTAGGTTTGGTTTGTCTTGAACTTTGAAAATTTCTCCAGTCTTAAGTTTGGTTCATCCCAAACTCTGTGGGTTTTTTCTGAAGTCTGCATGAAAATTCATAAACATTTGTGTGCATATGTCTCCTAATACATGCATTTTTGTGTGCCTCTTTGCGTATTATATGCATTTTACAAGCAATTCTCCCAACAGAATGCTTTATTGAATGTTTTTCCCCCTAATGTACACTTTTGTCTTGTGTACCAATTTTTTTTATTGGAGAACTCCATTGCAAAATATGGAGTAGTGTGAATTTCTAAGAATAACTGAGTTTCGGTTTGCAGAGTGGTTCGAAAGTGCCAAATTAGGTAAATTCATATTGAAATGTGAACTGAATGAATTTCTCCCCCATCCCAACCTAAGAGCCTGGATGGTGGAGGAGGTCAGTTTTGCTCTGAACTTCTGCCAGGAGCTTGAACAGCTGCCCTGTCTCTACACCAGTCTGATTCCAGCTAGCAGAATGTCCATCTTCCTAACCAGTAGGGCCTCTCTGAGGACACTTATGCCAGCAAATGAAGCTGGCAGCAGAATCGATGGAAGAAGACATATCAGGAGAAGGGTGTGAAGACTGTTCTGCATTAATTTACAGCGGAAACATTTGATTGGCATTAGGAGGCAGCTGCTTTGAGTCTCTTGAGAAATGCCTTCAAATATTATTTTTTAAAATTTATTTATTTACGGCATTTGTACGCCGCTCCGTATCTAGACAGATTCTGGAGCGGTGAACAATAAAAAGATAAACAGACAAAAGAATAAAAGCAATGCACTAAAAATAGGATAGCATTAAAACTGTGGTTGGTCAGAACAAAGATGACTTCAGGGGGCGCCAAAAACAACACAGTGTTGGAGCCTGCCTGACCTCCAGAAATAGCAGGAGCTCGTGCAAAAGTGCTAGCAGCTATCCAATATCATAGAAAGCAATATTTTAAAAAATGAACCCACAAAATTCTGTTTACAAGTGCCAGAGCCGTGGTGAGCACTCATTAGACACACAACTTCTCAAGTTGCTGTTGAGAGATGTAAAAGGGTAAAGTGGGCCAAGATTTCTACAATAACAAATCAGGGCACAGAAAACACAGAAACAAAAAAAACAGGGAAGGAAATTTTAATCATTTTACCAAATAATATTCAGTAGGAATATTCAAGAAAAAAAGTAATTTCATTACTCCGTTCCTTCTCATTAGTAAAAATTTTCAAGTAACAGCTGGTGGAGAATGTGGTTGCTTGGGTGCTCATTAGGACCAGATGGTCAGAATATATTATGTCTGTGCCAGTTGCACTGGTTACCAGTGTGTTTTTGGACCAATTCAAAGTGCTGGTTTTTGCCTTTAATGAGCCTTCCCATGCTTTAAGATCAGCATCAGATGGTCTACTTGGTGGTCCACCTTCAAGGACCAGTTATACCGGTGGGCTCTAGAGACAGGGCCCTCTCAGTAGTGGCCCCTACTCTATGAACTCCCTCCCAAAGTATAGGTGGTTGACCCCCTCAGTTCCAGCATTTAAGAAGGCTTTGAAAACCCACCTGTTTCAAATGGCTTTCAACTGATGTGTTTTATTGATCATGCTGCTATTTTACTGATATTTAATTGCTATGGCTCTAGGGATGTTTTTTTACCGGCTGAGTTATATTTAATGCATTGTTGGCTTTTTGTATGCTTTATATTGGAAAGCTTAAGTATAATATTAATTAGTGCATTATTTATTTATTTTTACTTTTATGCTTGTATTTTGCTCATTGCCTTAGGTGGACTGGTCCTGAAGGGAAGCTTATAAATATTTAAATTAATTATAATAAATAAATACATTCATTCATTATTCCTGTTGGTTTTCAACTCCCATTGCTTCTCCTGCCTGTAACTTTGGCACACATTTCTCAGACATACTATTCGTTCAATGTACGTATTCTATATTTGCCAAATATCAGACAGATTGACGAAAGGGTCCTTGTTTTATAACCGAGGTAAGGCTGCAATTCTATGGGTTGCATCCTCCATACTTCTAAACCCTCAAACTGGGAGGTTTATGAGCATCCAATGCAGAGTGGGAGGAGCAGCAGAGGTGATCTCTGCCTCCCTGCTCCTCCCACACTGCATTTTAGCTAGCTGGCCATTTTCCGCCATCTAGCTGGGGTGTTTCAGGGGAGGGAAGGAGGCTGCAGAGGACAGAGGATAAGTCGTAGCCTGGTCTCTGCAGTCTCCTCCCCTCCCTGCCCCTCGGAACACCCCCTTTATCCCCCCCTCCGAGGTCGAGTTCCCAACCTCAGAGAGGCAGCCAGTGTGGTTCTTTCCACACTGGCTGCAAGGGGGATAAGAGGGAGCAGGGTTGGAGCACAGATTCCCAGCTCTGAGAATATATATGGCTCTGGGAATTCAAAGTATCCTATCCCCCCCCCCCGATGATGTTTAGGGGCAATAGGATTGCTCTGTTAATAAGGCACACAGGCACATACTAGTAACTGCTACCTAAACTAAATAGAACTGGAAAGTTTGGGGACCTGTACAGTCTGTTTCAGACTGTTTCGATTTTTTCATCCCAAGACAAATGAATGAAATGAATGAGAAACGAATAGATTTTCCAGACAAGACTCATCTGTTTGAATCCCCATTTGTTTTTATAACTAAAGCCGCCTTGTCTTGTAAACTACCCAGAGAGTTTAAGCTAATGGGTGGTATAGAAATGTAATAGATAAATAAAAGTGAAATAAAATAAAATAAAATAAAATAAAACCAATTACGTGAATGGGGCTAATTTCTTTCAATGTTTTGTGCATTGAAGAAATAAATGTGTGTCCCTAAGACTCCGTTCAAAGCACTTCACAGATATTATCTTGTCGTATTCCTCACACCAAGCCTGTAAGGTAGGTGAGTGAGTAGTATTATCCCATATGGTCTAAGCTGGGGAGGGCAAAAAAGTAGATCCTCCAGATGTTTTGGACTTCAATTCCCAGCAATCTTGACCATTGGGTATGCTAGCAGGGGCTTCTGGGAGCTGAAGTCCAAAACATCTGGAGATCTACCTTCTGCGCACCCCTGGTCCAGACTAGTCTTCCCCAAAACAGCAACCTCCAGATACTTTGGACTACAACTCCCATCATCCCTGACCATTGCCCATGCTGACTGGGGCTAATGGAAGCTGTAGTCCAAAACATCTGGAGGGCACTGGGTTTGGGAAGGCTGAGTTAGGCGAGAGCCATTTATTTTACTTATTTATTTATTTGTATTTATTTATTTGATCTGTACTCTCTGCCTTTCTACCAAGAAAATGGCACTCAAAGCAGCTTACACTTGTAGATAAATAAAAAACTTGATTCAAACAATAATAAAGGAAATACATTAAAAACACAAGGGAAAACACCATAATCGGATAAAAACAGTACCAGTTTACATGCCAAAGGCCTAGCTGAATAAAAATGTCTTCGCCCACTGGCGGAAGGACAGCGGAGAGGGAGCCACCTAGCCTCCTCCTTCATCAGGGCGGTCCACAGCCTGGGAGCAGTCACTTAGAAGGCCCTGTCTCACATCTCCACCAAACCCGCCTCTGAAAGCAGTGGGACTGAAAGAAGGGCCTCGCCTGAAAATCTTAAAACCCAGGCGGGCTCAAAAGGGGAGATGGCGGTCTTCAGGTAGGTCCCAAGCCATATGCTCAAGGCAAAAGTGAGATTTGAAATGGAGGTTTCACGGTTCATGGCACAATCTCTTAAGGTGCAACCCTATGCAAATTTACACAGAAACAAAGGCCTATAACTCCCATCTGGGAGTCGTAGGCCTTTGTTTCTGTCTAAACTTGCTTAATAGGGTTGTGCCCTTAGCCACTACATGAAACGAGCTGTCCATGTTGCCAACTTAATTTGGACTGAGGATATTCTTGTTTTACTTTTGGAGCTGGGTTTGTTGTTGTTTTTGCTGCTGTTTTTGATGAAGGGATGTTGGTTAGCCACACACACACACACACACCCAGGACTTAACCCAAATTTGAGGACTGTGCCTTCTTGTGGATCCAACCCATTCAGTGTGCGGCAGACATCACTCAAACAGCTCCCCGCCTCAAAATCAGAATGTTGCTCCCAATGCACCGGCAAATCAACAGATCGGGTTCTGAAATGGATTTGTCCATTCATCAGAAATAGACTCAGTCTTCCCCTGTGTCACACAATAGAGCTTTCCAGAAAGAATGATCTAATCTTCTGTTTTGACAAGGAGGAGGGCTATTTTCTGGCATAGACTGAACTCCTGTTGAACAGACAACCCTCAGGCATAGAGTGCTGTCAGAGGCAGAAAAAACTGTGATGCTATTTTTAAAAAAAAATCATACAGAATGACAGCAACGTATATGCAGTAGGTAAAGTAACCAGATGCAAAATAAGCAGCTGCCTACCATGGACCTGTGGTAAAATATAATTCAGTATATGATTTCTATATAATCACATAACTTGCAACAAATATTTCCTATGCTTTTACTTGTATGTAATCCTATGCTACTCTGTATGTAGAAAGTTCTATCTCACATAATGAAATGTAACACAATGTAACACTATGATGCTAATACAAAGGGCCTCTAAGGGGCCTCTTGATTTCTTGTGACCTGTTGAAGTAAACCTGTGTCTAACAGTTAATTGGTATTGACATAAGGAGAAGTTACTTCAAAGATGCCTTTCACTCCCTAAAAACACAATGCAATAACCAAAACCCAGAGAAAAATGAAAAGGAGGTATTTCAGTTCAATTTTGCCCATATCCTAGGAGAACTGTTTGACAAGAGGCGTCCCTCTTGAAAAACCTGTTGTTCTCCAGTTTGGGAACCTTACCCCTGTCACTTCTTTACCTAGAAGTAAGACTTTGTCAAAAACACGGTTGCAAACTCTTTGTACTGAGGAATGGCCATGCATAGGGGGAAGTACTTGGCCCAAGAATGGGTCCTAGGAAAAACAGCTCCTAAGGGACCTTCGGGTAGCCCTAGAGGACAATTCCCAGGACAATTGGATTATTGGTATGCTTAGACAGAGGTACCTCCTGCAAATAAACCCCCCACCCTACCTTACTCGTCAAGTTGGTCTGTATCCACTCTTGACCAACACGACACCAATATATTCCTCCAGTAGCAGCAGTTGCACCGCAACTAGGAGGGGAGGGGCAGGTGATACAGGCTGGGTGGGAGGCAGTCCCTGGCCGCACAGAACTCAGGTAGACGTAATACGTCCCTCTGCTCTGAGTACACAAGAAATCCTCCTGTGGCAATCCTCAACCCCAGGATTGACAGAGGACCCAGACCATTTCGTACAGTGTATAAAAAACCATTTTTTGCTCACATAAGCCTTTGGTGATATCCGTTTGTAGAACATTCAAAAAGGGGGGAGAAAAACACGTACTGTAAATGAGATTCTAGCTACTGCAAGCCATGTGTAGCCAGAAAGAAAGAAAGAAAGAAAGAAGAAAAGGAAAAAAGAAAAAAAAAGAGGAAGGTTTATGTTCAAGTTAGATGTTTATTTTTCCAAGTGGGGGTGGTTGATTGTGTAGATTGAAAAAGGGTTTGGTTTTGTTTGGTTTTGGGGGTGTAGGTGTGCTGAATCTCTGAAGTAAGCAAAGATTGAAAAAAAAAATTGTTGCTCTTGGTCATGCAATTGAGAGGTTGCTTTCTCTCATATGGCAAAAGCAACTGGAGAAGTAAGAAGATTTTTAAAGTAGCAGCCACAAATTGCAAGGATTTTAAGGTAGAAAAGAAGGTTGAGAAAGAGGTTTCTCCATTGTACCTCAAAAACAAAAACAAAACTCTCAGGTGGCTGCGGGCTTCCTAGAAGACGAGAATTGGCCAATCATGCTCCCGGGGAATCAGCAGCTAACCACTTAAACGAAAAACATACTAAGGTGCTTTTAAGAACTGTCATTGAGAGAGTTTGAGTATTGAAAGTGCAGGTTTTCTGAGCATAAGCAAAGTGTTAGTGCCTTTTGAGAACTGAACTGTGTTAGCTTTAAAAGGTCAGAAAGAGTCTGCCCCTGATCAAGGCGGGCTTTTTCTCAAAGACTACAGCTGGTGCAAGATAAGCTCAAAAAGAAATTGTTAACTATTTACCACAGAAGAAAAAACAAACACACACAAATTTGGCAGAAGATTCAAGAGCTTCACCCATGTGTAGAGCCAAAAAGTTTTTGAAAAAGGGAAAAGAGATGATTATTTTAGAAGCATATAGATTGTCCCCTTTGCCCCCAAGGGAGGCAGACGGGCCGTAGACAGAGAAATGGCAAGTAGAAAATTTTAAGAAGATGTGAAAGAGAAGGCCTAAGCAAAGGGAAAGGTTAGACAAAGGCAGATGCAAAAGAGCAATTATTGCAAGCAAGAAGGGCATTGGGAAATGAAATAAAACCCTCTCTGCCCAAGATATGCAGGCAAAAGAAAGTTGTAGAAGGTGTAATAAAAAGTAAGAATTTTGAAAAAGGCAAATCGAAAGAAAGTTGTGTAAAGCAATGTGTATTTAAAAAAAAAATGATGTGCAGTTCTGTTCTTAATGCAGATTATTAGGCAGAAAACTAAAAAG